>CAXAJV010000798.1:0-302000 GCA_963969225.1 Xylocopa violacea
TTATATACGTCTATAACGTAACATAACCTAATCTAACCCATCTAGCCCCTCGCTGGTAATATTTTACGGAATCCGTTCGTGTCGTCCCGTACATCTCGGTTGGGATATTATATACGTCTATAGCGTTATATATCCTAACCAAAGGCAGGCTAACATCTCGGATGCAGCATTTTACAACATTCCTAACGTATCGGCTCTACTTCTCGGCGGGAGCATTATACACGTCTATAACGTAGCATAACCTAACCTAACCCATCTAGCCCCTCGCTGGTAATGTTTTGCAGAATCCCGTTCCTGTCGTCCCGTACATCTCCGTTGGGATGTTATATACGTCTACAGCGATATATATCCTAACGTAAGGCAGGCTAACATCTCGGATGCAGTATTTTACAACATTCCTGGCGTATCGGCTCTACCTCCCGGTGGCAACATTATACACGTCTATAACGTAACATAACCTAACCTAACCCATCTAGCCCCTCGCTGGTGATGTTTTACAGAATCCCGTTTATGTCGTCCCGTACATCTCGGTTGGGATGTTATATACGTCTACAGCGATATATATCCTAACTTAAGGCAGGCTAACATCTCGGATGTAGTATTTTACAACATTCTTGGAGTATCGGCCCCTACTTCTCGGTGGGAACATTATATACGTCTATAACGTAACATAACCTAACCTAACCCATCTAGCCCCTCGCTGGTAATGTTTTACAGAATCCCGTTCCTGTCGTCCCGTACGTCTCGGATAGGACATTATATACGTCTACAGCGTTATATATCCTAACGTAAGGCAGGCTAACATTTCGGATGTAGTATTTTACAACATTCTTGGAGTATCGGCCCCTACTTCCGGGTGGGAACATTATATACGTCTATAACGTAACATAACCTAACCTAACCAATCTAGCCCCTCGCTGGTAATGTTTTACAGAATCCCGTTCGTGTCGTCCCGTACATCTCTGTTGGATATTATATACGTCTATAGCGTTATATATCCTAACCTAAGGCAGGCTAACATCTCGGATGCAGCATTTTACAACATTCCTGTAGGATCAGCCTCTACTTCTCGGTGGGAACATTATATACGTCTATAACGTAATATAATCTAACCTAACACATCTAGCCCCTCGCTGGTGATGTTTTACAGAATCCCGTTTATGTCGTCCCGTACATCTCGGTTGGGATGTTATATACGTCTACAGCGATATATATCCTAACGTAAGGCAGGCTAACATCTCAGATGCAGTATTTTACAACATTCCTGGCGTATCGGCTCTGCTTCTCGGTGGCAACATTATACACGTCTATAACGTAACATAACCTAACCTAACCCATCTAGCCCCTCGCTGGTGATGTTTTACAGAATCCCGTTTATGTCGTCCCGTACATCTCGGTTGGGATGCTATATACGTCTACAGCGATATATATCCTAACGTAAGGCAGGTTAACATCTCGGATGTAGTATTTTACAACATTCTTGGAGTATCGGCCCCTACTTCTCGGTGGGAACATTATATACGTCTATAACGTAACATAACCTAATCTAACCCATCTAGCCCCTCGCTGGTAATATTTTACAGAATCCCGTTCGTGTCGTCCCGTACATCTCGGTTGGGATATTATATACGTCTATAGCATTATATATCCTAACGTAAGGCAGGCTAACATTTCGGATGTAGTATTTTACAACATTCTTGGAGTATCGGCCCCTACTTCTCGGTGGGAACATTATATACGTCTGTAACGTAACATAACCTAACCTATCCCATCTAGCCCCTCGTTGGCAATGTTTTACAGAATCCCGTTCGTGTCGTCCCGTACATCTCGGTTGGGATATTATATACGTCTACAGCGATACATATCCTAACCTAAGGCAGGCTAACTTCTCGGATATAGTATTTTACAACATTCCTAACGTATCGGCTCTACTTCTCGGCGGGAACATTATACACGTCTATAACGTAGCATAACCTAACCTAACCCATCTAGCCCCTCGCTGGTAATGTTTTGCAGAATCCCGTTCCTGTCGTCCCGTACATCTCGGTTGGGATGTTATATACGTCTACAGCGATATATATCCTAACGTAAGGCAGGCTAACATCTCGGATGCAGTATTTTACAACATTCCTGGCGTATCGGCTCTACTTCTCGGTGGCAACATTATACACGTCTATAACGTAACATAACCTAACCTAACCCATCTAGCCCCTCGCTGGTGATGTTTTACAGAATCCCGTTCCTGTCGTCCCGTACGTCTCGGATAGGACATTATATATGTCTACAGCGTTATACATCCTAACGTAAGGCAGGCTAACATTTCGGATGTAGTATTTTACAACATTCTTGGAGTATCGGCCCCTACTTCCGGGTGGGAACATTATATACGTCTATAACGTAACATAACCGAACCTAACCAATCTAGCCCCTCGCTGGTAATGTTTTACAGAATCCCGTTCGTGTCGTCCCGTACATCTCTGTTGGATATTATATACGTCTATAGCGTTATATATCCTAACCTAAGGCAGGCTAACATCTCGGATGCAGCATTTTACAACATTCCTGTAGGATCAGCCTCTACTTCTCGGTGGGAACATTATATACGTCTATAACGTAATATAATCTAACCTAACACATCTAGCCCCTCGCTGGTGATGTTTTACAGAATCCCGTTTATGTCGTCCCGTACATCTCGGTTGGAATGTTATATACGTCTACAGCGATATATATCCTAACGTAAGGCAGGCTAACATCTCGGATGCAGTATTTTACAACATTCTTGGAGTATCGGCCCCTACTTCTCGGTGGGAACATTATATACGTCTGTAACGTAACATAACCTAACCTATCCCATCTAGCCCCTCGTTGGCAATGTTTTACAGAATCCCGTTCGTGTCGTCCCGTACATCTCGGTTGGAATATTATATACGTCTACAGCTATATATATCCTAACCTAAGGCAGGCTAACTTCTCGGATGTAGTATTTTACAACATTCTGGGCATATCGGCCCCTACTTCTCGGTGGGAACATTATATACGTCTATAACGTAACATAACTTAATCTAACCCATCTAGCCCCTCGCTGGTAATATTTTACAGAATCCCGTTCGTGTCGTCCCGTACATCTCGGTTGGGATATTATATACGTCTATAGCATTATATATCCTAACGTAAGGCAGGCTAACATTTCGGATGTAGTATTTTACAACATTCTTGGAGTATCGGCCCCTACTTCTCGGTGGGAACATTATATACGTCTGTAACGTAACATAACCTAACCTATCCCATCTAGCCCCTCGTTGGCAATGTTTTACAGAATCCCGTTCGTGTCGTCCCGTACATCTCGTTTGGGATATTATATACGTCTACAGCGATACATATCCTAACCTAAGGCAGGCTAACTTCTCGGATATAGTATTTTACAACATTCCTGTAGGATCAGCATCTACTTCTCGGTGGGAACATTATATACGTCTATAACGTAATATAATCTAACCTAACACATCTAGCCCCTCGCTGGTGATGTTTTACAGAATCCCGTTTATGTCGTCCCGTACATCTCTGTTGGATATTATATACGTCTATAGCGTTATATATCCTAACCTAAGGCAGGCTAACACCTCGGATGCAGCATTTTACAACATTCCTAGCGTATCGGCTCTACTTCTCGGCGGGAACATTATACACGTCTATAACGTAGCATAACCTAACATAACCCATCTAGCCCCTCGCTGGTAATGTTTTGCAGAATCCCGTTCCTGTCGTCCCGTACATCTCGGTTGGGATGTTATATACGTCTACAGCGATATATATCCTAACGTAAGGCAGGCTAACATCTCGGATGCAGTATTTTACAACATTCCTGGCGTATCGGCTCTACTTCTCGGTGGCAACATTATACACGTCTATAACGTAACATAACCTAACCTAACACATCTAGCCCCTCGCTGGTAATGTTTTACAGAATCCCGTTCCTGTCGTCCCGTACGTCTCGGATGGGACATTAAATACGTCTACAGCGTTATATTTCCTAACGTAAGGCAGGCTAACATCTCGGATGTAGTCTTTTACAACATTCTTGGAGTATCGGCCTCTACTTCTCGGTGGGAACATTATATACATCTATAAAGTAACATAACCTAACCTAACCCATCTAGCCCCTCGTTGGCAATGTTTTACAGAATCCCGTTCGTGTCGTCCCGTACATCTCGGATGGGATATTATATACGTCTATAGCGTTATATATCTTAACCTAAGGCAGGCTAACATCTCGGATGCAGTATTTTACAACATTCCTGGCGTATCGGCTCTACTTCTCGGTGGGAACATTATACACGTCTATAACGTAACATAACCTAACCTAACCCATCTAGCCCCTCGCTGGTAATGTTTTACAGAATCCCGGTCCTCTCGTCCCGTACATCTCGGTTGGGATGTTATATACGTCTACAGCGATATATATCCTAACTTAAGGCAGGCTAACATCTCGGATGTAGTATTTTACAACATTCTTGGAGTATCGGCCCCTACTTCTAGGTGGGAACATTATATACGTCTGTAACGTAACATAACCTAACCTATCCCATCTAGCCCCTCGTTGGCAATGTTTTACAGAATACCGTTCGTGTCGTCCCGTACATCTCGGTTGGAATATTATATACGTCTACAGCTATATATATCCTAACCTAAGGCAGGCTAACTTCTCGGATATAGTATTTTACAACATTCCTGGCATATCGGCCCCTACTTCTCGGTGGGAACATTATATACGTTTATAACGTATCACAACCTAACCTAACCCATCTAGCCCCTCAAGGTAATATTTTACAGAATCCCGTTCCTGTCGTCCCGTACGTCTCGGATGGGACATTATAATCTTCTACAGCGTTATATATCCTAACCTAAGGCAGGCTAACATCTCGGATGCAGTATTTTACAACATTCCTGGCGTATCGGCTCTACTTCTCGGTGGGAACATTATACACGTCTATAACGTAACATAACCTAACCTAACCCATCTAGCCCCTCGTTGGCAATGTTTTACAGAATCCCGTTCGTGTCGTCCCGTACATCTCGGTTGGGATATTATATACGTCTACAGCGATACATATCCTAACCTAAGGCAGGCTAACTTCTCGGATATAGTATTTTACAACATTCCTGTAGGATCAGCCTCTACTTCTCGGTGGGAACATTATATACGTCTATAACGTAATATAATCTAACCTAACACATCTAGCCCCTCGCTGGTGATGTTTTACAGAATCCCGTTTATGTCGTCCCGTACTTCTCGGTGGGAACATTATATACGTCTATAACGTAACATAACCTAATCTAACCCATCTAGCCCCTCGCTCGTAATATTTTACAGAATCCCGTTCGTGTCGTCCCGTACATCTCGGTTGGGATATTATATACGTCTATAGCGTTATATATCATAACCTAAGGCAGGCTAACACCTCGGATGCAGTATTTTACAACATTCCTGGCGTATCGGCTCTACTTCTCGGTGGGAACATTATACACGTCTATAACGTAACATAACCTAACCTAACCCATCTAGCCCCTCGCTGGTAATGTTTTACAGAATCCCGGTCCTCTCGTCCCGTACATCTCGGTTGGGATGTTATATACGTCTACAGCGATATATATCCTAACTTAAGGCAGGCTAACATCTCGGATGTAGTATTTTACAACATTCTTGGAGTATCGGCCCCTACTTCTAGGTGGGAACATTATATACGTCTGTAACGTAACATAACCTAACCTATCCCATCTAGCCCCTCGTTGGCAATGTTTTACAGAATACCGTTCGTGTCGTCCCGTACATCTCGGTTGGAATATTATATACGTCTACAGCTATATATATCCTAACCTAAGGCAGGCTAACTTCTCGGATATAGTATTTTACAACATTCCTGGCATATCGGCCCCTACTTCTCGGTGGGAACATTATATACGTTTATAACGTATCACAACCTAACCTAACCCATCTAGCCCCTCAAGGTAATATTTTACAGAATCCCGTTCCTGTCGTCCCGTACGTCTCGGATGGGACATTATAATCTTCTACAGCGTTATATATCCTAACCTAAGGCAGGCTAACATCTCGGATGCAGTATTTTACAACATTCCTGGCGTATCGGCTCTACTTCTCGGTGGGAACATTATACACGTCTATAACGTAACATAACCTAACCTAACCCATCTAGCCCCTCGTTGGCAATGTTTTACAGAATCCCGTTCGTGTCGTCCCGTACATCTCGGTTGGGATATTATATACGTCTACAGCGATATATATCCTAACGTAAGGCAGGCTAATGTCTCGGATGTAGTATTTTACAACATTCTTGGAGTATCGGCCCCTACTTCTCGGTGGGAACATTATATACGTCTATAACGTAACATAACCTAATCTAACCCATCTAGCCCCTCGCTGGTGATGTTTTACAGAATCCCGTTTATGTCGTCCCGTACATCTCGGTTGGGATGTTATATACGTCTACAGCGATATATATCCTAACGTAAGGCAGGCTAACATCTCGGATGTAGTATTTTACAACATTCTTGGAGTATCGGCCCCTACTTCTCAGTGGGAACGTTATATACGTCTATAACGTAACATAACCTAATCTAACCCATCTAGCCCCTCGCTGGTAATATTTTACAGAATCCCGTTCGTGTCGTCCCGTACATCTCGGTTGGGATATTATATACGTCTATAGCGTTATATATCCTAACCAAAGGCAGGCTAACATCTCGGATGCAGTATTTTACAACATTCTTGGAGTATCGGCCCCTACTTCCGGGTGGGAACATTATATACGTCTATAAAGTAACATAACCTAACCTATCCCATCTAGCCCCTCGTTGGCAATGTTTTACAGAATCCCGTTCGTGTCGTCCCGTACATCTCGGTTGGGATGTTATATATGTCTACAGCGTTATACATCCTAACGTAAGGCAGGCTAACATCTCGGATGTAGTATTTTACAACATTCCTGGCGTATCGGCTCTACTTCTCGGTGGGAACATTATACACGTCTATAACGTAACATAACCTAACCTAACCCATCTAGCCCCTCGCTGGTAATGTTCTACAGAATCCCGTTCCTGTCGTCCCGTACATCTCGGTTGTGATGTTATATACGTCTAAATCGATATATATCCTAACGTAAGGCAGGCTAAGATCTCGGATGTAGTATTTTACAACATACTTGGAGTATCGGCCCCAACTTGTCGGTGGGAACATTATATACGTCTATAACGTAACATAACCTAATCTAACCCATCTAGCCCCTCGCTGGTAATATTTTACAGAATCCCGTTCGTGTCGTCCCGTACATCTCGGTTGGGATATTATATACGTCTATAGCTTTATATATCCTAACGTAAGGCAGGCTAACATCTCGGATGTAGTATTTTACAACATTCTTGGGGTATCGGCCCCTACTTCTCGGTGGGAACATTATATACGTCTGTAACGTAACATAACCTAACCTATCCCATCTAGCCCCTCGTTTGCAATGTTTTACAGAATCCCGTTCGTGTCGTCCCGTACATCTCGGTTGGGATATTATATACGTCTACAGCGATATATATCCTAACCTAAGGCAGACTAACTTCTCGGATATAGTATTTTACAACATTCCTGGCATATCGGCCCCTACTTCTCGGTGGGACCATTATATACGTTTATAACGTATCACAACCTAACCTAACCCATCTAGCCCCTCGCTGGTAATGTTTTACAGAATCCCGTTCGTGTCGTCCCGTACGTCTCGGTTGGGACATTATAAACGCCTACAGCGTTATATATCCTAACCTAAGGCAGGCTAACGTCTCGGTTCCAGTATTTTACAACATTCCTGGCGTATCGGCCCATGCTTCTCGGTGGGAACATTATATACGTCTATAACGTAACATAACTTAATCTAACCCATCTAGCCCCTCGCTGGTAATGTTTTACAGAATCCCGTTCCTGTCGTCCCGTACATCTCGGTTGGGATGTTATATACGTCTACAGCGATATATATCCTAACGTAAGGCAGGCTAACATCTCGGATGCAGTATTTTACAACATTCCTGGCGTATCGGCTCTACTTCTCGGTGGCAACATTATACACGTCTATAACGTAACATAACCTAACCTAACCCATCTAGCCCCTCGCTGGTGATGTTTTACAGAATCCCGTTCGTGTCGTCCCGTACATCTCGGTTGGAATATTATATACGTCTACAGCTATATATATCCTAACCTAAGGCAGGCTAACTTCTCGGATGTAGTATTTTACAACATTCTGGGCATATCGGCCCCTACTTCTCGGTGGGAACATTATATACGTCTATAACGTAACATAACTTAATCTAACCCATCTAGCCCCTCGCTGGTAATGTTTTACAGAATTCCGTTCCTGTCGTCCCGTACATCTCGGTTGGGATGTTATATACGTCTACAGCGATATATATCCTAACGTAAGGCAGGCTAACATCTCGGATGCAGTATTTTACAACATTCCTGGCGTATCGGCTCTACTTCTCGGTGGCAACATTATACACGTCTATAACGTAACATAACCTAACCTAACCCATCTAGCCCCTCGCTGGTGATGTTTTACAGAATCCCGTTCGTGTCGTCCCGTACATCTCGGTTGGAATATTATATACGTCTACAGCTATATATATCCTAACCTAAGGCAGGCTAACTTCTCGGATGTAGTATTTTACAACATTCTGGGCATATCGGCCCCTACTTCTCGGTGGGAACATTATATACGTCTATAACGTAACATAACTTAATCTAACCCATCTAGCCCCTCGCTGGTAATATTTTACAGAATCCCGTTCCTGTCGTCCCGTACATCTCGGTTGGGATGTTATATACGTCTACAGCGATATATATCCTAACGTAAGGCAGGCTAACATCTCGGATGCAGTATTTTACAACATTCCTGGCGTATCGGCTCTACTTCTCGGTGGCAACATTATACACGTCTATAACGTAACATAACCTAACCTAACCCATCTAGCCCCTCGTTGGCAATGTTTTACAGAATCCCGTTCGTGTCGTCCCGTACATCTCGGTTGGGATATTATATACGTCTACAGCGATATATATCCTAACGTAAGGCAGGCTAATGTCTCGGATGTAGTATTTTACAACATTCTTGGAGTATCGGCCCCTACTTCTCGGTGGGAACATTATATACGTCTATAACGTAACATAACCTAATCTAACCCATCTAGCCCCTCGCTGGTGATGTTTTACAGAATCCCGTTTATGTCGTCCCGTACATCTCGGTTGGGATGTTATATACGTCTACAGCGATATATATCCTAACGTAAGGCAGGCTAACATCTCGGATGTAGTATTTTACAACATTCTTGGAGTATCGGCCCCTACTTCTCAGTGGGAACGTTATATACGTCTATAACGTAACATAACCTAATCTAACCCATCTAGCCCCTCGCTGGTAATATTTTACAGAATCCCGTTCGTGTCGTCCCGTACATCTCGGTTGGGATATTATATACGTCTATAGCGTTATATATCCTAACCAAAGGCAGGCTAACATCTCGGATGCAGTATTTTACAACATTCTTGGAGTATCGGCCCCTACTTCCGGGTGGGAACATTATATACGTCTATAAAGTAACATAACCTAACCTATCCCATCTAGCCCCTCGTTGGCAATGTTTTACAGAATCCCGTTCGTGTCGTCCCGTACATCTCGGTTGGGATGTTATATATGTCTACAGCGTTATACATCCTAACGTAAGGCAGGCTAACATCTCGGATGTAGTATTTTACAACATTCCTGGCGTATCGGCTCTACTTCTCGGTGGGAACATTATACACGTCTATAACGTAACATAACCTAACCTAACCCATCTAGCCCCTCGCTGGTAATGTTCTACAGAATCCCGTTCCTGTCGTCCCGTACATCTCGGTTGTGATGTTATATACGTCTAAATCGATATATATCCTAACGTAAGGCAGGCTAAGATCTCGGATGTAGTATTTTACAACATACTTGGAGTATCGGCCCCAACTTGTCGGTGGGAACATTATATACGTCTATAACGTAACATAACCTAATCTAACCCATCTAGCCCCTCGCTGGTAATATTTTACAGAATCCCGTTCGTGTCGTCCCGTACATCTCGGTTGGGATATTATATACGTCTATAGCTTTATATATCCTAACGTAAGGCAGGCTAACATCTCGGATGTAGTATTTTACAACATTCTTGGGGTATCGGCCCCTACTTCTCGGTGGGAACATTATATACGTCTGTAACGTAACATAACCTAACCTATCCCATCTAGCCCCTCGTTTGCAATGTTTTACAGAATCCCGTTCGTGTCGTCCCGTACATCTCGGTTGGGATATTATATACGTCTACAGCGATATATATCCTAACCTAAGGCAGACTAACTTCTCGGATATAGTATTTTACAACATTCCTGGCATATCGGCCCCTACTTCTCGGTGGGACCATTATATACGTTTATAACGTATCACAACCTAACCTAACCCATCTAGCCCCTCGCTGGTAATGTTTTACAGAATCCCGTTCGTGTCGTCCCGTACGTCTCGGTTGGGACATTATAAACGCCTACAGCGTTATATATCCTAACCTAAGGCAGGCTAACATCTCGGTTCCAGTATTTTACAACATTCCTGGCGTATCGGCCCATGCTTCTCGGTGGGAACATTATATACGTCTATAACGTAACATAACTTAATCTAACCCATCTAGCCCCTCGCTGGTAATGTTTTACAGAATCCCGTTCCTGTCGTCCCGTACATCTCGGTTGGGATGTTATATACGTCTACAGCGATATATATCCTAACGTAAGGCAGGCTAACATCTCGGATGCAGTATTTTACAACATTCCTGGCGTATCGGCTCTACTTCTCGGTGGCAACATTATACACGTCTATAACGTAACATAACCTAACCTAACCCATCTAGCCCCTCGCTGGTGATGTTTTACAGAATCCCGTTCGTGTCGTCCCGTACATCTCGGTTGGAATATTATATACGTCTACAGCTATATATATCCTAACCTAAGGCAGGCTAACTTCTCGGATGTAGTATTTTACAACATTCTGGGCATATCGGCCCCTACTTCTCGGTGGGAACATTATATACGTCTATAACGTAACATAACTTAATCTAACCCATCTAGCCCCTCGCTGGTAATATTTTACAGAATCCCGTTCGTGTCGTCCCGTACATCTCGGTTGGGATATTATATACGTCTATAGCATTATATATCCTAACGTAAGGCAGGCTAACATTTCGGATGTAGTATTTTACAACATTCTTGGAGTATCGGCCCCTACATCTCGGTGGGAACATTATATACGTCTGTAACGTAACATAACCTAACCTATCCCATCTAGCCCCTCGTTGGCAATGTTTTACAGAATCCCGTTCGTGTCGTCCCGTACATCTCGGTTGGGATATTATATACGTCTACAGCTATATATATCCTAACCTAAGGCAGGCTAACTTCTCGGATATAGTATTTTACAACATTCCTGGCATATCGGCCCCTACTTCTCGGTGGGAACATTATATACGTTTATAACGTATCACAACCTAACCTAACCCATCTAGCCCCTCAAGGTAATATTTTACAGAATCCCGTTCCTGTCGTCCCGTACGTCTCGGATGGGACATTATAATCTTCTACAGCGTTATATATCCTAACCTAAGGCAGGCTAACATCTCGGATGCAGTATTTTACAACATTCCTGGCGTATCGGCTCTACTTCTCGGTGGGAACATTATACACGTCTATAACGTAACATAACCTAACCTAACCCATCTAGCCCCTCGTTGGCAATGTTTTACAGAATCCCGTTCGTGTCGTCCCGTACATCTCGGTTGGGATATTATATACGTCTACAGCGATATATATCCTAACGTAAGGCAGGCTAATGTCTCGGATGTAGTATTTTACAACATTCTTGGAGTATCGGCCCCTACTTCTCGGTGGGAACATTATATACGTCTATAACGTAACATAACCTAATCTAACCCATCTAGCCCCTCGCTGGTGATGTTTTACAGAATCCCGTTTATGTCGTCCCGTACATCTCGGTTGGGATGTTATATACGTCTACAGCGATATATATCCTAACGTAAGGCAGGCTAACATCTCGGATGTAGTATTTTACAACATTCTTGGAGTATCGGCCCCTACTTCTCAGTGGGAACGTTATATACGTCTATAACGTAACATAACCTAATCTAACCCATCTAGCCCCTCGCTGGTAATATTTTACAGAATCCCGTTCGTGTCGTCCCGTACATCTCGGTTGGGATATTATATACGTCTATAGCGTTATATATCCTAACCAAAGGCAGGCTAACATCTCGGATGCAGTATTTTACAACATTCTTGGAGTATCGGCCCCTACTTCCGGGTGGGAACATTATATACGTCTATAAAGTAACATAACCTAACCTATCCCATCTAGCCCCTCGTTGGCAATGTTTTACAGAATCCCGTTCGTGTCGTCCCGTACATCTCGGTTGGGATGTTATATATGTCTACAGCGTTATACATCCTAACGTAAGGCAGGCTAACATCTCGGATGTAGTATTTTACAACATTCCTGGCGTATCGGCTCTACTTCTCGGTGGGAACATTATACACGTCTATAACGTAACATAACCTAACCTAACCCATCTAGCCCCTCGCTGGTAATGTTCTACAGAATCCCGTTCCTGTCGTCCCGTACATCTCGGTTGTGATGTTATATACGTCTAAATCGATATATATCCTAACGTAAGGCAGGCTAAGATCTCGGATGTAGTATTTTACAACATACTTGGAGTATCGGCCCCAACTTGTCGGTGGGAACATTATATACGTCTATAACGTAACATAACCTAATCTAACCCATCTAGCCCCTCGCTGGTAATATTTTACAGAATCCCGTTCGTGTCGTCCCGTACATCTCGGTTGGGATATTATATACGTCTATAGCTTTATATATCCTAACGTAAGGCAGGCTAACATCTCGGATGTAGTATTTTACAACATTCTTGGGGTATCGGCCCCTACTTCTCGGTGGGAACATTATATACGTCTGTAACGTAACATAACCTAACCTATCCCATCTAGCCCCTCGTTTGCAATGTTTTACAGAATCCCGTTCGTGTCGTCCCGTACATCTCGGTTGGGATATTATATACGTCTACAGCGATATATATCCTAACCTAAGGCAGACTAACTTCTCGGATATAGTATTTTACAACATTCCTGGCATATCGGCCCCTACTTCTCGGTGGGACCATTATATACGTTTATAACGTATCACAACCTAACCTAACCCATCTAGCCCCTCGCTGGTAATGTTTTACAGAATCCCGTTCGTGTCGTCCCGTACGTCTCGGTTGGGACATTATAAACGCCTACAGCGTTATATATCCTAACCTAAGGCAGGCTAACATCTCGGTTCCAGTATTTTACAACATTCCTGGCGTATCGGCCCATGCTTCTCGGTGGGAACATTATATACGTCTATAACGTAACATAACTTAATCTAACCCATCTAGCCCCTCGCTGGTAATGTTTTACAGAATCCCGTTCCTGTCGTCCCGTACATCTCGGTTGGGATGTTATATACGTCTACAGCGATATATATCCTAACGTAAGGCAGGCTAACATCTCGGATGCAGTATTTTACAACATTCCTGGCGTATCGGCTCTACTTCTCGGTGGCAACATTATACACGTCTATAACGTAACATAACCTAACCTAACCCATCTAGCCCCTCGCTGGTGATGTTTTACAGAATCCCGTTCGTGTCGTCCCGTACATCTCGGTTGGAATATTATATACGTCTACAGCTATATATATCCTAACCTAAGGCAGGCTAACTTCTCGGATGTAGTATTTTACAACATTCTGGGCATATCGGCCCCTACTTCTCGGTGGGAACATTATATACGTCTATAACGTAACATAACTTAATCTAACCCATCTAGCCCCTCGCTGGTAATGTTTTACAGAATCCCGTTCCTGTCGTCCCGTACATCTCGGTTGGGATGTTATATACGTCTACAGCGATATATATCCTAACGTAAGGCAGGCTAACATCTCGGATGCAGTATTTTACAACATTCCTGGCGTATCGGCTCTACTTCTCGGTGGCAACATTATACACGTCTATAACGTAACATAACCTAACCTAACCCATCTAGCCCCTCGCTGGTGATGTTTTACAGAATCCCGTTCGTGTCGTCCCGTACATCTCGGTTGGAATATTATATACGTCTACAGCTATATATATCCTAACCTAAGGCAGGCTAACTTCTCGGATGTAGTATTTTACAACATTCTGGGCATATCGGCCCCTACTTCTCGGTGGGAACATTATATACGTCTATAACGTAACATAACTTAATCTAACCCATCTAGCCCCTCGCTGGTAATATTTTACAGAATCCCGTTCGTGTCGTCCCGTACATCTCGGTTGGGATATTATATACGTCTATAGCATTATATATCCTAACGTAAGGCAGGCTAACATTTCGGATGTAGTATTTTACAACATTCTTGGAGTATCGGCCCCTACATCTCGGTGGGAACATTATATACGTCTGTAACGTAACATAACCTAACCTATCCCATCTAGCCCCTCGTTGGCAATGTTTTACAGAATCCCGTTCGTGTCGTCCCGTACATCTCGGTTGGGATATTATATACGTCTACAGCGATGCATATCCTAACCTAAGGCAGGCTAACTTCTCGGATATAGTATTTTACAACATTCCTGTAGGATCAGCCTCTACTTCTCGGTGGGAACATTATATACGTCTATAACGTAATATAATCTAACCTAACACATCTAGCCCCTCGCTGGTGATGTTTTACAGAATCCCGTCTATGTCGTCCCGTACATCTCGGTTGGGATGTTATATACGTCTACAGCGATATATATCCTAACGTAAGGCTGGCTAACATCTCGGATGTAGTATTTTACAACATTCTTGGAGTATCGGCCCCTACTTCTCGGTGGGAACATTATATACGTCTATAACGTAACATTACCTAACCTAACCCATCTAGCCCCTCGCTGGTAATGTTTTACAGAATCCCGTTCCTGTCGTCCCGTACGTCTCGTATAGGACATTATATACGTCTACAGCGTTATATATCCTAACGTAAGGCAGGCTAACATCTCGGATGTAGTATTTTACAACATTCTTGGTGTATCGGCCCCTACTTCCGGGTGGGAACATTATATACGTCTATAACGTAACATAACCTAACCTAACCAATCTAGCCCCTCGCTGGTAATGTTTTACAGAATCCCGTTCGTGTCGTCCCGTACATCTCTGTTGGATATTATATACGTCTATAGCGTTATATATCCTAACCTAAGGCAGGCTAACACCTCGGATGCAGCATTTTACAACATTCCTAGCGTATCGGCTCTACTTCTCGGCGGGAACATTATACACGTCTATAACGTAGCATAACCTAACATAACCCATCTAGCCCCTCGCTCGTAATGTTTTGCAGAATCCCGTTCCTGTCGTCCCGTACATCTCGGTTGGGATGTTATATACGTCTACAGCGATATATATCCTAACGTAAGGCAGGCTAACATCTCGGATGCAGTATTTTACAACATTCCTGGCGTATCGGCTCTACTTCTCGGTGGCAACATTATACACGTCTATAACGTAACATAACCTAACCTAACACATCTAGCCCCTCGCTGGTAATGTTTTACAGAATCCCGTTCCTGTCGTCCCGTACGTCTCGGATGGGACATTAAATACGTCTACAGCGTTATATTTCCTAACGTAAGGCAGGCTAACATCTCGGATGTAGTCTTTTACAACATTCTTGGGGTATCGGCCTCTACTTCTCGGTGGGAACATTATATACATCTATAAAGTAACATAACCTAACCTAACCCATCTAGCCCCTCGTTGGCAATGTTTACAGAATCCCGTTCGTGTCGTCCCGTACATCTCGAATGGGATATTATATACGTCTATAGCGTTATATATCTTAACCTAAGGCAGGCTAACATCTCGGATGCAGTATTTTACAACATTCCTGGCGTATCGGCTCTAATTCTCGGTGGGAACATTATACACGTCTATAACGTAACATAACCTAACCTAACCCATCTAGCCCCTCGCTGGTAATGTTTTACAGAATCCCGTTCCTGT
This sequence comes from Xylocopa violacea, assembly GCA_963969225.1. Taxonomy (NCBI): domain Eukaryota; kingdom Metazoa; phylum Arthropoda; class Insecta; order Hymenoptera; family Apidae; genus Xylocopa; species Xylocopa violacea. The sequence continues at coordinate 16,217 of CAXAJV010000798.1, forward strand.
CGTCCCGTACATCTCGGTTGGGATGTTATATACGTCTACAGCGATATATATCCTAACGTAAGGCAGGCTAACATCTCGGATGTAGTATTTTACAACATTCTTGGAGTATCGGCCCCTACTTCTAGGTGGGAACATTATATACGTCTGTAACGTAACATAACCTAACCTATCCCATCTAGCCCCTCGTTGGCAATGTTTTACAGAATACCGTTCGTGTCGTCCCGTACATCTCGGTTGGAATATTATATACGTCTACAGCTATATATATCCTAACCTAAGGCAGGCTAACTTCTCGGATATAGTATTTTACAACATTCCTGGCATATCGGCCCCTACTTCTTGGTGGGAACATTATATACGTTTATAACGTATCACAACCTAACCTAACCCATCTAGCCCCTCAAGGTAATATTTTACAGAATCCCGTTCCTGTCGTCCCGTACGTCTCGGATGGGACATTATAATCTTCTACAGCGTTATATATCCTAACCTAAGGCAGGCTAACATCTCGGATGCAGTATTTTACAACATTCCTGGCGTATCGGCTCTACTTCTCGGTGGGAACATTATACACGTCTATAACGTAACATAACCTAACCTAACCCATCTAGCCCCTCGTTGGCAATGTTTTACAGAATCCCGTTCGTGTCGTCCCGTACATCTCGGTTGGGATATTATATACGTCTACAGCGATACATATCCTAACCTAAGGCAGGCTAACTTCTCGGATATAGTATTTTACAACATTCCTGTAGGATCAGCCTCTACTTCTCGGTGGGAACATTATATACGTCTATAACGTAATATAATCTAACCTAACACATCTAGCCCCTCGCTGGTGATGTTTTACAGAATCCCGTTTATGTCGTCCCGTACATCTCTGTTGGATATTATATACGTCTATAGCGTTATATATCCTAACCTAAGGCAGGCTAACACCTCGGATGCAGCATTTTACAACATTCCTAGCGTATCGGCTCTACTTCTCGGCGGGAACATTATACACGTCTATAACGTAGCATAACCTAACATAACCCATCTAGCCCCTCGCTGGTAATGTTTTGCAGAATCCCGTTCCTGTCGTCCCGTACATCTCGGTTGGGATGTTATATACGTCTACAGCGATATATATCCTAACGTAAGGCAGGCTAACATCTCGGATGCAGTATTTTACAACATTCCTGGCGTATCGGCTCTATTTCTCGGTGGCAACATTATACACGTCTATAACGTAACATAACCTAACCTAACACATCTAGCCCCTCGCTGGTAATGTTTTACAGAATCCCGTTCCTGTCGTCCCGTACGTCTCGGATGGGACATTAAATACGTCTACAGCGTTATATTTCCTAACGTAAGGCAGGCTAACATCTCGGATGTAGTCTTTTACAACATTCTTGGAGTATCGGCCTCTACTTCTCGGTGGGAACATTATATACATCTATAAAGTAACATAACCTAACCTAACCCATCTAGCCCCTCGTTGGCAATGTTTTACAGAATCCCGTTCGTGTCGTCCCGTACATCTCGGATGGGATATTATATACGTCTATAGCGTTATATATCTTAACCTAAGGCAGGCTAACATCTCGGATGCAGTATTTTACAACATTCCTGGCGTATCGGCTCTAATTCTCGGTGGGAACATTATACACGTCTATAACGTAACATAACCTAACCTAACCCATCTAGCCCCTCGCTGGTAATGTTTTACAGAATCCCGTTCCTGTCGTCCCGTACATCTCGGTTGGGATGTAATGTACGTCTACAGCGATATATATCCTAACGTAAGGCAGGCTAATGTCTCGGATGTAGTATTTTACAACATTCTTGGAGTATCGGCCCCTACTTCTCGGTGGGAACATTATATACGTCTATAACGTAACATAACCTAATCTAACACATCTAGCCCCTCGCTCGTAATATTTTACAGAATCCCATTCGTGTCGTCCCGTACATCTCGGTTGGGATATTATATACGTCTATAGCGTTATATATCATAACCTAAGGCAGGCTAACACCTCGGATGCAGTACTTTACAACATTCCTGGCGTATCGGCTCTACTTCTCGGTGGGAACATTATACACGTCTATAACGTAACATAACCTAACCTAACCCATCTAGCCCCTCGCTGGTAATGTTTTACAGAATCCCGGTCCTCTCGTCCCGTACATCTCGGTTGGGATGTTATATACGTCTACAGCGATATATATCCTAACTTAAGGCAGGCTAACATCTCGGATGTAGTATTTTACAACATTCTTGGAGTATCGGCCCCTACTTCTAGGTGGGAACATTATATACGGCTGTAACGTAACATAACCTAACCTATCCCATCTAGCCCCTCGTTGGCAATGTTTTACAGAATACCGTTCGTGTCGTCCCGTACATCTCGGTTGGGATATTATATACGTCTACAGCGATATATATCCTAACGTAAGGCAGGCTAATGTCTCGGATGTAGTATTTTACAACATTCTTGGAGTATCGGCCCCTACTTCTCGGTGGGAACATTATATACGTCTATAACGTAACATAACCTAATCTAACCCATCTAGCCCCTCGCTGGTGATGTTTTACAGAATCCCGTTTATGTCGTCCCGTACATCTCGGTTGGGATGTTATATACGTCTACAGCGATATATATCCTAACGTAAGGCAGGCTAACATCTCGGATGTAGTATTTTACAACATTCTTGGAGTATCGGCCCCTACTTCTCAGTGGGAACGTTATATACGTCTATAACGTAACATAACCTAATCTAACCCATCTAGCCCCTCGCTGGTAATATTTTACAGAATCCCGTTCGTGTCGTCCCGTACATCTCGGTTGGGATATTATATACGTCTATAGCGTTATATATCCTAACCAAAGGCAGGCTAACATCTCGGATGCAGTATTTTACAACATTCTTGGAGTATCGGCCCCTACTTCCGGGTGGGAACATTATATACGTCTATAAAGTAACATAACCTAACCTATCCCATCTAGCCCCTCGTTGGCAATGTTTTACAGAATCCCGTTCGTGTCGTCCCGTACATCTCGGTTGGGATGTTATATACGTCTACAGCGATATATATCCTAACGTAAGGCAGGCTAACATCTCGGATGTAGTATTTTACAACATTCTTGAAGTATCGGCCCCTACTTCTCGGTGGGAACATTATATACGTCTATAACGTAACATAAAATAATCTAACCCATCTAGCCCCTCGCTGGTAATGTTTTACAGAATCCCGTTCGTGTCGTCCCGTACGTCTCGGATGGGACATTATATACGTCTACAGCGTTATATATCCTAACGTAAGGCAGGCTAACATCTCGGATGTAGTATTTTACAACATTCCTGGCGTATCGGCTCTACTTCTCGGTGGGAACATTATACACGTCTATAACGTAACATAACCTAATCTAACCCATCTAGCCCCTCGCTGGTAATGTTCTACAGAATCCCGTTCCTGTCGTCCCGTACATCTCGGTTGTGATGTTATATACGTCTAAATCGATATATATCCTAACGTAAGGCAGGCTAAGATCTCGGATGTAGTATTTTACAACATTCTTGGAGTATCGGCCCCAACTTGTCGGTGGGAACATTATATACGTCTATAACGTAACATAACCTAATCTAACCCATCTAGCCCCTCGCTGGTAATATTTTACAGAATCCCGTTCGTGTCGTCCCGTACATCTCGGTTGGGATATTATATACGTCTATAGCTTTATATATCCTAACGTAAGGCAGGCTAACATCTCGGATGTAGTATTTTACAACATTCTTGGGGTATCGGCCCCTACTTCTCGGTGGGAACATTATATACGTCTGTAACGTAACATAACCTAACCTATCCCATCTAGCCCCTCGTTTGCAATGTTTTACAGAATCCCGTTCGTGTCGTCCCGTACATCTCGGTTGGGATATTATATACGTCTACAGCGATATATATCCTAACCTAAGGCAGACTAACTTCTCGGATATAGTATTTTACAACATTCCTGGCATATCGGCCCCTACTTCTCGGTGGGACCATTATATACGTTTATAACGTATCACAACCTAACCTAACCCATCTAGCCCCTCGCTGGTAATGTTTTACAGAATCCCGTTCGTGTCGTCCCGTACGTCTCGGTTGGGACATTATAAACGCCTACAGCGTTATATATCCTAACCTAAGGCAGGCTAACATCTCGGTTCCAGTATTTTACAACATTCCTGGCGTATCGGCCCATGCTTCTCGGTGGGAACATTATATACGTCTATAACGTAACATAACTTAATCTAACCCATCTAGCCCCTCGCTGGTAATGTTTTACAGAATCCCGTTCCTGTCGTCCCGTACATCTCGGTTGGGATGTTATATACGTCTACAGCGATATATATCCTAACGTAAGGCAGGCTAACATCTCGGATGCAGTATTTTACAACATTCCTGGCGTATCGGCTCTACTTCTCGGTGGCAACATTATACACGTCTATAACGTAACATAACCTAACCTAACCCATCTAGCCCCTCGCTGGTGATGTTTTACAGAATCCCGTTCCTGTCGTCCCGTACGTCTCGGATAGGACATTATATATGTCTACAGCGTTATATATCCTAACGTAAGGCAGGCTAACATTTCGGATGTAGTATTTTACAACATTCTTGGAGTATCGGCCCCTACTTCCGGGTGGGAACATTATATACGTCTATAACGTAACATAACCGAACCTAACCAATCTAGCCCCTCGCTGGTAATGTTTTACAGAATCCCGTTCGTGTCGTCCCGTACATCTCTGTTGGATATTATATACGTCTATAGCGTTATATATCCTAACCTAAGGCAGGCTAACATCTCGGATGCAGCATTTTACAACATTCCTGTAGGATCAGCCTCTACTTCTCGGTGGGAACATTATATACGTCTATAACGTAATATAATCTAACCTAACACATCTAGCCCCTCGCTGGTGATGTTTTACAGAATCCCGTTTATGTCGTCCCGTACATCTCGGTTGGAATGTTATATACGTCTACAGCGATATATGTCCTAACGTAAGGCAGGCTAACATCTCGGATGCAGTATTTTACAACATTCTTGGAGTATCGGCCCCTACTTCTCGGTGGGAACATTATATACGTCTGTAACGTAACATAACCTAACCTATCCCATCTAGCCCCTCGTTGGCAATGTTTTACAGAATCCCGTTCGTGTCGTCCCGTACATCTCGGTTGGAATATTATATACGTCTACAGCTATATATATCCTAACCTAAGGCAGGCTAACTTCTCGGATGTAGTATTTTACAACATTCTGGGCATATCGGCCCCTACTTCTCGGTGGGAACATTATATACGTCTATAACGTAACATAACTTAATCTAACCCATCTAGCCCCTCGCTGGTAATATTTTACAGAATCCCGTTCGTGTCGTCCCGTACATCTCGGTTGGGATATTATATACGTCTATAGCATTATATAACCTAACGTAAGGCAGGCTAACATTTCGGATGTAGTATTTTACAACATTCTTGGAGTATCGGCCCCTACTTCTCGGTGGGAACATTATATACGTCTGTAACGTAACATAACCTAACCTATCCCATCTAGCCCCTCGTTGGCAATGTTTTACAGAATCCCGTTCGTGTCGTCCCGTACATCTCGGTTGGGATATTATATACGTCTACAGCGATGCATATCCTAACCTAAGGCAGGCTAACTTCTCGGATATAGTATTTTACAACATTCCTGTAGGATCAGCCTCTACTTCTCGGTGGGAACATTATATACGTCTATAACGTAATATAATCTAACCTAACACATCTAGCCCCTCGCTGGTGATGTTTTACAGAATCCCGTCTATGTCGTCCCGTACATCTCGGTTGGGATGTTATATACGTCTACAGCGATATATATCCTAACGTAAGGCTGGCTAACATCTCGGATGTAGTATTTTACAACATTCTTGGAGTATCGGCCCCTACTTCTCGGTGGGAACATTATATACGTCTATAACGTAACATTACCTAACCTAACCCATCTAGCCCCTCGCTGGTAATGTTTTACAGAATCCCGTTCCTGTCGTCCCGTACGTCTCGTATAGGACATTATATACGTCTACAGCGTTATATATCCTAACGTAAGGCAGGCTAACATCTCGGATGTAGTATTTTACAACATTCTTGGTGTATCGGCCCCTACTTCCGGGTGGGAACATTATATACGTCTATAACGTAACATAACCTAACCTAACCAATCTAGCCCCTCGCTGGTAATGTTTTACAGAATCCCGTTCGTGTCGTCCCGTACATCTCTGTTGGATATTATATACGTCTATAGCGTTATATATCCTAACCTAAGGCAGGCTAACACCTCGGATGCAGCATTTTACAACATTCCTAGCGTATCGGCTCTACTTCTCGGCGGGAACATTATACACGTCTATAACGTAGCATAACCTAACATAACCCATCTAGCCCCTCGCTCGTAATGTTTTGCAGAATCCCGTTCCTGTCGTCCCGTACATCTCGGTTGGGATGTTATATACGTCTACAGCGATATATATCCTAACGTAAGGCAGGCTAACATCTCGGATGCAGTATTTTACAACATTCCTGGCGTATCGGCTCTACTTCTCGGTGGCAACATTATACACGTCTATAACGTAACATAACCTAACCTAACACATCTAGCCCCTCGCTGGTAATGTTTTACAGAATCCCGTTCCTGTCGTCCCGTACGTCTCGGATGGGACATTAAATACGTCTACAGCGTTATATTTCCTAACGTAAGGCAGGCTAACATCTCGGATGTAGTCTTTTACAACATTCTTGGGGTATCGGCCTCTACTTCTCGGTGGGAACATTATATACATCTATAAAGTAACATAACCTAACCTAACCCATCTAGCCCCTCGTTGGCAATGTTTACAGAATCCCGTTCGTGTCGTCCCGTACATCTCGGATGGGATATTATATACGTCTATAGCGTTATATATCTTAACCTAAGGCAGGCTAACATCTCGGATGCAGTATTTTACAACATTCCTGGCGTATCGGCTCTAATTCTCGGTGGGAACATTATACACGTCTATAACGTAACATAACCTAACCTAACCCATCTAGCCCCTCGCTGGTAATGTTTTACAGAATCCCGTTCCTGTCGTCCCGTACATCTCGGTTGGGATGTTATATACGTCTACAGCGATATATATCCTAACGTAAGGCAGGCTAATGTCTCGGATGTAGTATTTTACAACATTCTTGGAGTATCGGCCCCTACTTCTCGGTGGGAACATTATATACGTCTATAACGTAACATAACCTAATCTAACCCATCTAGCCCCTCGCTCGTAATATTTTACAGAATCCCGTTCGTGTCGTCCCGTACATCTCGGTTGGGATATTATATACGTCTATAGCGTTATATATCATAACCTAAGGCAGGCTAACACCTCGGATGCAGTATTTTACAACATTCCTGGCGTATCGGCTCTACTTCTCGGTGGGAACATTATACACGTCTATAACGTAACATAACCTAACCTAACCCATCTAGCCCCTCGCTGGTAATGTTTTACAGAATCCCGGTCCTCTCGTCCCGTACATCTCGGTTGGGATGTTATATACGTCTACAGCGATATATATCCTAACTTAAGGCAGGCTAACATCTCGGATGTAGTGTTTTACAACATTCTTGGAGTATCGGCCCCTACTTCTAGGTGGGAACATTATATACGTCTGTAACGTAACATAACCTAACCTATCCCATCTAGCCCCTCGTTGGCAATGTTTTACAGAATACCGTTCGTGTCGTCCCGTACATCTCGGTTGGAATATTATATACGTCTACAGCTATATATATCCTAACCTAAGGCAGGCTAACTTCTCGGATATAGTATTTTACAACATTCCTGGCATATCGGCCCCTACTTCTTGGTGGGAACATTATATACGTTTATAACGTATCACAACCTAACCTAACCCATCTAGCCCCTCAAGGTAATATTTTACAGAATCCCGTTCCTGTCGTCCCGTACGTCTCGGATGGGACATTATAATCTTCTACAGCGTTATATATCCTAACCTAAGGCAGGCTAACATCTCGGATGCAGTATTTTACAACATTCCTGGCGTATCGGCTCTACTTCTCGGTGGGAACATTATACACGTCTATAACGTAACATAACCTAACCTAACCCATCTAGCCCCTCGTTGGCAATGTTTTACAGAATCCCGTTCGTGTCGTCCCGTACATCTCGGTTGGGATATTATATACGTCTACAGCGATACATATCCTAACCTAAGGCAGGCTAACTTCTCGGATATAGTATTTTACAACATTCCTGTAGGATCAGCCTCTACTTCTCGGTGGGAACATTATATACGTCTATAACGTAATATAATCTAACCTAACACATCTAGCCCCTCGCTGGTGATGTTTTACAGAATCCCGTTTATGTCGTCCCGTACTTCTCGGTGGGAACATTATATACGTCTATAACGTAACATAACCTAATCTAACCCATCTAGCCCCTCGCTCGTAATATTTTACAGAATCCCGTTCGTGTCGTCCCGTACATCTCGGTTGGGATATTATATACGTCTATAGCGTTATATATCATAACCTAAGGCAGGCTAACACCTCGGATGCAGTATTTTACAACATTCCTGGCGTATCGGCTCTACTTCTCGGTGGGAACATTATACACGTCTATAACGTAACATAACCTAACCTAACCCATCTAGCCCCTCGCCGGTAATGTTTTACAGAATCCCGGTCCTCTCGTCCCGTACATCTCGGTTGGGATGTTATATACGTCTACAGCGATATATATCCTAACTTAAGGCAGGCTAACATCTCGGATGTAGTATTTTACAACATTCTTGGAGTATCGGCCCCTACTTCTAGGTGGGAACATTATATACGTCTGTAACGTAACATAACCTAACCTATCCCATCTAGCCCCTCGTTGGCAATGTTTTACAGAATACCGTTCGTGTCGTCCCGTACATCTCGGTTGGAATATTATATACGTCTACAGCTATATATATCCTAACCTAAGGCAGGCTAACTTCTCGGATATAGTATTTTACAACATTCCTGGCATATCGGCCCCTACTTCTCGGTGGGAACATTATATACGTTTATAACGTATCACAACCTAACCTAACCCATCTAGCCCCTCAAGGTAATATTTTACAGAATCCCGTTCCTGTCGTCCCGTACGTCTCGGATGGGACATTATAATCTTCTACAGCGTTATATATCCTAACCTAAGGCAGGCTAACATCTCGGATGCAGTATTTTACAACATTCCTGGCGTATCGGCGCTACTTCTCGGTGGGAACATTATACACGTCTATAACGTAACATAACCTAACCTAACCCATCTAGCCCCTCGTTGGCAATGTTTTACAGAATCCCGTTCGTGTCGTCCCGTACATCTCGGTTGGGATATTATATACGTCTACAGCGATACATATCCTAACCTAAGGCAGGCTAACTTCTCGGATATAGTATTTTACAACATTCCTGTAGGATCAGCCTCTACTTCTCGGTGGGAACATTATATACGTCTATAACGTAATATAATCTAACCTAACACATCTAGCCCCTCGCTGGTGATGTTTTACAGAATCCCGTTTATGTCGTCCCGTACATCTCTGTTGGATATTATATACGTCTATAGCGTTATATATCCTAACCTAAGGCAGGCTAACACCTCGGATGCAGCATTTTACAACATTCCTAGCGTATCGGCTCTACTTCTCGGCGGGAACATTATACACGTCTATAACGTAGCATAACCTAACATAACCCATCTAGCCCCTCGCTGGTAATGTTTTGCAGAATCCCGTTCCTGTCGTCCCGTACATCTCGGTTGGGATGTTATATACGTCTACAGCGATATATATCCTAACGTAAGGCAGTCTAACATCTCGGATGCAGTATTTTACAACATTCCTGGCGTATCGGCTCTACTTCTCGGTGGCAACATTATACACGTCTATAACGTAACATAACCTAACCTAACACATCTAGCCCGTCGCTGGTAATGTTTTACAGAATCCCGTTCCTGTCGTCCCGTACGTCTCGGATGGGACATTAAATACGTCTACAGCGTTATATTTCCTAACGTAAGGCAGGCTAACATCTCGGATGTAGTCTTTTACAACATTCTTGGAGTATCGGCCTCTACTTCTCGGTGGGAACATTATATACATCTATAAAGTAACATAACCTAACCTAACCCATCTAGCCCCTCGTTGGCAATGTTTTACAGAATCCCGTTCGTGTCGTCCCGTACATCTCGGATGGGATATTATATACGTCTATAGCGTTATATATCTTAACCTAAGGCAGGCTAACATCTCGGATGCAGTATTTTACAACATTCCTGGCGTATCGGCTCTAATTCTCGGTGGGAACATTATACACGTCTATAACGTAACATAACCTAACCTAACCCATCTAGCCCCTCGCTGGTAATGTTTTACAGAATCCCGTTCCTGTCGTCCCGTACATCTCGGTTGGGATGTAATGTACGTCTACAGCGATATATATCCTAACGTAAGGCAGGCTAATGTCTCGGATGTAGTATTTTACAACATTCTTGGAGTATCGGCCCCTACTTCTCGGTGGGAACATTATATACGTCTATAACGTAACATAACCTAATCTAACACATCTAGCCCCTCGCTCGTAATATTTTACAGAATCCCGTTCGTGTCGTCCCGTACATCTCGGTTGGGATATTATATACGTCTATAGCGTTATATATCATAACCTAAGGCAGGCTAACACCTCGGATGCAGTATTTTACAACATTCCTGGCGTATCGGCTCTACTTCTCGGTGGGAACATTATACACGTCTATAACGTAACATAACCTAACCTAACCCATCTAGCCCCTCGCTGGTAATGTTTTACAGAATCCCGGTCCTCTCGTCCCGTACATCTCGGTTGGGATGTTATATACGTCTACAGCGATATATATCCTAACCTAAGGCAGGCTAACTTCTCGGATATAGTATTTTACAACATTCCTGTAGGATCAGCCTCTACTTCTCGGTGGGAACATTATATACGTCTATAACGTAATATAATCTAACCTAACACATCTAGCCCCTCGCTGGTGATGTTTTACAGAATCCCGTTTATGTCGTCCCGTACTTCTCGGTGGGAACATTATATACGTCTATAACGTAACATAACCTAATCTAACCCATCTAGCCCCTCGCTCGTAATATTTTACAGAATCCCGTTCGTGTCGTCCCGTACATCTCGGTTGGGATATTATATACGTCTATAGCGTTATATATCATAACCTAAGGCAGGCTAACACCTCGGATGCAGTATTTTACAACATTCCTGGCGTATCGGCTCTACTTCTCGGTGGGAACATTATACACGTCTATAACGTAACATAACCTAACCTAACCCATCTAGCCCCTCGCTGGTAATGTTTTACAGAATCCCGGTCCTCTCGTCCCGTACATCTCGGTTGGGATGTTATATACGTCTACAGCGATATATATCCTAACTTAAGGCAGGCTAACATCTCGGATGTAGTATTTTACAACATTCTTGGAGTATCGGCCCCTACTTCTAGGTGGGATCATTATATACGTCTGTAACGTAACATAACCTAACCTATCCCATCTAGCCCCTCGTTGGCAATGTTTTACAGAATACCGTTCGTGTCGTCCCGTACATCTCGGTTGGAATATTATATACGTCTACAGCTATATATATCCTAACCTAAGGCAGGCTAACTTCTCGGATATAGTATTTTACAACATTCCTGGCATATCGGCCCCTACTTCTCGGTGGGAACATTATATACGTTTATAACGTATCACAACCTAACCTAACCCATCAAGCCCCTCAAGGTAATATTTTACAGAATCCCGTTCCTGTCGTCCCGTACGTCTCGGATGGGACACTATAATCTTCTACAGCGTTATATATCCTAACCTAAGGCAGGCTAACATCTCGGATGCAGTATTTTACAACATTCCTGGCGTATCGGCTCTACTTCTCGGTGGGAACATTATACACGTCTATAACGTAACATAACCTAACCTAACCCATCTAGCCCCTCGTTGGCAATGTTTTACAGAATCCCGTTCGTGTCGTCCCGTACATCTCGGTTGGGATATTATATACGTCTACAGCGATATATATCCTAACGTAAGGCAGGCTAATGTCTCGGATGTAGTATTTTACAACATTCTTGGAGTATCGGCCCCTACTTCTTGGTGGGAACATTATATACGTCTATAACGTAACATAACCTAATCTAACCCATCTAGCCCCTCGCTGGTGATGTTTTACAGAATCCCGTTTATGTCGTCCCGTACATCTCGGTTGGGATGTTATATACGTCTACAGCGATATATATCCTAACGTAAGGCAGGCTAACATCTCGGATGTAGTATTTTACAACATTCTTGGAGTATCGGCCCCTACTTCTCAGTGGGAACGTTATATACGTCTATAACGTAACATAACCTAATCTAACCCATCTAGCCCCTCGCTGGTAATATTTTACAGAATCCCGTTCGTGTCGTCCCGTACATCTCGGTTGGGATATTATATACGTCTATAGCTTTATATATCCTAACGTAAGGCAGGCTAACATCTCGGATGTAGTATTTTACAACATTCTTGGGGTATCGGCCCCTACTTCTCGGTGGGAACATTATATACGTCTGTAACGTAACATAACCTAACCTATCCCATCTAGCCCCTCGTTTGCAATGTTTTACAGAATCCCGTTCGTGTCGTCCCGTACATCTCGGTTGGGATATTATATACGTCTACAGCGATATATATCCTAACCTAAGGCAGACTAACTTCTCGGATATAGTATTTTACAACATTCCTGGCATATCGGCCCCTACTTCTCGGTGGGACCATTATATACGTTTATAACGTATCACAACCTAACCTAACCCATCTAGCCCCTCGCTGGTAATGTTTTACAGAATCCCGTTCGTGTCGTCCCGTACGTCTCGGTTGGGACATTATAAACGCCTACAGCGTTATATATCCTAACCTAAGGCAGGCTAACATCTCGGTTCCAGTATTTTACAACATTCCTGGCGTATCGGCCCATGCTTCTCGGTGGGAACATTATATAGGTCTATAACGTAACATAACCTAACCTAACACATCTACCCCTCGCTGGTAATGTTTTACAGAATCTCGTTCGTGTCGTCCCGTACGTCTCGGATGGGATATTATATACGTCTATAGCGTTATATATCTTAACCTAAGGCAGGCTAACATCTCGGATGCAGTATTTTACAACATTCCTGGCGTATCGGCTCTACTTCTCGGTGGGAACATCATACACGTCTATAACGTAACATAACCTAACCTAACCCATCTAGCCCCTCGCTGGTAATGTTTTACAGAATCCCGTTCCTGTCGTCCCGTACATCTCGGTTGGGATGTTATATACGTCTACAGCGATATATATCCTAACGTAAGGCAGGCTAACATCTCGGATGCAGTATTTTACAACATTCCTGGCGTATCGGCTCTACTTCTCGGTGGCAACATTATACACGTCTATAACGTAACATAACCTAACCTAACACATCTAGCCCCTCGCTGGTAATGTTTTACAGAATCCCGTTCCTGTCGTCCCGTACGTCTCGGATGGGACATTAAATACGTCTACAGCGTTATATTTCCTAACGTAAGGCAGGCTAACATCTCGGATGTAGTCTTTTACAACATTCTTGGAGTATCGGCCTCTACTTCTCGGTGGGAACATTATATACATCTATAAAGTAACATAACCTAACCTAACCCATCTAGCCCCTCGTTGGCAATGTTTTACAGAATCCCGTTCGTGTCGTCCCGTACATCTCGGATGGGATATTATATACGTCTATAGCGTTATATATCTTAACCTAAGGCAGGCTAACATCTCGGATGCAGTATTTTACAACATTCCTGGCGTATCGGCTCTAATTCTCGGTGGGAACATTATACACGTCTATAACGTAACATAACCTAACCTAACCCATCTAGCCCCTCGCTGGTAATGTTTTACAGAATCCCGTTCCTGTCGTCCCGTACATCTCGGTTGGGATGTTATATACGTCTACAGCGATATATATCCTAACGTAAGGCAGGCTAATGTCTCGGATGTAGTATTTTACAACATTCTTGGAGTATCGGCCCCTACTTCTCGGTGGGAACATTATATACGTCTATAACGTAACATAACCTAATCTAACCCATCTAGCCCCTCGCTCGTAATATTTTACAGAATCCCGTTCGTGTCGTCCCGTACATCTCGGTTGGGATATTATATACGTCTATAGCGTTATATATCATAACCTAAGGCAGGCTAACACCTCGGATGCAGTATTTTACAACATTCCTGGCGTATCGGCTCTACTTCTCGGTGGGAACATTATACACGTCTATAACGTAACATAACCTAACCTAACCCATCTAGCCCCTCGCTGGTAATGTTTTACAGAATCCCGGTCCTCTCGTCCCGTACATCTCGGTTGGGATGTTATATACGTCTACAGCGATATATATCCTAACTTAAGGCAGGCTAACATCTCGGATGTAGTATTTTACAACATTCTTGGAGTATCGGCCCCTACTTCTAGGTGGGAACATTATATACGTCTGTAACGTAACATAACCTAACCTATCCCATCTAGCCCCTCGTTGGCAATGTTTTACAGAATACCGTTCGTGTCGTCCCGTACATCTCGGTTGGAATATTATATACGTCTACAGCTATATATATCCTAACCTAAGGCAGGCTAACTTCTCGGATATAGTATTTTACAACATTCCTGGCATATCGGCCCCTACTTCTCGGTGGGAACATTATATACGTTTATAACGTATCACAACCTAACCTAACCCATCTAGCCCCTCAAGGTAATATTTTACAGAATCCCGTTCCTGTCGTCCCGTACGTCTCGGATGGGACATTATAATCTTCTACAGCGTTATATATCCTAACCTAAGGCAGGCTAACATCTCGGATGCAGTATTTTACAACATTCCTGGCGTATCGGCTCTACTTCTCGGTGGGAACATTATACACGTCTATAACGTAACATAACCTAACCTAACCCATCTAGCCCCTCGTTGGCAATGTTTTACAGAATCCCGTTCGTGTCGTCCCGTACATCTCGGTTGGGATATTATATACGTCTACAGCGATATATATCCTAACGTAAGGCAGGCTAATGTCTCGGATGTAGTATTTTACAACATTCTTGGAGTATCGGCCCCTACTTCTCGGTGGGAACATTATATACGTCTATAACGTAACATAACCTAATCTAACCCATCTAGCCCCTCGCTGGTGATGTTTTACAGAATCCCGTTTATGTCGTCCCGTACATCTCGGTTGGGATGTTATATACGTCTACAGCGATATATATCCTAACGTAAGGCAGGCTAACATCTCGGATGTAGTATTTTACAACATTCTTGGAGTATCGGCCCCTGCTTCTCAGTGGGAACGTTATATACGTCTATAACGTAACATAACCTAATCTAACCCATCTAGCCCCTCGCTGGTAATATTTTACAGAATCCCGTTCGTGTCGTCCCGTACATCTCGGTTGGGATATTATATACGTCTATAGCTTTATATATCCTAACGTAAGGCAGGCTAACATCTCGGATGTAGTATTTTACAACATTCTTGGGGTATCGGCCCCTACTTCTCGGTGGGAACATTATATACGTCTGTAACGTAACATAACCTAACCTATCCCATCTAGCCCCTCGTTTGCAATGTTTTACAGAATCCCGTTCGTGTCGTCCCGTACATCTCGGTTGGGATATTATATACGTCTACAGCGATATATATCCTAACCTAAGGCAGACTAACTTCTCGGATATAGTATTTTACAACATTCCTGGCATATCGGCCCCTACTTCTCGGTGGGACCATTATATACGTTTATAACGTATCACAACCTAACCTAACCCATCTAGCCCCTCGCTGGTAATGTTTTACAGAATCCCGTTCGTGTCGTCCCGTACGTCTCGGTTGGGACATTATAAACGCCTACAGCGTTATATATCCTAACCTAAGGCAGGCTAACATCTCGGTTCCAGTATTTTACAACATTCCTGGCGTATCGGCCCATGCTTCTCGGTGGGAACATTATATACGTCTATAACGTAACATAACTTAATCTAACCCATCTAGCCCCTCGCTGGTAATGTTTTACAGAATCCCGTTCCTGTCGTCCCGTACATCTCGGTTGGGATGTTATATACGTCTACAGCGATATATATCCTAACGTAAGGCAGGCTAACATCTCGGATGCAGTATTTTACAACATTCCTGGCGTATCGGCTCTACTTCTCGGTGGCAACATTATACACGTCTATAACGTAACATAACCTAACCTAACCCATCTAGCCCCTCGCTGGTGATGTTTTACAGAATCCCGTTCCTGTCGTCCCGTACATCTCGGTTGGGATATTATATACGTCTATAGCGTTATATATCATAACCTAAGGCAGGCTAACACCTCGGATGCAGTATTTTACAACATTCCTGGCGTATCGGCTCTACTTCTCGGTGGGAACATTATACACGTCTATAACGTAACATAACCTAACCTAACCCATCTAGCCCCTCGCTGGTAATGTTTTACAGAATCCCGGTCCTCTCGTCCCGTACATCTCGGTTGGGATGTTATATACGTCTACAGCGATATATATCCTAACTTAAGGCAGGCTAACATCTCGGATGTAGTATTTTACAACATTCTTGGAGTATCGGCCCCTACTTCTAGGTGGGAATATTATATACGTCTGTAACGTAACATAACCTAACCTATCCCATCTAGCCCCTCGTTGGCAATGTTTTACAGAATACCGTTCGTGTCGTCCCGTACATCTCGGTTGGAATATTATATACGTCTACAGCTATATATATCCTAACCTAAGGCAGGCTAACTTCTCGGATATAGTATTTTACAACATTCCTGGCATATCGGCCCCTACTTCTCGGTGGGAACATTATATACGTTTATAACGTATCACAACCTAACCTAACCCATCTAGCCCCTCAAGGTAATATTTTACAGAATCCCGTTCCTGTCGTCCCGTACGTCTCGGATGGGACATTATAATCTTCTACAGCGTTATATATCCTAACCTAAGGCAGGCTAACATCTCGGATGCAGTATTTTACAACATTCCTGGCGTATCGGCTCTACTTCTCGGTGGGAACATTATACACGTCTATAACGTAACATAACCTAACCTAACCCATCTAGCCCCTCGTTGGCAATGTTTTACAGAATCCCGTTCGTGTCGTCCCGTACATCTCGGTTGGGATATTATATACGTCTACAGCGATATATATCCTAACGTAAGGCAGGCTAATGTCTCGGATGTAGTATTTTACAACATTCTTGGAGTATCGGCCCCTACTTCTCGGTGGGAACATTATATACGTCTATAACGTAACATAACCTAATCTAACCCATCTAGCCCCTCGCTGGTGATGTTTTACAGAATCCCGTTTATGTCGTCCCGTACATCTCGGTTGGGATGTTATATACGTCTACAGCGATATATATCCTAACGTAAGGCAGGCTAACATCTCGGATGTAGTATTTTACAACATTCTTGGAGTATCGGCCCCTACTTCTCAGTGGGAACGTTATATACGTCTATAACGTAACATAACCTAATCTAACCCATCTAGCCCCTCGCTGGTAATATTTTACAGAATCCCGTTCGTGTCGTCCCGTACATCTCGGTTGGGATATTATATACGTCTATAGCGTTATATATCCTAACCAAAGGCAGGCTAACATCTCGGATGCAGTATTTTACAACATTCTTGGAGTATCGGCCCCTACTTCCGGGTGGGAACATTATATACGTCTATAAAGTAACATAACCTAACCTATCCCATCTAGCCCCTCGTTGGCAATGTTTTACAGAATCCCGTTCGTGTCGTCCCGTACATCTCGGTTGGGATGTTATATACGTCTACAGCGATATATATCCTAACGTAAGGCAGGCTAACATCTCGGATGTAGTATTTTACAACATTCTTGAAGTATCGGCCCCTACTTCTCGGTGGGAACATTATATACGTCTATAACGTAACATAAAATAATCTAACCCATCTAGCCCCTCGCTGGTAATGTTTTACAGAATCCCGTTCGTGTCGTCCCGTACGTCTCGGATGGGACATTATATACGTCTACAGCGTTATATATCCTAACGTAAGGCAGGCTAACATCTCGGATGTAGTATTTTACAACATTCCTGGCGTATCGGCTCTACTTCTCGGTGGGAACATTATACACGTCTATAACGTAACATAACCTAACCTAACCCATCTAGCCCCTCGCTGGTAATGTTCTACAGAATCCCGTTCCTGTCGTCCCGTACATCTCGGTTGTGATGTTATATACCTCTAAATCGATATATATCCTAACGTAAGGCAGGCTAAGATCTCGGATGTAGTATTTTACAACATTCTTGGAGTATCGGCCCCAACTTGTCGGTGGGAACATTATATACGTCTATAACGTAACTTAACCTAATCTAACCCATCTAGCCCCTCGCTGGTAATATTTTACAGAATCCCGTTCGTGTCGTCCCGTACATCTCGGTTGGGATATTATATACGTCTATAGCTTTATATATCCTAACGTAAGGCAGGCTAACATCTCGGATGTAGTATTTTACAACATTCTTGGGGTATCGGCCCCTACTTCTCGGTGGGAACATTATATACGTCTGTAACGTAACATAACCTAACCTATCCCATCTAGCCCCTCGTTTGCAATGTTTTACAGAATCCCGTTCGTGTCGTCCCGTACATCTCGGTTGGGATATTATATACGTCTACAGCGATATATATCCTAACCTAAGGCAGACTAACTTCTCGGATATAGTATTTTACAACATTCCTGGCATATCGGCCCCTACTTCTCGGTGGGACCATTATATACGTTTATAACGTATCACAACCTAACCTAACCCATCTAGCCCCTCGCTGGTAATGTTTTACAGAATCCCGTTCGTGTCGTCCTGTACGTCTCGGTTGGGACATTATAAACGCCTACAGCGTTATATATCCTAACCTAAGGCAGGCTAACATCTCGGTTCCAGTATTTTACAACATTCCTGGCGTATCGGCCCATGCTTCTCGGTGGGAACATTATATAGGTCTATAACGTAACATAACCTAACCTAACACATCTACCCCTCGCTGGTAATGTTTTACAGAATCTCGTTCGTGTCGTCCCGTACGTCTCGGATGGGATATTATATACGTCTATAGCGTTATATATCTTAACCTAAGGCAGGCTAACATCTCGGATGCAGTATTTTGCAACATTCCTGGCGTATCGGCTCTACTTCTCGGTGGGAACATCATACACGTCTATAACGTAACATAACCTAACCTAACCCATCTAGCCCCTCGCTGGTAATGTTTTACAGAATCCCGTTCCTGTCGTCCCGTACATCTCGGTTGGGATGTTATATACGTCTACAGCGATATATATCCTAACGTAAGGCAGGCTAACATCTCGGATGCAGTATTTTACAACATTCCTGGCGTATCGGCTCTACTTCTCGGTGGCAACATTATACACGTCTATAACGTAACATAACCTAACCTAACACATCTAGCCCCTCGCTGGTAATGTTTTACAGAATCCCGTTCCTGTCGTCCCGTACGTCTCGGATGGGACATTAAATACGTCTACAGCGTTATATTTCCTAACGTAAGGCAGGCTAACATCTCGGATGTAGTCTTTTACAACATTCTTGGAGTATCGGCCTCTACTTCTCGGTGGGAACATTATATACATCTATAAAGTAACATAACCTAACCTAACCCATCTAGCCCCTCGTTGGCAATGTTTTACAGAATCCCGTTCGTGTCGTCCCGTACATCTCGGATGGGATATTATATACGTCTATAGCGTTATATATCTTAACCTAAGGCAGGCTAACATCTCGGATGCAGTATTTTACAACATTCCTGGCGTATCGGCTCTAATTCTCGGTGGGAACATTATACACGTCTATAACGTAACATAACCTAACCTAACCCATCTAGCCCCTCGCTGGTAATGTTTTACAGAATCCCGTTCCTGTCGTCCCGTACATCTCGGTTGGGATGTTATATACGTCTACAGCGATATATATCCTAACGTAAGGCAGGCTAATGTCTCGGATGTAGTATTTTACAACATTCTTGGAGTATCGGCCCCTACTTCTCGGTGGGAACATTATATACGTCTATAACGTAACATAACCTAATCTAACCCATCTAGCCCCTCGCTGGTAATATTTTACAGAATCCCGTTCGTGTCGTCCCGTACATCTCGGTTGGGATATTATATACGTCTATAGCGTTATATATCCTAACCAAAGGCAGGCTAACATCTCGGATGCAGTATTTTACAACATTCTTGGAGTATCGGCCCCTACTTCCGGGTGGGAACATTATATACGTCTATAAAGTAACATAACCTAACCTATCCCATCTAGCCCCTCGTTGGCAATGTTTTACAGAATCCCGTTCGTGTCGTCCCGTACATCTCGGTTGGGATGTTATATACGTCTACAGCGATATATATCCTAACGTAAGGCAGGCTAACATCACGGATGTAGTATTTTACAACATTCTTGAAGTATCGGCCCCTACTTCTCGGTGGGAACATTATATACGTCTATAACGTAACATAAAATAATCTAACCCATCTAGCCCCTCGCTGGTAATGTTTTACAGAATCCCGTTCGTGTCGTCCCGTACGTCTCGGATGGGACATTATATACGTCTACAGCGTTATATATCCTAACGTAAGGCAGGCTAACATCTCGGATGTAGTATTTTACAACATTCCTGGCGTATCGGCTCTACTTCTCGGTGGGAACATTATACACGTCTATAACGTAACATAACCTAACCTAACCCATCTAGCCCCTCGCTGGTAATGTTCTACAGAATCCCGTTCCTGTCGTCCCGTACATCTCGGTTGTGATGTTATATACCTCTAAATCGATATATATCCTAACGTAAGGCAGGCTAAGATCTCGGATGTAGTATTTTACAACATTCTTGGAGTATCGGCCCCAACTTGTCGGTGGGAACATTATATACGTCTATAACGTAACATAACCTAATCTAACCCATCTAGCCCCTCGCTGGTAATATTTTACAGAATCCCGTTCGTGTCGTCCCGTACATCTCGGTTGGGATATTATATACGTCTATAGCTTTATATATCCTAACGTAAGGCAGGCTAACATCTCGGATGTAGTATTTTACAACATTCTTGGGGTATCGGCCCCTACTTCTCGGTGGGAACATTATATACGTCTGTAACGTAACATAACCTAACCTAACCCATCTAGCCCCTCGCTGGTAATGTTTTACAGAATCCCGTTCGTGTCGTCCCGTACGTCTCGGTTGGGACATTATAAACGCCTACAGCGTTATATATCCTAACCTAAGGCAGGCTAACATCTCGGTTCCAGTATTTTACAACATTCCTGGCGTATCGGCCCATGCTTCTCGGTGGGAACATTATATAGGTCTATAACGTAACATAACCTAACCTAACACATCTACCCCTCGCTGGTAATGTTTTACAGAATCTCGTTCGTGTCGTCCCGTACGTCTCGGATGGGATATTATATACGTCTATAGCGTTATATATCTTAACCTAAGGCAGGCTAACATCTCGGATGCAGTATTTTACAACATTCCTGGCGTATCGGCTCTACTTCTCGGTGGGAACATCATACACGTCTATAACGTAACATAACCTAACCTAACCCATCTAGCCCCTCGCTGGTAATGTTTTACAGAATCCCGTTCCTGTCGTCCCGTACATCTCGGTTGGGATGTTATATACGTCTACAGCGATATATATCCTAACGTAAGGCAGGCTAACATCTCGGATGCAGTATTTTACAACATTCCTGGCGTATCGGCTCTACTTCTCGGTGGCAACATTATACACGTCTATAACGTAACATAACCTAACCTAACCCATCTAGCCCCTCGCTGGTGATGTTTTACAGAATCCCGTTCCTGTCGTCCCGTACGTCTCGGATAGGACATTATATATGTCTACAGCGTTATATATCCTAACGTAAGGCAGGCTAACATTTCGGATGTAGTATTTTACAACATTCTTGGAGTATCGGCCCCTACTTCCGGGTGGGAACATTATATACGTCTATAACGTAACATAACCGAACCTAACCAATCTAGCCCCTCGCTGGTAATGTTTTACAGAATCCCGTTCGTGTCGTCCCGTACATCTCTGTTGGATATTATATACGTCTATAGCGTTATATATCCTAACCTAAGGCAGGCTAACATCTCGGATGCAGCATTTTACAACATTCCTGTAGGATCAGCCTCTACTTCTCGGTGGGAACATTATATACGTCTATAACGTAATATAATCTAACCTAACACATCTAGCCCCTCGCTGGTGATGTTTTACAGAATCCCGTTTATGTCGTCCCGTACATCTCGGTTGGAATGTTATATACGTCTACAGCGATATATGTCCTAACGTAAGGCAGGCTAACATCTCGGATGCAGTATTTTACAACATTCTTGGAGTATCGGCCCCTACTTCTCGGTGGGAACATTATATACGTCTGTAACGTAACATAACCTAACCTATCCCATCTAGCCCCTCGTTGGCAATGTTTTACAGAATCCCGTTCGTGTCGTCCCGTACATCTGGGTTGGAATATTATATACGTCTACAGCTATATATATCCTAACCTAAGGCAGGCTAACTTCTCGGATGTAGTATTTTACAACATTCTGGGCATATCGGCCCCTACTTCTCGGTGGGAACATTATATACGTCTATAACGTAACATAACTTAATCTAACCCATCTAGCCCCTCGCTGGTAATATTTTACAGAATCCCGTTCGTGTCGTCCCGTACATCTCGGTTGGGATATTATATACGTCTATAGCATTATATATCCTAACGTAAGGCAGGCTAACATTTCGGATGTAGTATTTTACAACATTCCTGTAGGATCAGCCTCTACTTCTCGGTGGGAACATTATATACGTCTATAACGTAATATAATCTAACCTAACACATCTAGCCCCTCGCTGGTGATGTTTTACAGAATCCCGTCTATGTCGTCCCGTACATCTCGGTTGGGATGTTATATACGTCTACAGCGATATATATCCTAACGTAAGGCTGGCTAACATCTCGGATGTAGTATTTTACAACATTCTTGGAGTATCGGCCCCTACTTCTCGGTGGGAACATTATATACGTCTATAACGTAACATTACCTAACCTAACCCATCTAGCCCCTCGCTGGTAATGTTTTACAGAATCCCGTTCCTGTCGTCCCGTACGTCTCGTATAGGACATTATATACGTCTACAGCGTTATATATCCTAACGTAAGGCAGGCTAACATCTCGGATGTAGTATTTTACAACATTCTTGGTGTATCGGCCCCTACTTCCGGGTGGGAACATTATATACGTCTATAACGTAACATAACCTAACCTAACCAATCTAGCCCCTCGCTGGTAATGTTTTACAGAATCCCGTTCGTGTCGTCCCGTACATCTCTGTTGGATATTATATACGTCTATAGCGTTATATATCCTAACCTAAGGCAGGCTAACACCTCGGATGCAGCATTTTACAACATTCCTAGCGTATCGGCTCTACTTCTCGGCGGGAACATTATACACGTCTATAACGTAGCATAACCTAACATAACCCATCTAGCCCCTCGCTCGTAATGTTTTGCAGAATCCCGTTCCTGTCGTCCCGTACATCTCGGTTGGGATGTTATATACGTCTACAGCGATATATATCCTAACGTAAGGCAGGCTAACATCTCGGATGCAGTATTTTACAACATTCCTGGCGTATCGGCTCTACTTCTCGGTGGCAACATTATACACGTCTATAACGTAACATAACCTAACCTAACACATCTAGCCCCTCGCTGGTAATGTTTTACAGAATCCCGTTCCTGTCGTCCCGTACGTCTCGGATGGGACATTAAATACGTCTACAGCGTTATATTTCCTAACGTAAGGCAGGCTAACATCTCGGATGTAGTCTTTTACAACATTCTTGGGGTATCGGCCTCTACTTCTCGGTGGGAACATTATATACATCTATAAAGTAACATAACCTAACCTAACCCATCTAGCCCCTCGTTGGCAATGTTTACAGAATCCCGTTCGTGTCGTCCCGTACATCTCGGATGGGATATTATATACGTCTATAGCGTTATATATCTTAACCTAAGGCAGGCTAACATCTCGGATGCAGTATTTTACAACATTCCTGGCGTATCGGCTCTAATTCTCGGTGGGAACATTATACACGTCTATAACGTAACATAACCTAACCTAACCCATCTAGCCCCTCGCTGGTAATGTTTTACAGAATCCCGTTCCTGTCGTCCCGTACATCTCGGTTGGGATGTTATATACGTCTACAGCGATATATATCCTAACGTAAGGCAGGCTAATGTCTCGGATGTAGTATTTTACAACATTCTTGGAGTATCGGCCCCTACTTCTCGGTGGGAACATTATATACGTCTATAACGTAACATAACCTAATCTAACCCATCTAGCCCCTCGCTCGTAATATTTTACAGAATCCCGTTCGTGTCGTCCCGTACATCTCGGTTGGGATATTATATACGTCTATAGCGTTATATATCATAACCTAAGGCAGGCTAACACCTCGGATGCAGTATTTTACAACATTCCTGGCGTATCGGCTCTACTTCTCGGTGGGAACATTATACACGTCTATAACGTAACATAACCTAACCTAACCCATCTAGCCCCTCGCTGGTAATGTTTTACAGAATCCCGGTCCTCTCGTCCCGTACATCTCGGTTGGGATGTTATATACGTCTACAGCGATATATATCCTAACTTAAGGCAGGCTAACATCTCGGATGTAGTATTTTACAACATTCTTGGAGTATCGGCCCCTACTTCTAGGTGGGAACATTATATACGTCTGTAACGTAACATAACCTAACCTATCCCATCTAGCCCCTCGTTGGCAATGTTTTACAGAATACCGTTCGTGTCGTCCCGTACATCTCGGTTGGAATATTATATACGTCTACAGCTATATATATCCTAACCTAAGGCAGGCTAACTTCTCGGATATAGTATTTTACAACATTCCTGGCATATCGGCCCCTACTTCTCGGTGGGAACATTATATACGTTTATAACGTATCACAACCTAACCTAACCCATCTAGCCCCTCAAGGTAATATTTTACAGAATCCCGTTCCTGTCGTCCCGTACGTCTCGGATGGGACATTATAATCTTCTACAGCGTTATATATCCTAACCTAAGGCAGGCTAACATCTCGGATGCAGTATTTTACAACATTCCTGGCGTATCGGCTCTACTTCTCGGTGGGAACATTATACACGTCTATAACGTAACATAACCTAACCTAACCCATCTAGCCCCTCGTTGGCAATGTTTTACAGAATCCCGTTCGTGTCGTCCCGTACATCTCGGTTGGGATATTATATACGTCTACAGCGATACATATCCTAACCTAAGGCAGGCTAACTTCTCGGATATAGTATTTTACAACATTCCTGTAGGATCAGCCTCTACTTCTCGGTGGGAACATTATATACGTCTATAACGTAATATAATCTAACCTAACACATCTAGCCCCTCGCTGGTGATGTTTTACAGAATCCCGTTTATGTCGTCCCGTACTTCTCGGTGGGAACATTATATACGTCTATAACGTAACATAACCTAATCTAACCCATCTAGCCCCTCGCTCGTAATATTTTACAGAATCCCGTTCGTGTCGTCCCGTACATCTCGGTTGGGATATTATATACGTCTATAGCGTTATATATCATAACCTAAGGCAGGCTAACACCTCGGATGCAGTATTTTACAACATTCCTGGCGTATCGGCTCTACTTCTCGGTGGGAACATTATACACGTCTATAACGTAACATAACCTAACCTAACCCATCTAGCCCCTCGCTGGTAATGTTTTACAGAATCCCGGTCCTCTCGTCCCGTACATCTCGGTTGGGATGTTATATACGTCTACAGCGATATATATCCTAACTTAAGGCAGGCTAACATCTCGGATGTAGTATTTTACAACATTCTTGGAGTATCGGCCCCTACTTCTAGGTGGGAACATTATATACGTCTGTAACGTAACATAACCTAACCTATCCCATCTAGCCCCTCGTTGGCAATGTTTTACAGAATACCGTTCGTGTCGTACCGTACATCTCGGTTGGAATATTATATACGTCTACAGCTATATATATCCTAACCTAAGGCAGGCTAACTTCTCGGATATAGTATTTTACAACATTCCTGGCATATCGGCCCCTACTTCTCGGTGGGAACATTATATACGTTTATAACGTATCACAACCTAACCTAACCCATCTAGCCCCTCAAGGTAATATTTTACACAATCCCGTTCCTGTCGTCCCGTACGTCTCGGATGGGACATTATAATCTTCTACAGCGTTATATATCCTAACCTAAGGCAGGCTAACATCTCGGATGCAGTATTTTACAACATTCCTGGCGTATCGGCGCTACTTCTCGGTGGGAACATTATACACGTCTATAACGTAACATAACCTAACCTAACCCATCTAGCCCCTCGTTGGCAATGTTTTACAGAATCCCGTTCGTGTCGTCCCGTACATCTCGGTTGGGATATTATATACGTCTACAGCGATACATATCCTAACCTAAGGCAGGCTAACTTCTCGGATATAGTATTTTACAACATTCCTGTAGGATCAGCCTCTACTTCTCGGTGGGAACATTATATACGTCTATAACGTAATATAATCTAACCTAACACATCTAGCCCCTCGCTGGTGATGTTTTACAGAATCCCGTTTATGTCGTCCCGTACATCTCTGTTGGATATTATATACGTCTATAGCGTTATATATCCTAACCTAAGGCAGGCTAACACCTCGGATGCAGTATTTTACAACATTCCTGGCGTATCGGCTCTACTTCTCGGTGGCAACATTATACACGTCTATAACGTAACATAACCTAACCTAACACATCTAGCCCCTCGCTGGTAATGTTTTACAGAATCCCGTTCCTGTCGTCCCGTACGTCTCGGATGGGACATTAAATACGTCTACAGCGTTATATTTCCTAACGTAAGGCAGGCTAACATCTCGGATGTAGTCTTTTACAACATTCTTGGAGTATCGGCCTCTACTTCTCGGTGGGAACATTATATACATCTATAAAGTAACATAACCTAACCTAACCCATCTAGCCCCTCGTTGGCAATGTTTTACAGAATCCCGTTCGTGTCGTCCCGTACATCTCGGATGGGATATTATATACGTCTATAGCGTTATATATCTTAACCTAAGGCAGGCTAACGTCTCGGATGCAGTATTTTACAACATTCCTGGCGTATCGGCTCTAATTCTCGGTGGGAACATTATACACGTCTATAACGTAACATAACCTAACCTAACCCATCTAGCCCCTCGCTGGTAATGTTTTACAGAATCCCGTTCCTGTCGTCCCGTACATCTCGGTTGGGATGTAATGTACGTCTACAGCGATATATATCCTAACGTAAGGCAGGC
Organism: Xylocopa violacea; assembly: GCA_963969225.1. NCBI lineage: Eukaryota > Metazoa > Arthropoda > Insecta > Hymenoptera > Apidae > Xylocopa > Xylocopa violacea. The sequence continues at coordinate 43,887 of CAXAJV010000798.1, forward strand.
TAATGTCTCGGATGTAGTATTTTACAACATTCTTGGAGTATCGGCCCCTACTTCTCGGTGGGAACATTATATACGTCTATAACGTAACATAACCTAATCTAACCCATCTAGCCCCTCGCTCGTAATATTTTACAGAATCCCGTTCGTGTCGTCCCGTACATCTCGGTTGGGATATTATATACGTCTATAGCGTTATATATCATAACCTAAGGCAGGCTAACACCTCGGATGCAGTATTTTACAACATTCCTGGCGTATCGGCTCTACTTCTCGGTGGGAACATTATACACGTCTATAACGTAACATAACCTAACCTAACCCATCTAGCCCCTCGCTGGTAATGTTTTACAGAATCCCGGTCCTCTCGTCCCGTACATCTCGGTTGGGATGTTATATACGTCTACAGCGATATATATCCTAACTTAAGGCAGGCTAACATCTCGGATGTAGTATTTTACAACATTCTTGGAGTATCGGCCCCTACTTCTAGGTGGGAACATTATATACGGCTGTAACGTAACATAACCTAACCTATCCCATCTAGCCCCTCGTTGGCAATGTTTTACAGAATACCGTTCGTGTCGTCCCGTACATCTCGGTTGGAATATTATATACGTCTACAGCTATATATATCCTAACCTAAGGCAGGCTAACTTCTCGGATATAGTATTTTACAACATTCCTGGCATATCGGCCCCTACTTCTCGGTGGGAACATTATATACGTTTATATCGTATCACAACCTAACCTAACCCATCTAGCCCCTCAAGGTAATATTTTACAGAATCCCGTTCCTGTCGTCCCGTACGTCTCGGATGGGACATTATAATCTTCTACAGCGTTATATATCCTAACCTAAGGCAGGCTAACATCTCGGATGCAGTATTTTACAACATTCCTGGCGTATCGGCTCTACTTCTCGGTGGGAACATTATACACGTCTATAACGTAACATAACCTAACCTAACCCATCTAGCCCCTCGTTGGCAATGTTTTACAGAATCCCGTTCGTGTCGTCCCGTACATCTCGGTTGGGATATTATATACGTCTACAGCGATACATATCCTAACCTAAGGCAGGCTAACTTCTCGGATATAGTATTTTACAACATTCCTGTAGGATCAGCCTCTACTTCTCGGTGGGAACATTATATACGTCTATAACGTAATATAATCTAACCTAACACATCTAGCCCCTCGCTGGTGATGTTTTACAGAATCCCGTTTATGTCGTCCCGTACTTCTCGGTGGGAACATTATATACGTCTATAACGTAACATAACCTAATCTAACCCATCTAGCCCCTCGCTCGTAATATTTTACAGAATCCCGTTCGTGTCGTCCCGTACATCTCGGTTGGGATATTATATACGTCTATAGCGTTATATATCATAACCTAAGGCAGGCTAACACCTCGGATGCAGTATTTTACAACATTCCTGGCGTATCGGCTCTACTTCTCGGTGGGAACATTATACACGTCTATAACGTAACATAACCTAACCTAACCCATCTAGCCCCTCGCTGGTAATGTTTTACAGAATCCCGGTCCTCTCGTCCCGTACATCTCGGTTGGGATGTTATATACGTCTACAGCGATATATATCCTAACTTAAGGCAGGCTAACATCTCGGATGTAGTATTTTACAACATTCTTGGAGTATCGGCCCCTACTTCTAGGTGGGAACATTATATACGGCTGTAACGTAACATAACCTAACCTATCCCATCTAGCCCCTCGTTGGCAATGTTTTACAGAATACCGTTCGTGTCGTCCCGTACATCTCGGTTGGAATATTATATACGTCTACAGCTATATATATCCTAACCTAAGGCAGGCTAACTTCTCGGATATAGTATTTTACAACATTCCTGGCATATCGGCCCCTACTTCTCGGTGGGAACATTATATACGTTTATATCGTATCACAACCTAACCTAACCCATCTAGCCCCTCAAGGTAATATTTTACAGAATCCCGTTCCTGTCGTCCCGTACGTCTCGGATGGGACATTATAATCTTCTACAGCGTTATATATCCTAACCTAAGGCAGGCTAACATCTCGGATGCAGTATTTTACAACATTCCTGGCGTATCGGCTCTACTTCTCGGTGGGAACATTATACACGTCTATAACGTAACATAACCTAACCTAACCCATCTAGCCCCTCGTTGGCAATGTTTTACAGAATCCCGTTCGTGTCGTCCCGTACATCTCGGTTGGGATATTATATACGTCTACAGCGATACATATCCTAACCTAAGGCAGGCTAACTTCTCGGATATAGTATTTTACAACATTCCTGTAGGATCAGCCTCTACTTCTCGGTGGGAACATTATATACGTCTATAACGTAATATAATCTAACCTAACACATCTAGCCCCTCGCTGGTGATGTTTTACAGAATCCCGTTTATGTCGTCCCGTACTTCTCGGTGGGAACATTATATACGTCTATAACGTAACATAACCTAATCTAACCCATCTAGCCCCTCGCTCGTAATATTTTACAGAATCCCGTTCGTGTCGTCCCGTACATCTCGGTTGGGATATTATATACGTCTATAGCGTTATATATCATAACCTAAGGCAGGCTAACACCTCGGATGCAGTATTTTACAACATTCCTGGCGTATCGGCTCTACTTCTCGGTGGGAACATTATACACGTCTATAACGTAACATAACCTAACCTAACCCATCTAGCCCCTCGCTGGTAATGTTTTACAGAATCCCGGTCCTCTCGTCCCGTACATCTCGGTTGGGATGTTATATACGTCTACAGCGATATATATCCTAACTTAAGGCAGGCTAACATCTCGGATGTAGTATTTTACAACATTCTTGGAGTATCGGCCCCTACTTCTAGGTGGGAACATTATATACGGCTGTAACGTAACATAACCTAACCTATCCCATCTAGCCCCTCGTTGGCAATGTTTTACAGAATACCGTTCGTGTCGTCCCGTACATCTCGGTTGGAATATTATATACGTCTACAGCTATATATATCCTAACCTAAGGCAGGCTAACTTCTCGGATATAGTATTTTACAACATTCCTGGCATATCGGCCCCTACTTCTCGGTGGGAACATTATATACGTTTATATCGTATCACAACCTAACCTAACCCATCTAGCCCCTCAAGGTAATATTTTACAGAATCCCGTTCCTGTCGTCCCGTACGTCTCGGATGGGACATTATAATCTTCTACAGCGTTATATATCCTAACCTAAGGCAGGCTAACATCTCGGATGCAGTATTTTACAACATTCCTGGCGTATCGGCTCTACTTCTCGGTGGGAACATTATACACGTCTATAACGTAACATAACCTAACCTAACCCATCTAGCCCCTCGTTGGCAATGTTTTACAGAATCCCGTTCGTGTCGTCCCGTACATCTCGGTTGGGATATTATATACGTCTACAGCGATACATATCCTAACCTAAGGCAGGCTAACTTCTCGGATATAGTATTTTACAACATTCCTGTAGGATCAGCCTCTACTTCTCGGTGGGAACATTATATACGTCTATAACGTAATATAATCTAACCTAACACATCTAGCCCCTCGCTGGTGATGTTTTACAGAATCCCGTTTATGTCGTCCCGTACTTCTCGGTGGGAACATTATATACGTCTATAACGTAACATAACCTAATCTAACCCATCTAGCCCCTCGCTCGTAATATTTTACAGAATCCCGTTCGTGTCGTCCCGTACATCTCGGTTGGGATATTATATACGTCTATAGCGTTATATATCATAACCTAAGGCAGGCTAACACCTCGGATGCAGTATTTTACAACATTCCTGGTGTATCGGCTCTACTTCTCGGTGGGAACATTATACACGTCTATAACGTAACATAACCTAACCTAACCCATCTAGCCCCTCGCTGGTAATGTTTTACAGAATCCCGGTCCTCTCGTCCCGTACATCTCGGTTGGGATGTTATATACGTCTACAGCGATATATATCCTAACTTAAGGCAGGCTAACATCTCGGATGTAGTATTTTACAACATTCTTGGAGTATCGGCCCCTACTTCTAGGTGGGATCATTATATACGTCTGTAACGTAACATAACCTAACCTATCCCATCTAGCCCCTCGTTGGCAATGTTTTACAGAATACCGTTCGTGTCGTCCCGTACATCTCGGTTGGGATGTTATATACGTCTACAGCGATATATATCCTAACGTAAGGCAGGCTAACATCTCGGATGTAGTATTTTACAACATTCTTGAAGTATCGGCCCCTACTTCTCGGTGGGAACATTATATACGTCTATAACGTAACATAAAATAATCTAACCCATCTAGCCCCTCGCTGGTAATGTTTTACAGAATCCCGTTCGTGTCGTCCCGTACGTCTCGGATGGGACATTATATACGTCTACAGCGTTATATATCCTAACGTAAGGCAGGCTAACATCTCGGATGTAGTATTTTACAACATTCCTGGCGTATCGGCTCTACTTCTCGGTGGGAACATTATACACGTCTATAACGTAACATAACCTAACCTAACCCACCTAGCCCCTCGCTGGTAATGTTCTACAGAATCCCGTTCCTGTCGTCCCGTACATCTCGGTTGTGATGTTATATACGTCTAAATCGATATATATCCTAACGTAAGGCAGGCTAAGATCTCGGATGTAGTATTTTACAACATTCTTGGAGTATCGGCCCCAACTTGTCGGTGGGAACATTATATACGTCTATAACGTAACATAACCTAATCTAACCCATCTAGCCCCTCGCTGGTAATATTTTACAGAATCCCGTTCGTGTCGTCCCGTACATCTCGGTTGGGATATTATATACGTCTATAGCTTTATATATCCTAACGTAAGGCAGGCTAACATCTCGGATGTAGTATTTTACAACATTCTTGGGGTATCGGCCCCTACTTCTCGGTGGGAACATTATATACGTCTGTAACGTAACATAACCTAACCTATCCCATCTAGCCCCTCGTTTGCAATGTTTTACAGAATCCCGTTCGTGTCGTCCCGTACATCTCGGTTGGGATATTATATACGTCTACAGCGATATATATCCTAACCTAAGGCAGACTAACTTCTCGGATATAGTATTTTACAACATTCCTGGCATATCGGCCCCTACTTCTCGGTGGGACCATTATATACGTTTATAACGTATCACAACCTAACCTAACCCATCTAGCCCCTCGCTGGTAATGTTTTACAGAATCCCGTTCGTGTCGTCCCGTACGTCTCGGTTGGGACATTATAAACGCCTACAGCGTTATATATCCTAACCTAAGGCAGGCTAACATCTCGGTTCCAGTATTTTACAACATTCCTGGCGTATCGGCCCATGCTTCTCGGTGGGAACATTATATAGGTCTATAACGTAACATAACCAAACCTAACACATCTACCCCTCGCTGGTAATGTTTTACAGAATCTCGTTCGTGTCGTCCCGTACGTCTCGGATGGGATATTATATACGTCTATAGCGTTATATATCTTAACCTAAGGCAGGCTAACATCTCGGATGCAGTATTTTACAACATTCCTGGCGTATCGGCTCTACTTCTCGGTGGGAACATCATACACTTCTATAACGTAACATAACCTAACCTAACCCATCTAGCCCCTCGCTGGTAATGTTTTACAGAATCCCGTTCCTGTCGTCCCGTACATCTCGGTTGGGATGTTATATACGTCTACAGCGATATATATCCTAACGTAAGGCAGGCTAACATCTCGGATGCAGTATTTTACAACATTCCTGGCGTATCGGCTCTACTTCTCGGTGGCAACATTATACACGTCTATAACGTAACATAACCTAACCTAACCCATCTAGCCCCTCGCTGGTGATGTTTTACAGAATCCCGTTCCTGTCGTCCCGTACGTCTCGGATAGGACATTATATATGTCTACAGCGTTATATATCCTAACGTAAGGCAGGCTAACATTTCGGATGTAGTATTTTACAACATTCTTGGAGTATCGGCCCCTACTTCCGGGTGGGAACATTATATACGTCTATAACGTAACATAACCGAACCTAACCAATCTAGCCCCTCGCTGGTAATGTTTTACAGAATCCCGTTCGTGTCGTCCCGTACATCTCTGTTGGATATTATATACGTCTATAGCGTTATATATCCTAACCTAAGGCAGGCTAACATCTCGGATGCAGCATTTTACAACATTCCTGTAGGATCAGCCTCTACTTCTCGGTGGGAACATTATATACGTCTATAACGTAATATAATCTAACCTAACACATCTAGCCCCTCGCTGGTGATGTTTTACAGAATCCCGTTCCTGTCGTCCCGTACATCTCGGTTGGGATGTTATATACGTCTACAGCGATATATATCCTAACGTAAGGCAGGCTAATGTCTCGGATGTAGTATTTTACAACATTCTTGGAGTATCGGCCCCTACTTCTCGGTGGGAACATTATATACGTCTATAACGTAACATAACCTAATCTAACCCATCTAGCCCCTCGCTCGTAATATTTTACAGAATCCCGTTCCTGTCGTCCCGTACATCTCGGTTGGGATGTAATGTACGTCTACAGCGATATATATCCTAACGTAAGGCAGGCTAATGTCTCGGATGTAGTATTTTACAACATTCTTGGAGTATCGGCCCCTACTTCTCGGTGGGAACATTATATACGTCTATAACGTAACATAACCTAATCTAACCCATCTAGCCCCTCGCTCGTAATATTTTACAGAATCCCGTTCGTGTCGTCCCGTACATCTCGGTTGGGATATTATATACGTCTATAGCGTTATATATCATAACCTAAGGCAGGCTAACACCTCGGATGCAGTATTTTACAACATTCCTGGCGTATCGGCTCTACTTCTCGGTGGGAACATTATACACGTCTATAACGTAACATAACCTAACCTAACCCATCTAGCCCCTCGCTGGTAATGTTTTACAGAATCCCGGTCCTCTCGTCCCGTACATCTCGGTTGGGATGTTATATACGTCTACAGCGATATATATCCTAACTTAAGGCAGGCTAACATCTCGGATGTAGTATTTTACAACATTCTTGGAGTATCGGCCCCTACTTCTAGGTGGGAACATTATATACGGCTGTAACGTAACATAACCTAACCTATCCCATCTAGCCCCTCGTTGGCAATGTTTTACAGAATACCGTTCGTGTCGTCCCGTACATCTCGGTTGGAATATTATATACGTCTACAGCTATATATATCCTAACCTAAGGCAGGCTAACTTCTCGGATATAGTATTTTACAACATTCCTGGCATATCGGCCCCTACTTCTCGGTGGGAACATTATATACGTTTATATCGTATCACAACCTAACCTAACCCATCTAGCCCCTCAAGGTAATATTTTACAGAATCCCGTTCCTGTCGTCCCGTACGTCTCGGATGGGACATTATAATCTTCTACAGCGTTATATATCCTAACCTAAGGCAGGCTAACATCTCGGATGCAGTATTTTACAACATTCCTGGCGTATCGGCTCTACTTCTCGGTGGGAACATTATACACGTCTATAACGTAACATAACCTAACCTAACCCATCTAGCCCCTCGTTGGCAATGTTTTACAGAATCCCGTTCGTGTCGTCCCGTACATCTCGGTTGGGATATTATATACGTCTACAGCGATACATATCCTAACCTAAGGCAGGCTAACTTCTCGGATATAGTATTTTACAACATTCCTGTAGGATCAGCCTCTACTTCTCGGTGGGAACATTATATACGTCTATAACGTAATATAATCTAACCTAACACATCTAGCCCCTCGCTGGTGATGTTTTACAGAATCCCGTTTATGTCGTCCCGTACTTCTCGGTGGGAACATTATATACGTCTATAACGTAACATAACCTAATCTAACCCATCTAGCCCCTCGCTCGTAATATTTTACAGAATCCCGTTCGTGTCGTCCCGTACATCTCGGTTGGGATATTATATACGTCTATAGCGTTATATATCATAACCTAAGGCAGGCTAACACCTCGGATGCAGTATTTTACAACATTCCTGGCGTATCGGCTCTACTTCTCGGTGGGAACATTATACACGTCTATAACGTAACATAACCTAACCTAACCCATCTAGCCCCTCGCTGGTAATGTTTTACAGAATCCCGGTCCTCTCGTCCCGTACATCTCGGTTGGGATGTTATATACGTCTACAGCGATATATATCCTAACTTAAGGCAGGCTAACATCTCGGATGTAGTATTTTACAACATTCTTGGAGTATCGGCCCCTACTTCTAGGTGGGAACATTATATACGGCTGTAACGTAACATAACCTAACCTATCCCATCTAGCCCCTCGTTGGCAATGTTTTACAGAATACCGTTCGTGTCGTCCCGTACATCTCGGTTGGAATATTATATACGTCTACAGCTATATATATCCTAACCTAAGGCAGGCTAACTTCTCGGATATAGTATTTTACAACATTCCTGGCATATCGGCCCCTACTTCTCGGTGGGAACATTATATACGTTTATATCGTATCACAACCTAACCTAACCCATCTAGCCCCTCAAGGTAATATTTTACAGAATCCCGTTCCTGTCGTCCCGTACGTCTCGGATGGGACATTATAATCTTCTACAGCGTTATATATCCTAACCTAAGGCAGGCTAACATCTCGGATGCAGTATTTTACAACATTCCTGGCGTATCGGCTCTACTTCTCGGTGGGAACATTATACACGTCTATAACGTAACATAACCTAACCTAACCCATCTAGCCCCTCGTTGGCAATGTTTTACAGAATCCCGTTCGTGTCGTCCCGTACATCTCGGTTGGGATATTATATACGTCTACAGCGATACATATCCTAACCTAAGGCAGGCTAACTTCTCGGATATAGTATTTTACAACATTCCTGTAGGATCAGCCTCTACTTCTCGGTGGGAACATTATATACGTCTATAACGTAATATAATCTAACCTAACACATCTAGCCCCTCGCTGGTGATGTTTTACAGAATCCCGTTTATGTCGTCCCGTACTTCTCGGTGGGAACATTATATACGTCTATAACGTAACATAACCTAATCTAACCCATCTAGCCCCTCGCTCGTAATATTTTACAGAATCCCGTTCGTGTCGTCCCGTACATCTCGGTTGGGATATTATATACGTCTATAGCGTTATATATCATAACCTAAGGCAGGCTAACACCTCGGATGCAGTATTTTACAACATTCCTGGCGTATCGGCTCTACTTCTCGGTGGGAACATTATACACGTCTATAACGTAACATAACCTAACCTAACCCATCTAGCCCCTCGCTGGTAATGTTTTACAGAATCCCGGTCCTCTCGTCCCGTACATCTCGGTTGGGATGTTATATACGTCTACAGCGATATATATCCTAACTTAAGGCAGGCTAACATCTCGGATGTAGTATTTTACAACATTCTTGGAGTATCGGCCCCTACTTCTAGGTGGGAACATTATATACGGCTGTAACGTAACATAACCTAACCTATCCCATCTAGCCCCTCGTTGGCAATGTTTTACAGAATACCGTTCGTGTCGTCCCGTACATCTCGGTTGGAATATTATATACGTCTACAGCTATATATATCCTAACCTAAGGCAGGCTAACTTCTCGGATATAGTATTTTACAACATTCCTGGCATATCGGCCCCTACTTCTCGGTGGGAACATTATATACGTTTATATCGTATCACAACCTAACCTAACCCATCTAGCCCCTCAAGGTAATATTTTACAGAATCCCGTTCCTGTCGTCCCGTACGTCTCGGATGGGACATTATAATCTTCTACAGCGTTATATATCCTAACCTAAGGCAGGCTAACATCTCGGATGCAGTATTTTACAACATTCCTGGCGTATCGGCTCTACTTCTCGGTGGGAACATTATACACGTCTATAACGTAACATAACCTAACCTAACCCATCTAGCCCCTCGTTGGCAATGTTTTACAGAATCCCGTTCGTGTCGTCCCGTACATCTCGGTTGGGATATTATATACGTCTACAGCGATACATATCCTAACCTAAGGCAGGCTAACTTCTCGGATATAGTATTTTACAACATTCCTGTAGGATCAGCCTCTACTTCTCGGTGGGAACATTATATACGTCTATAACGTAATATAATCTAACCTAACACATCTAGCCCCTCGCTGGTGATGTTTTACAGAATCCCGTTTATGTCGTCCCGTACTTCTCGGTGGGAACATTATATACGTCTATAACGTAACATAACCTAATCTAACCCATCTAGCCCCTCGCTCGTAATATTTTACAGAATCCCGTTCGTGTCGTCCCGTACATCTCGGTTGGGATATTATATACGTCTATAGCGTTATATATCATAACCTAAGGCAGGCTAACACCTCGGATGCAGTATTTTACAACATTCCTGGCGTATCGGCTCTACTTCTCGGTGGGAACATTATACACGTCTATAACGTAACATAACCTAACCTAACCCATCTAGCCCCTCGCTGGTAATGTTTTACAGAATCCCGGTCCTCTCGTCCCGTACATCTCGGTTGGGATGTTATATACGTCTACAGCGATATATATCCTAACTTAAGGCAGGCTAACATCTCGGATGTAGTATTTTACAACATTCTTGGAGTATCGGCCCCTACTTCTAGGTGGGAACATTATATACGGCTGTAACGTAACATAACCTAACCTATCCCATCTAGCCCCTCGTTGGCAATGTTTTACAGAATACCGTTCGTGTCGTCCCGTACATCTCGGTTGGAATATTATATACGTCTACAGCTATATATATCCTAACCTAAGGCAGGCTAACTTCTCGGATATAGTATTTTACAACATTCCTGGCATATCGGCCCCTACTTCTCGGTGGGAACATTATATACGTTTATATCGTATCACAACCTAACCTAACCCATCTAGCCCCTCAAGGTAATATTTTACAGAATCCCGTTCCTGTCGTCCCGTACGTCTCGGATGGGACATTATAATCTTCTACAGCGTTATATATCCTAACCTAAGGCAGGCTAACATCTCGGATGCAGTATTTTACAACATTCCTGGCGTATCGGCTCTACTTCTCGGTGGGAACATTATACACGTCTATAACGTAACATAACCTAACCTAACCCATCTAGCCCCTCGTTGGCAATGTTTTACAGAATCCCGTTCGTGTCGTCCCGTACATCTCGGTTGGGATATTATATACGTCTACAGCGATACATATCCTAACCTAAGGCAGGCTAACTTCTCGGATATAGTATTTTACAACATTCCTGTAGGATCAGCCTCTACTTCTCGGTGGGAACATTATATACGTCTATAACGTAATATAATCTAACCTAACACATCTAGCCCCTCGCTGGTGATGTTTTACAGAATCCCGTTTATGTCGTCCCGTACTTCTCGGTGGGAACATTATATACGTCTATAACGTAACATAACCTAATCTAACCCATCTAGCCCCTCGCTCGTAATATTTTACAGAATCCCGTTCGTGTCGTCCCGTACATCTCGGTTGGGATATTATATACGTCTATAGCGTTATATATCATAACCTAAGGCAGGCTAACACCTCGGATGCAGTATTTTACAACATTCCTGGCGTATCGGCTCTACTTCTCGGTGGGAACATTATACACGTCTATAACGTAACATAACCTAACCTAACCCATCTAGCCCCTCGCTGGTAATGTTTTACAGAATCCCGGTCCTCTCGTCCCGTACATCTCGGTTGGGATGTTATATACGTCTACAGCGATATATATCCTAACTTAAGGCAGGCTAACATCTCGGATGTAGTATTTTACAACATTCTTGGAGTATCGGCCCCTACTTCTAGGTGGGAACATTATATACGGCTGTAACGTAACATAACCTAACCTATCCCATCTAGCCCCTCGTTGGCAATGTTTTACAGAATACCGTTCGTGTCGTCCCGTACATCTCGGTTGGAATATTATATACGTCTACAGCTATATATATCCTAACCTAAGGCAGGCTAACTTCTCGGATATAGTATTTTACAACATTCCTGGCATATCGGCCCCTACTTCTCGGTGGGAACATTATATACGTTTATATCGTATCACAACCTAACCTAACCCATCTAGCCCCTCAAGGTAATATTTTACAGAATCCCGTTCCTGTCGTCCCGTACGTCTCGGATGGGACATTATAATCTTCTACAGCGTTATATATCCTAACCTAAGGCAGGCTAACATCTCGGATGCAGTATTTTACAACATTCCTGGCGTATCGGCTCTACTTCTCGGTGGGAACATTATACACGTCTATAACGTAACATAACCTAACCTAACCCATCTAGCCCCTCGTTGGCAATGTTTTACAGAATCCCGTTCGTGTCGTCCCGTACATCTCGGTTGGGATATTATATACGTCTACAGCGATACATATCCTAACCTAAGGCAGGCTAACTTCTCGGATATAGTATTTTACAACATTCCTGTAGGATCAGCCTCTACTTCTCGGTGGGAACATTATATACGTCTATAACGTAATATAATCTAACCTAACACATCTAGCCCCTCGCTGGTGATGTTTTACAGAATCCCGTTTATGTCGTCCCGTACTTCTCGGTGGGAACATTATATACGTCTATAACGTAACATAACCTAATCTAACCCATCTAGCCCCTCGCTCGTAATATTTTACAGAATCCCGTTCGTGTCGTCCCGTACATCTCGGTTGGGATATTATATACGTCTATAGCGTTATATATCATAACCTAAGGCAGGCTAACACCTCGGATGCAGTATTTTACAACATTCCTGGTGTATCGGCTCTACTTCTCGGTGGGAACATTATACACGTCTATAACGTAACATAACCTAACCTAACCCATCTAGCCCCTCGCTGGTAATGTTTTACAGAATCCCGGTCCTCTCGTCCCGTACATCTCGGTTGGGATGTTATATACGTCTACAGCGATATATATCCTAACTTAAGGCAGGCTAACATCTCGGATGTAGTATTTTACAACATTCTTGGAGTATCGGCCCCTACTTCTAGGTGGGATCATTATATACGTCTGTAACGTAACATAACCTAACCTATCCCATCTAGCCCCTCGTTGGCAATGTTTTACAGAATACCGTTCGTGTCGTCCCGTACATCTCGGTTGGGATGTTATATACGTCTACAGCGATATATATCCTAACGTAAGGCAGGCTAACATCTCGGATGTAGTATTTTACAACATTCTTGAAGTATCGGCCCCTACTTCTCGGTGGGAACATTATATACGTCTATAACGTAACATAAAATAATCTAACCCATCTAGCCCCTCGCTGGTAATGTTTTACAGAATCCCGTTCGTGTCGTCCCGTACGTCTCGGATGGGACATTATATACGTCTACAGCGTTATATATCCTAACGTAAGGCAGGCTAACATCTCGGATGTAGTATTTTACAACATTCCTGGCGTATCGGCTCTACTTCTCGGTGGGAACATTATACACGTCTATAACGTAACATAACCTAACCTAACCCACCTAGCCCCTCGCTGGTAATGTTCTACAGAATCCCGTTCCTGTCGTCCCGTACATCTCGGTTGTGATGTTATATACGTCTAAATCGATATATATCCTAACGTAAGGCAGGCTAAGATCTCGGATGTAGTATTTTACAACATTCTTGGAGTATCGGCCCCAACTTGTCGGTGGGAACATTATATACGTCTATAACGTAACATAACCTAATCTAACCCATCTAGCCCCTCGCTGGTAATATTTTACAGAATCCCGTTCGTGTCGTCCCGTACATCTCGGTTGGGATATTATATACGTCTATAGCTTTATATATCCTAACGTAAGGCAGGCTAACATCTCGGATGTAGTATTTTACAACATTCTTGGGGTATCGGCCCCTACTTCTCGGTGGGAACATTATATACGTCTGTAACGTAACATAACCTAACCTATCCCATCTAGCCCCTCGTTTGCAATGTTTTACAGAATCCCGTTCGTGTCGTCCCGTACATCTCGGTTGGGATATTATATACGTCTACAGCGATATATATCCTAACCTAAGGCAGACTAACTTCTCGGATATAGTATTTTACAACATTCCTGGCATATCGGCCCCTACTTCTCGGTGGGACCATTATATACGTTTATAACGTATCACAACCTAACCTAACCCATCTAGCCCCTCGCTGGTAATGTTTTACAGAATCCCGTTCGTGTCGTCCCGTACGTCTCGGTTGGGACATTATAAACGCCTACAGCGTTATATATCCTAACCTAAGGCAGGCTAACATCTCGGTTCCAGTATTTTACAACATTCCTGGCGTATCGGCCCATGCTTCTCGGTGGGAACATTATATAGGTCTATAACGTAACATAACCAAACCTAACACATCTACCCCTCGCTGGTAATGTTTTACAGAATCTCGTTCGTGTCGTCCCGTACGTCTCGGATGGGATATTATATACGTCTATAGCGTTATATATCTTAACCTAAGGCAGGCTAACATCTCGGATGCAGTATTTTACAACATTCCTGGCGTATCGGCTCTACTTCTCGGTGGGAACATCATACACTTCTATAACGTAACATAACCTAACCTAACCCATCTAGCCCCTCGCTGGTAATGTTTTACAGAATCCCGTTCCTGTCGTCCCGTACATCTCGGTTGGGATGTTATATACGTCTACAGCGATATATATCCTAACGTAAGGCAGGCTAACATCTCGGATGCAGTATTTTACAACATTCCTGGCGTATCGGCTCTACTTCTCGGTGGCAACATTATACACGTCTATAACGTAACATAACCTAACCTAACCCATCTAGCCCCTCGCTGGTGATGTTTTACAGAATCCCGTTCCTGTCGTCCCGTACGTCTCGGATAGGACATTATATATGTCTACAGCGTTATATATCCTAACGTAAGGCAGGCTAACATTTCGGATGTAGTATTTTACAACATTCTTGGAGTATCGGCCCCTACTTCCGGGTGGGAACATTATATACGTCTATAACGTAACATAACCGAACCTAACCAATCTAGCCCCTCGCTGGTAATGTTTTACAGAATCCCGTTCGTGTCGTCCCGTACATCTCTGTTGGATATTATATACGTCTATAGCGTTATATATCCTAACCTAAGGCAGGCTAACATCTCGGATGCAGCATTTTACAACATTCCTGTAGGATCAGCCTCTACTTCTCGGTGGGAACATTATATACGTCTATAACGTAATATAATCTAACCTAACACATCTAGCCCCTCGCTGGTGATGTTTTACAGAATCCCGTTCCTGTCGTCCCGTACATCTCGGTTGGGATGTTATATACGTCTACAGCGATATATATCCTAACGTAAGGCAGGCTAATGTCTCGGATGTAGTATTTTACAACATTCTTGGAGTATCGGCCCCTACTTCTCGGTGGGAACATTATATACGTCTATAACGTAACATAACCTAATCTAACCCATCTAGCCCCTCGCTCGTAATATTTTACAGAATCCCGTTCGTGTCGTCCCGTACATCTCGGTTGGGATATTATATACGTCTATAGCGTTATATATCATAACCTAAGGCAGGCTAACACCTCGGATGCAGTATTTTACAACATTCCTGGCGTATCGGCTCTACTTCTCGGTGGGAACATTATACACGTCTATAACGTAACATAACCTAACCTAACCCATCTAGCCCCTCGCTGGTAATGTTTTACAGAATCCCGGTCCTCTCGTCCCGTACATCTCGGTTGGGATGTTATATACGTCTACAGCGATATATATCCTAACTTAAGGCAGGCTAACATCTCGGATGTAGTATTTTACAACATTCTTGGAGTATCGGCCCCTACTTCTAGGTGGGAATATTATATACGTCTGTAACGTAACATAACCTAACCTATCCCATCTAGCCCCTCGTTGGCAATGTTTTACAGAATACCGTTCGTGTCGTCCCGTACATCTCGGTTGGAATATTATATACGTCTACAGCTATATATATCCTAACCTAAGGCAGGCTAACTTCTCGGATATAGTATTTTACAACATTCCTGGCATATCGGCCCCTACTTCTCGGTGGGAACATTATATACGTTTATAACGTATCACAACCTAACCTAACCCATCTAGCCCCTCAAGGTAATATTTTACAGAATCCCGTTCCTGTCGTCCCGTACGTCTCGGATGGGACATTATAATCTTCTACAGCGTTATATATCCTAACCTAAGGCAGGCTAACATCTCGGATGCAGTATTTTACAACATTCCTGGCGTATCGGCTCTACTTCTCGGTGGGAACATTATACACGTCTATAACGTAACATAACCTAACCTAACCCATCTAGCCCCTCGTTGGCAATGTTTTACAGAATCCCGTTCGTGTCGTCCCGTACATCTCGGTTGGGATATTATATACGTCTACAGCGATATATATCCTAACGTAAGGCAGGCTAATGTCTCGGATGTAGTATTTTACAACATTCTTGGAGTATCGGCCCCTACTTCTCGGTGGGAACATTATATACGTCTATAACGTAACATAAAATAATCTAACCCATCTAGCCCCTCGCTGGTAATGTTTTACAGAATCCCGTTCGTGTCGTCCCGTACATCTCGGTTGGGATATTATATACGTCTATAGCTTTATATATCCTAACGTAAGGCAGGCTAACATCTCGGATGTAGTATTTTACAACATTCTTGGGGTATCGGCCCCTACTTTTCGGTGGGAACATTATATACGTCTGTAACGTAACATAACCTAACCTATCCCATCTAGCCCCTCGTTTGCAATGTTTTACAGAATCCCGTTCGTGTCGTCCCGTACATCTCGGTTGGGATATTATATACGTCTACAGCGATATATATCCTAACCTAAGGCAGACTAACTTCTCGGATATAGTATTTTACAACATTCCTGGCATATCGGCCCCTACTTCTCGGTGGGACCATTATATACGTTTATAACGTATCACAACCTAACCTAACCCATCTAGCCCCTCGCTGGTAATGTTTTACAGAATCCCGTTCGTGTCGTCCCGTACGTCTCGGTTGGGACATTATAAACGCCTACAGCGTTATATATCCTAACCTAAGGCAGGCTAACATCTCGGTTCCAGTATTTTACAACATTCCTGGCGTATCGGCCCATGCTTCTCGGTGGGAACATTATATAGGTCTATAACGTAACATAACCTAACCTAACACATCTACCCCTCGCTGGTAATGTTTTACAGAATCTCGTTCGTGTCGTCCCGTACGTCTCGGATGGGATATTATATACGTCTATAGCGTTATATATCTTAACCTAAGGCAGGCTAACATCTCGGATGCAGTATTTTGCAACATTCCTGGCGTATCGGCTCTACTTCTCGGTGGGAACATCATACACGTCTATAACGTAACATAACCTAACCTAACCCATCTAGCCCCTCGCTGGTAATGTTTTACAGAATCCCGTTCCTGTCGTCCCGTACATCTCGGTTGGGATGTTATATACGTCTACAGCGATATATATCCTAACGTAAGGCAGGCTAACATCTCGGATGCAGTATTTTACAACATTCCTGGCGTATCGGCTCTACTTCTCGGTGGCAACATTATACACGTCTATAACGTAACATAACCTAACCTAACACATCTAGCCCCTCGCTGGTAATGTTTTACAGAATCCCGTTCCTGTCGTCCCGTACGTCTCGGATGGGACATTAAATACGTCTACAGCGTTATATTTCCTAACGTAAGGCAGGCTAACATCTCGGATGTAGTCTTTTACAACATTCTTGGAGTATCGGCCTCTACTTCTCGGTGGGAACATTATATACATCTATAAAGTAACATAACCTAACCTAACCCATCTAGCCCCTCGTTGGCAATGTTTTACAGAATCCCGTTCGTGTCGTCCCGTACATCTCGGATGGGATATTATATACGTCTATAGCGTTATATATCTTAACCTAAGGCAGGCTAACATCTCGGATGCAGTATTTTACAACATTCCTGGCGTATCGGCTCTAATTCTCGGTGGGAACATTATACACGTCTATAACGTAACATAACCTAACCTAACCCATCTAGCCCCTCGCTGGTAATGTTTTACAGAATCCCGTTCCTGTCGTCCCGTACATCTCGGTTGGGATGTTATATACGTCTACAGCGATATATATCCTAACGTAAGGCAGGCTAATGTCTCGGATGTAGTATTTTACAACATTCTTGGAGTATCGGCCCCTACTTCTCGGTGGGAACATTATATACGTCTATAACGTAACATAACCTAATCTAACCCATCTAGCCCCTCGCTCGTAATATTTTACAGAATCCCGTTCGTGTCGTCCCGTACATCTCGGTTGGGATATTATATACGTCTATAGCGTTATATATCATAACCTAAGGCAGGCTAACACCTCGGATGCAGTATTTTACAACATTCCTGGCGTATCGGCTCTACTTCTCGGTGGGAACATTATACACGTCTATAACGTAACATAACCTAACCTAACCCATCTAGCCCCTCGCTGGTAATGTTTTACAGAATCCCGGTCCTCTCGTCCCGTACATCTCGGTTGGGATGTTATATACGTCTACAGCGATATATATCCTAACTTAAGGCAGGCTAACATCTCGGATGCAGTATTTTACAACATTCCTGGCGTATCGGCTCTACTTCTCGGTGGGAACATTATACACGTCTATAACGTAACATAACCTAACCTAACCCATCTAGCCCCTCGTTGGCAATGTTTTACAGAATCCCGTTCGTGTCGTCCCGTACATCTCGGTTGGGATATTATATACGTCTACAGCGATACATATCCTAACCTAAGGCAGGCTAACTTCTCGGATATAGTATTTTACAACATTCCTGTAGGATCAGCCTCTACTTCTCGGTGGGAACATTATATACGTCTATAACGTAATATAATCTAACCTAACACATCTAGCCCCTCGCTGGTGATGTTTTACAGAATCCCGTTTATGTCGTCCCGTACTTCTCGGTGGGAACATTATATACGTCTATAACGTAACATAACCTAATCTAACCCATCTAGCCCCTCGCTCGTAATATTTTACAGAATCCCGTTCGTGTCGTCCCGTACATCTCGGTTGGGATATTATATACGTCTATAGCGTTATATATCATAACCTAAGGCAGGCTAACACCTCGGATGCAGTATTTTACAACATTCCTGGCGTATCGGCTCTACTTCTCGGTGGGAACATTATACACGTCTATAACGTAACATAACCTAACCTAACCCATCTAGCCCCTCGCTGGTAATGTTTTACAGAATCCCGGTCCTCTCGTCCCGTACATCTCGGTTGGGATGTTATATACGTCTACAGCGATATATATCCTAACTTAAGGCAGGCTAACATCTCGGATGTAGTCTTTTACAACATTCTTGGGGTATC
Organism: Xylocopa violacea; assembly: GCA_963969225.1. Classification (NCBI taxonomy): domain Eukaryota; kingdom Metazoa; phylum Arthropoda; class Insecta; order Hymenoptera; family Apidae; genus Xylocopa; species Xylocopa violacea. The sequence goes on from CAXAJV010000798.1 coordinate 63,300, forward strand.
GGCCTCTACTTCTCGGTGGGAACATTATATACATCTATAAAGTAACATAACCTAACCTAACCCATCTAGCCCCTCGTTGGCAATGTTTACAGAATCCCGTTCGTGTCGTCCCGTACATCTCGGATGGGATATTATATACGTCTATAGCGTTATATATCTTAACCTAAGGCAGGCTAACATCTCGGATGCAGTATTTTACAACATTCCTGGCGTATCGGCTCTAATTCTCGGTGGGAACATTATACACGTCTATAACGTAACATAACCTAACCTAACCCATCTAGCCCCTCGCTGGTAATGTTTTACAGAATCCCGTTCCTGTCGTCCCGTACATCTCGGTTGGGATGTTATATACGTCTACAGCGATATATATCCTAACGTAAGGCAGGCTAATGTCTCGGATGTAGTATTTTACAACATTCTTGGAGTATCGGCCCCTACTTCTCGGTGGGAACATTATATACGTCTATAACGTAACATAACCTAATCTAACCCATCTAGCCCCTCGCTCGTAATATTTTACAGAATCCCGTTCGTGTCGTCCCGTACATCTCGGTTGGGATATTATATACGTCTATAGCGTTATATATCATAACCTAAGGCAGGCTAACACCTCGGATGCAGTATTTTACAACATTCCTGGCGTATCGGCTCTACTTCTCGGTGGGAACATTATACACGTCTATAACGTAACATAACCTAACCTAACCCATCTAGCCCCTCGCTGGTAATGTTTTACAGAATCCCGGTCCTCTCGTCCCGTACATCTCGGTTGGGATGTTATATACGTCTACAGCGATATATATCCTAACTTAAGGCAGGCTAACATCTCGGATGCAGTATTTTACAACATTCCTGGCGTATCGGCTCTACTTCTCGGTGGGAACATTATACACGTCTATAACGTAACATAACCTAACCTAACCCATCTAGCCCCTCGTTGGCAATGTTTTACAGAATCCCGTTCGTGTCGTCCCGTACATCTCGGTTGGGATATTATATACGTCTACAGCGATACATATCCTAACCTAAGGCAGGCTAACTTCTCGGATATAGTATTTTACAACATTCCTGTAGGATCAGCCTCTACTTCTCGGTGGGAACATTATATACGTCTATAACGTAATATAATCTAACCTAACACATCTAGCCCCTCGCTGGTGATGTTTTACAGAATCCCGTTTATGTCGTCCCGTACTTCTCGGTGGGAACATTATATACGTCTATAACGTAACATAACCTAATCTAACCCATCTAGCCCCTCGCTCGTAATATTTTACAGAATCCCGTTCGTGTCGTCCCGTACATCTCGGTTGGGATATTATATACGTCTATAGCGTTATATATCATAACCTAAGGCAGGCTAACACCTCGGATGCAGTATTTTACAACATTCCTGGCGTATCGGCTCTACTTCTCGGTGGGAACATTATACACGTCTATAACGTAACATAACCTAACCTAACCCATCTAGCCCCTCGCTGGTAATGTTTTACAGAATCCCGGTCCTCTCGTCCCGTACATCTCGGTTGGGATGTTATATACGTCTACAGCGATATATATCCTAACTTAAGGCAGGCTAACATCTCGGATGTAGTATTTTACAACATTCTTGGAGTATCGGCCCCTACTTCTAGGTGGGAACATTATATACGTCTGTAACGTAACATAACCTAACCTATCCCATCTAGCCCCTCGTTGGCAATGTTTTACAGAATACCGTTCGTGTCGTCCCGTACATCTCGGTTGGAATATTATATACGTCTACAGCTATATATATCCTAACCTAAGGCAGGCTAACTTCTCGGATATAGTATTTTACAACATTCCTGGCATATCGGCCCCTACTTCTCGGTGGGAACATTATATACGTTTATAACGTATCACAACCTAACCTAACCCATCTAGCCCCTCAAGGTAATATTTTACAGAATCCCGTTCCTGTCGTCCCGTACGTCTCGGATGGGACATTATAATCTTCTACAGCGTTATATATCCTAACCTAAGGCAGGCTAACATCTCGGATGCAGTATTTTACAACATTCCTGGCGTATCGGCTCTACTTCTCGGTGGGAACATTATACACGTCTAAAACGTAACATAACCTAACCTAACCCATCTAGCCCCTCGTTGGCAATGTTTTACAGAATCCCGTTCGTGTCGTCCCGTACATCTCGGTTGGGATATTATATACGTCTACAGCGATATATATCCTAACCTAAGGCAGACTAACATCTCGGATGTAGTATTTTACAACATTCTTGGAGTATCGGCCCCTACTTCTCGGTGGGAACATTATATACGTCTATAACGTAACATAACCTAATCTAACCCATCTAGCCCCTCGCTGGTGATGTTTTACAGAATCCCGTTTATGTCGTCCCGTACATCTCGGTTGGGATGTTATATACGTCTACAGCGATATATATCCTAACGTAAGGCAGGCTAACATCTCGGATGTAGTATTTTACAACATTCTTGGAGTATCGGCCCCTACTTCTCAGTGGGAACGTTATATACGTCTATAACGTAACATAACCTAATCTAACCCATCTAGCCCCTCGCTGGTAATATTTTACAGAATCCCGTTCGTGTCGTCCCGTACATCTCGGTTGGGATATTATATACGTCTATAGCGTTATATATCCTAACCAAAGGCAGGCTAACATCTCGGATGCAGTATTTTACAACATTCTTGGAGTATCGGCCCCTACTTCCGGGTGGGAACATTATATACGTCTATAAAGTAACATAACCTAACCTATCCCATCTAGCCCCTCGTTGGCAATGTTTTACAGAATCCCGTTCGTGTCGTCCCGTACATCTCGGTTGGGATGTTATATACGTCTACAGCGATATATATCCTAACGTAAGGCAGGCTAACATCTCGGATGTAGTATTTTACAACATTCTTGAAGTATCGGCCCCTACTTCTCGGTGGGAACATTATATACGTCTATAACGTAACATAAAATAATCTAACCCATCTAGCCCCTCGCTGGTAATGTTTTACAGAATCCCGTTCGTGTCGTCCCGTACGTCTCGGATGGGACATTATATACGTCTACAGCGTTATATATCCTAACGTAAGGCAGGCTAACATCTCGGATGTAGTATTTTACAACATTCCTGGCGTATCGGCTCTACTTCTCGGTGGGAACATTATACACGTCTATAACGTAACATAACCTAACCTAACCCATCTAGCCCCTCGCTGGTAATGTTCTACAGAATCCCGTTCCTGTCGTCCCGTACATCTCGGTTGTGATGTTATATACGTCTAAATCGATATATATCCTAACGTAAGGCAGGCTAAGATCTCGGATGTAGTATTTTACAACATTCTTGGAGTATCGGCCCCAACTTGTCGGTGGGAACATTATATACGTCTATAACGTAACATAACCTAATCTAACCCATCTAGCCCCTCGCTGGTAATATTTTACAGAATCCCGTTCGTGTCGTCCCGTACATCTCGGTTGGGATATTATATACGTCTAAAGCTTTATATATCCTAACGTAAGGCAGGCTAACATCTCGGATGTAGTATTTTCCAACATTCTTGGGGTATCGGCCCCTACTTCTCGGTGGGAACATTATATACGTCTGTAACGTAACATAACCTAACCTATCCCATCTAGCCCCTCGTTTGCAATGTTTTACAGAATCCCGTTCGTGTCGTCCCGTACATCTCGGTTGGGATATTATATACGTCTACAGCGATATATATCCTAACCTAAGGCAGACTAACTTCTCGGATATAGTATTTTACAACATTCCTGGCATATCGGCCCCTACTTCTCGGTGGGACCATTATATACGTTTATAACGTATCACAACCTAACCTAACCCATCTAGCCCCTCGCTGGTAATGTTTTACAGAATCCCGTTCGTGTCGTCCCGTACGTCTCGGTTGGGACATTATAAACGTCTACAGCGTTATATATCCTAACCTAAGGCAGGCTAACATCTCGGTTCCAGTATTTTACAACATTCCTGGCGTATCGGCCCATGCTTCTCGGTGGGAACATTATATAGGTCTATAACGTAACATAACCTAACCTAACACATCTACCCCTCGCTGGTAATGTTTTACAGAATCTCGTTCGTGTCGTCCCGTACGTCTCGGATGGGATATTATATACGTCTATAGCGTTATATATCTTAACCTAAGGCAGGCTAACATCTCGGATGCAGTATTTTACAACATTCCTGGCGTATCGGCTCTACTTCTCGGTGGGAACATCATACACGTCTATAACGTAACATAACCTAACCTAACCCATCTAGCCCCTCGCTGGTAATGTTTTACAGAATCCCGTTCCTGTCGTCCCGTACATCTCGGTTGGGATGTTATATACGTCTACAGCGATATATATCCTAACGTAAGGCAGGCTAACATCTCGGATGTAGTATTTTACAACATTCTTGGAGTATCGGCCCCTACTTCTCGGTGGGAACATTATATACGTCTATAACGTAACATAACCTAATCTAACCCATCTAGCCCCTCGCTCGTAATATTTTACAGAATCCCGTTCGTGTCGTCCCGTACATCTCGGTTGGGATGTTATATACGTCTACAGCGATATATATCCTAACGTAAGGCAGGCTAACATCTCGGATGTAGTATTTTACAACATTCTTGGAGTATCGGCCCCTACTTCTCGGTGGGAACATTATATACGTCTATAACGTAACATAACCTAATCTAACCCATCTAGCACCTCGCTCGTAATATTTTACAGAATCCCGTTCGTGTCGTCCCGTACATCTCGGTTGGGATATTATATACGTCTATAGCGATATATATAATAACCTAAGGCAGGCTAACACCTCGGATGCAGTATTTTACAACATTCCTGGCTTATCGGCTCTACTTCTCGGTGGGAACATTATACACGTCTATAACGTAACATAACCTAACCTAACACATCTACCCCTCGCTGGTAATGTTTTACAGAATCTCGCTCGTGTCGTCCCGTACGTCTCGGATGGGATATTATATACGTCTATAGCGTTATATATCTTAACCTAAGGAAGGCTAACATCTCGGATGCAGTATTTTACAACATTCCTGGCGTATCGGCTCTACTTCTCGGTGGGAACATCATACACGTCTATAACGTAACATAACCTAACCTAACCCATCTAGCCCCTCGCTGGTAATGTTTTACAGAATCCCGTTCCTGTCGTCCCGTACATCTCGGTTGGGATGTTATATACGTCTACAGCGATATATATCCTAACGTAAGGCAGGCTAACATCTCGGATGTAGTATTTTACAACATTCTTGGAGTATCGGCCCCTACTTCTCGGTGGGAACATTATATACGTCTATAACGTAACATAACCTAATCTAACCCATCTAGCCCCTCGCTGGTGATGTTTTACAGAATACCGTTCGTGTCGTCCCGTACATCTCGGTTGGAATATTATATACGTCTACAGCTATATATATCCTAACCTAAGGCAGGCTAACTTCTCGGATATAGTATTTTACAACATTCCTGGCATATCGGCCCCTACTTCTCGGTGGGAACATTATACACGTCTATAACGTAACATAACCTAACCTAACCCATCTAGCCCCTCGCTGGTAATGTTTTACAGAATCCCGTTCCTGTCGTCCCGTACATCTCGGTTGGGATGTTATATACGTCTACAGCGATATATATCCTAACGTAAGGCAGGCTAATGTCTCGGATGTAGTATTTTACAACATTCTTGGAGTATCGGCCCCTACTTCTCGGTGGGAACATTATATACGTCTATAACGTAACATAACCTAATCTAACCCATCTAGCCCCTCGCTCGTAATATTTTACAGAATCCCGTTCGTGTCGTCCCGTACATCTCGGTTGGGATATTATATACGTCTATAGCGTTATATATCATAACCTAAGGCAGGCTAACACCTCGGATGCAGTATTTTACAACATTCCTGGCGTATCGGCTCTACTTCTCGGTGGGAACATTATACACGTCTATAACGTAACATAACCTAACCTAACCCATCTAGCCCCTCGCTGGTAATGTTTTACAGAATCCCGGTCCTCTCGTCCCGTACATCTCGGTTGGGATGTTATATACGTCTACAGCGATATATATCCTAACTTAAGGCAGGCTAACATCTCGGATGCAGTATTTTACAACATTCCTGGCGTATCGGCTCTACTTCTCGGTGGGAACATTATACACGTCTATAACGTAACATAACCTAACCTAACCCATCTAGCCCCTCGCTGGTAATGTTCTACAGAATCCCGTTCCTGTCGTCCCGTACATCTCGGTTGTGATGTTATATACGTCTAAATCGATATATATCCTAACGTAAGGCAGGCTAAGATCTCGGATGTAGTATTTTACAACATTCTTGGAGTATCGGCCCCAACTTGTCGGTGGGAACATTATATACGTCTATAACGTAACATAACCTAATCTAACCCATCTAGCCCCTCGCTGGTAATATTTTACAGAATCCCGTTCGTGTCGTCCCGTACATCTCGGTTGGGATATTATATACGTCTATAGCGTTATATATCTTAACCTAAGGCAGGCTAACATCTCGGATGCAGTATTTTACAACATTCCTGGCGTATCGGCTCTACTTCTCGGTGGGAACATCATACACGTCTATAACGTAACATAACCTAACCTAACCCATCTAGCCCCTCGCTGGTAATGTTTTACAGAATCCCGTTCCTGTCGTCCCGTACATCTCGGTTGGGATGTTATATACGTCTACAGCGATATATATCCTAACGTAAGGCAGGCTAACATCTCGGATGTAGTATTTTACAACATTCTTGGAGTATCGGCCCCTACTTCTCGGTGGGAACATTATATACGTCTATAACGTAACATAACCTAATCTAACCCATCTAGCCCCTCGCTCGTAATATTTTACAGAATCCCGTTCGTGTCGTCCCGTACATCTCGGTTGGGATGTTATATACGTCTACAGCGATATATATCCTAACGTAAGGCAGGCTAACATCTCGGATGTAGTATTTTACAACATTCTTGGAGTATCGGCCCCTACTTCTCGGTGGGAACATTATATACGTCTATAACGTAACATAACCTAATCTAACCCATCTAGCACCTCGCTCGTAATATTTTACAGAATCCCGTTCGTGTCGTCCCGTACATCTCGGTTGGGATATTATATACGTCTATAGCGATATATATAATAACCTAAGGCAGGCTAACACCTCGGATGCAGTATTTTACAACATTCCTGGCTTATCGGCTCTACTTCTCGGTGGGAACATTATACACGTCTATAACGTAACATAACCTAACCTAACACATCTACCCCTCGCTGGTAATGTTTTACAGAATCTCGCTCGTGTCGTCCCGTACGTCTCGGATGGGATATTATATACGTCTATAGCGTTATATATCTTAACCTAAGGCAGGCTAACATCTCGGATGCAGTATTTTACAACATTCCTGGCGTATCGGCTCTACTTCTCGGTGGGAACATCATACACGTCTATAACGTAACATAACCTAACCTAACCCATCTAGCCCCTCGCTGGTAATGTTTTACAGAATCCCGTTCCTGTCGTCCCGTACATCTCGGTTGGGATGTTATATACGTCTACAGCGATATATATCCTAACGTAAGGCAGGCTAACATCTCGGATGTAGTATTTTACAACATTCTTGGAGTATCGGCCCCTACTTCTCGGTGGGAACATTATATACGTCTATAACGTAACATAACCTAATCTAACCCATCTAGCCCCTCGCTGGTGATGTTTTACAGAATACCGTTCGTGTCGTCCCGTACATCTCGGTTGGAATATTATATACGTCTACAGCTATATATATCCTAACCTAAGGCAGGCTAACTTCTCGGATATAGTATTTTACAACATTCCTGTCATATCGGCCCCTACTTCTCGGTGGGAACATTATATACGTTTATAACGTATCACAACCTAACCTAACCCATCTAGCCCCTCAAGGTAATATTTTACAGAATCCCGTTCCTGTCGTCCCGTACGTCTCGGATGGGACATTATAATCTTCTACAGCGTTATATATCCTAACCTAAGGCAGGCTAACATCTCGGTTACAGTATTTTACAACATTCCTGGCGTATCGGCTCTACTTCTCGGTGGGAACATTATACACGTCTATAACGTAACATAACCTAACCTAACCCATCTAGCCCCTGGTTGGCAATGTTTTACAGAATCCCGTTCGTGTCGTCCCGTACATCTCGGTTGGGATATTATATACGTCTCCAGCGATACATATCCTAACCTAAGGCAGGCTAACTTCTCGGATATAGTATTTTACAACATTCCTGTAGGATCAGCCTCTACTTCTCGGTGGGAACATTATATACGTCGATAACGTAATATAATCTAACCTAACACATCTAGCCCCTCGCTGGTGATGTTTTGCAGAATCCCGTTCCTGTCGTCCCGTACATCTCGGTTGGGATGTTATATACGTCTATAGCGTTATATATCCTAACCAAAGGCAGGCTAACATCTCGGATGCAGTATTTTACAACATTCTTGGAGTATCGGCCCCTACTTCCGGGTGGGAACATTATATACGTCTATAAAGTAACATAACCTAACCTATCCCATCTAGCCCCTCGTTGGCAATGTTTTACAGAATCCCGTTCGTGTCGTCCCGTACATCTCGGTTGGGATATTATATACGTCTATAGCGTTATATATCCTAACCAAAGGCAGGCTAACATCTCGGATGCATTATTTTACAACATTCCTGGCGTATCGGCTCTACTTCTCGGTGGGAACATTATACACGTCTATAACGTAACATAACCTAACCTAACCCATCTAGCCCCTCGCTGGTAATGTTTTACAGAATCCCGTTCGTGTCGTCCCGTACATCTCGTTTGGATATTATATACGTCTATAGCGTTATATATCCTAACGTAAGGCAGGCTAACATCTCGGATGTAGTATTTTACAACATACTTGGAGTATCGGCCCCTACTTCTCGGTGGGAAAATTATATACGTCTGCAACGTAACATAACCTAACCTATCCCATCTAGCACCTCGTTGGCAATGTTTCACAGAATCCCGTTCGAGTCGTCCCGTACGTCTCGGATAGGACATTATATACGTCTACAGCGTTATATATCCTAACGTAAGGCAGGCTAACATCTCGGATGTAGTATTTTACAACATTCTTGGAGTATCGGCCCCTACTTCCGGGTGGGAACATTATATACGTCTATAACGTAACATAACCTAACCTAACCAATCTAGCCCCTCGCTGGTAATGTTTTACAGAATCCCGTTCGTGTCGTCCCGTACATCTCTGTTGGATATTATATACGTCTATAGCGTTATATATCCTAACGTAAGGCAGGCTAACATCTCGGATGTAGTATTTTACTACATTCTTGGAGTATCGGCCCCTACTTCTCAGTGGGAACATTATATACGTCTATAACGTAACATAACCTAATCTAACCCATCTAGCCCCTCGCTGGTAATATTTTACAGAATCCCGTTCGTGTCGTCCCGTACATCTCGGTTGGGATATTATATACGTCTATAGCGTTATATATCCTAACCAAAGGCAGGCTAACATCTCGGATGCAGTATTTTACAACATTCCTGGCGTATCGGCTCTACTTCTCGGTGGGAACATTATACACGTCTATAACGTAACATAACCTAGCCTAACCCATCTAGCCCCTCGCTGGTAATGTTTTACAGAATCCCGTTCGTGTCGTCCCGTACATCTCGGTTGGATATTATATACGTCTATAGCGTTATATATCCTAACGTAAGGCAGGCTAACATCTCGGATGTAGTATTTTACAACATTCTTGGAGTATCGGCCCCTACTTCTCGGTGGGAAAAATATATACGTCTGTAACGTAACATAACCTAACCTATCCCATCTAGCACCTCGTTGGCAATGTTTCACAGAATCCCGTTCGAGTCGTCCCGTACATCTCGGTTGGGATATTATATACGTCTACAGCGATACATATCCTAACCTAAGGCAGGCTAACTTTTCGGATATAGTATTTTACAACATTCCTGTAGGATCAGCCTCTACTTCTCGGTGGGAACATTATATACGTCTATAACGTAATATAATCTAACCTAACACATCTAGCCTCTCGCTGGTGATGTTCTACAGAATCCCGTTTATGTCGTCCCGTACATCTCGGTTGGGATGTTATATACGTCTACAGCGATATATATCCTAACGTAAGGCAGGCTAACATCTCGGATGTAGTATTTTACTACATTCTTGGAGTATCGGCCCCTACTTCTCAGTGGGAACATTATATACGTCTATAACGTAACATAACCTAATCTAACCCATCTAGCACCTCGCTGGTAATATTTTACAGAATCCCGTTCGTGTCGTCCCGTACATCTCGGTTGGATATTATATACGTCTATAGCGTTATATATCCTAACGTAAGGCAGGCTAACATCTCGGATGCAGTATTTTACAACATTCCTGGCGTATCGGCTCTACTTCTCGGTGGGAACATTATACACGTCTATAACGTAACATAACCTAACCTAACCCATCTAGCCCCTCGCTGGTAATGTTTTACAGAATCCCGTTCCTGTCGTCCCGTACATCTCGGTTGGATATTATATACGTCTATAGCGTTATATATCCTAACGTAAGGCAGGCTAACATCTCGGATGTAGTATTTTACAACATTCTTGGAGTATCGGCCCCTACTTCTCGGTGGGAAAAATATATACGTCTGTAACGTAACATAACCTAACCTATCCCATCTAGCACCTCGTTGGCAATGTTTCACAGAATCCCGTTCGAGTCGTCCCGTACATCTCGGTTGGGATATTATATACGTCTACAGCGATACATATCCTAACCTAAGGCAGGCTAACTTTTCGGATATAGTATTTTACAACATTCCTGTAGGATCAGCCTCTACTTCTCGGTGGGAACATTATATACGTCTATAACGTAATATAATCTAACCTAACACATCTAGCCTCTCGCTGGTGATGTTCTACAGAATCCCGTTTATGTCGTCCCGTACATCTCGGTTGGGATGTTATATACGTCTACAGCGATATATATCCTAACGTAAGGCAGGCTAACATCTCGGATGTAGTATTTTACTACATTCTTGGAGTATCGGCCCCTACTTCTCAGTGGGAACATTATATACGTCTATAACGTAACATAACCTAATCTAACCCATCTAGCACCTCGCTGGTAATATTTTACAGAATCCCGTTCGTGTCGTCCCGTACATCTCGGTTGGATATTATATACGTCTATAGCGTTATATATCCTAACGTAAGGCAGGCTAACATCTCGGATGCAGTATTTTACAACATTCCTGGCGTATCGGCTCTACTTCTCGGTGGGAACATTATACACGTCTATAACGTAACATAACCTAACCTAACCCATCTAGCCCCTCGCTGGTAATGTTTTACAGAATCCCGTTCCTGTCGTCCCGTACGTCTCGGATAGGACATTATATACGTCTACAGCGTTATATATCCTAACGTAAGGCAGGCTAACATCTCGGATGTAGTATTTTACAACATTCTTGGAGTATCGGCCCCTACTTCTCGGTGGGAACATTATATACGTCTGTAACGTAACATAACCTAACCTATCCCATCTAGCCCCTCGTTGGCAATGTTTTACAGAATCCCGTTCGTGTCGTCCCGTACATCTCGGTTGGGATATTATATACGTCTACAGCGATACATATCCTAACATAAGGCAGGCTAACTTCTCGGATATAGTATTTTACAACATTCCTGTAGGATCAGCCTCTACTTCTCGGTGGGAACATTATATACGTCTATAACGTAATATAATCTAACCTAACACATCTAGCCCCTCGCTGGTGATGTTTTACAGAATCCCGTTTATGTCGTCCCGTACATCTCGGTTGGGATGTTATATACGTCTACAGTGATATATATCCTAACGTAAGGCAGGCTGACATCTCGGATGTAGTATTTTACAACATTCTTGGAGTATCAGCCCCTACTTCTCAGTGGGAACATTATATACGTCTATAACGTAACATAACCTAATCTATCCCATCTAGCCCCTCGCTGGTAATATTTTACAGAATCCCGTTCGTGTCGTCCCGTACATCTCGGTTGGGATATTATATACGTCTATAGCGTTATATATCCTAACCAAAGGCAGGCTAACATCTCGGATGCAGTATTTTACAACATTCCTGGCGTATCGGCTCTACTTCTCGGTGGGAACATTATACACGTCTATAACGTAACATAACCTAACCTAACCCATCTAGCCCCTCGCTGGTAATGTTTTACATAATCCCGTTCCTGTCGTCCCGTACGTCTCGGATAGGATATTATATACGTCTACAGCGTTATGTATCCTAACGTAACGCAGGCTAACATCTCGGATGTAGTATTTTACAATATTCTTGGAGTATCGGCCCCTACTTCCGGGTGGGAACATTATATACGTCTATAACGTAACATAACCTAACCTAATCAATCTAGCCCCTCGCTGGTAATGTTTTACAGAATCCCGTTCGTGTCGTCCCGTACATCTCTGTTGGATATTATATACGTCTATAGCGTTATATATCCTAACCTAAGGCAGGCTAACATCTCGGATGCAGTATTTTACAACATTCCTGGCGTATCGGCTCTACATCTCGGTGGCAACATTATACACGTCTATAACGTAACATAACCTAACCTAACCCATCTAGCCCCTCGCTGGTGATGTTTTACAAAATCCCGTTTATGTCGTCCCGTACATCTCGGTTGGGATGTTATATACGTCTACAGCGATATATATCCTAACTTAAGGCAGGCTAACATCTCGGATGTAGTATTTTACAACATTCTTGGAGTATCGGCCCCTACTTCTCGGTGGGAACATTATATACGTCTATAACGTAACATAACCTAACCTAACCCATCTAGCCCCTCGCTGGTAATGTTTTACAGAATCCCGTTCCTGTCGTCCCGTACGTCTCGGATAGGACATTATATACGTCTACAGCGTTATATATCCTAACGTAAGGCAGGCTAACATCTCGGATGTAGTATTTTACAACATTCTTGGAGTATCGGCCCCTACTTCCGGGTGGGAACATTATATACGTCTATAACGTAACATAACCTAACCTAACCAATCTAGCCCCTCGCTGGTAATGTTTTGCAGAATCCCGTTCCTGTCGTCCCGTACGTCTCGGATGGGACATTATAATCTTCTACAGCGTTATATATCCTAACCTAAGGCAGGCTAACATCTCGGTTGCAGTATTTTACAACATTCCTAGCGTATCGGCTCTACTTCTCGGCGGGAACATTATACACGTCTATAACGCAGCATAACCTAACCTAACCCATCTAGCCCCTCGCTGGTAATGTTTTGCAGAATCCCGTTCCTGTCGTCCCGTACATCTCGGTTGGGATGTTATATACGTCTACAGCGATATATATCCTAACGTAAGGCAGGCTAACATCTCGGATGTAGTATTTTATAACATTCTTGGAGTATCGGCCCCTACTTCTCGGTGGGAACATTATATACGTCTATAACGTAACATAACCTAACCTAACCCATCTAGCCCCTCGCTGGTAATGTTTTACAGAATCCCGTTCCTGTCGTCCCGTACGTCTCGGATAGGACATTATATACGTCTACAGCGTTATATATCCTAACGTAAGGCAGGCTAACATCTCGGATGTAGTATTTTACAACATTCTTGCTGTATCGGCCCCTACTTCCGGGTGGGAACATTATATACGTCTATAACGTAACATAACCTAACCTAACCAATCTAGCCCCTCGCTCGTAATGTTTTACAGAATCCCGTTCGTGTCGTCCCGTACATCTCTGTTGGATATTATATACGTCTATAGCGTTATATATCCTAACCTAAGGCAGGCTAACACCTCGGATGTAGCATTTTACAACATTCCTAGCGTATCGGCTCTACTTCTCGGCGGGAACATTATACACGTCTATAACGTAGCATAACCTAACATAACCCATCTAGCCCCTCGCTGGTAATGTTTTGCAGAATCCCGTTCCTGTCGTCCCGTGCGTCTCGGATGGGACATTATAATCTTCTACAGCGTTATATATCCTAACCTAAGGCAGGCTAACATCTCGGTTGCAGTATTTTACAACATTCCTAGCGTATCGGCTCTACTTCTCGGCGGGAACATTATACACGTCTATAACGCAGCATAACCTAACCTAACCCATCTAGCCCCTCGCTGGTAATGTTTTGCAGAATCCCGTTCCTGTCGTCCCGTACATCTCGGTTGGGATGTTATATACGTCTACAGCGATATATATCCTAACGTAAGGCAGGCTAACATCTCGGATGCAGTATTTTACAACATTCCTGGCGTATCGGCTCTACTTCTCGGTGGCAACATTATACACGTCTATAACGTAACATAACCTAACCTAACCCATCTAGCCCCTCGCTGGTGATGTTTTACAGAATCCCGTTTATGTCGTCCCGTACATCTCGGTTGGGATGTTATATACGTCTACAGCGATATATATCCTAACGTAAGGCAGGCTAACATCTCGGATGTAGTATTTTACAACATTCTTGGAGTATCGGCCCCTACTTCTCGGTGGGAACATTATATACGTCTATAACGTAACATAACCTAACCTAACCCATCTAGCCCCTCGCTGGTAATGTTTTGCAGAATCCCGTTCCTGTCGTCCCGTACGTCTCGAATGGGACATTATATACGTCTAAAGCGTTATACATCCTAACGTAAGGCAGGCTAACATCTCGGATGTAGTATTTTACAACATTCTTGGAGTATCGGCCCCTACTTGCGGGTGGGAACATTATATACGTCTATAAAGTAACATAACCTAACCTAACCCATCTAGCCCCTCGCTGGTAATGTTTTACAGAATCCCGTTCCTGTCGTCCAGTACGTCTCGGATGGGACATTATAAACTTCTACAGCGTTATATATCCTAACCTGAGGCAGGCTAACATCTCGGATGCAATATTTTACAACATTCCTGGCATATCGGCCCCTACTTCTCGGTGGGAACATTATATACGTCTATAACGTATCACAACCTAACCTAACCCATCTAGCCCCTCGCTGGTAATATTTTACAGAATCCCGTCCCTGTCGTCCCGTACGTCTCGGATGAGACATTATAAACGTCTACAGCGATATATATCCTAACCTAAGGCAGGCTAACTTCTCGGATATAGTATTTTACAACATTTCTGTAGGATCGGCCTCGACTTCTCGGTGGGAAAATTATATACGTCTATAACGTAATATAATCCAACCTAACCCATCTAGCCCCTCGTTTGCAATGTTTTACAGAATCCCGTTCGTGTCGTCCCGTACACCTCGGATGGGATATTATATACGTCTATAGCGTTATATATCTTAACCTAAGGCAGGCTAACATCTCGGATGCAGTATTTTACAACATTCCTGGCGTATCGGCTCTACTTCTCGGTGGGAACATTATACACGTCTATAACGTAACATAACCTAACCTAACCCATCTAGCCCCTCGCTGGTAATGTTTTACAGAATCCCGTTCCTGTCGTCCCGTACATCTCGGTTGGGATGTTATATACGTCTACAGCGATATATATCCTAACGTAAGGCAGGCTAATATCTCGGATGTAGTATTTTACAACATTCTTGGAGTATCGGCCCCTACTTCTCGGTGGGAACATTATATACGTCTGTAACGTAACATAACCTAACCTATCCCATCTAGCCCCTCGTTGGCAATGTTTTACAGAATCCCGTTCGTGTCGTCCCGTACATCTCGGTTGGGATGTTATATACGTCTACAGCGATATATATCCTAACGTAAGGCAGGCTAACATCTCGGATGTGGTATTTTACAACATTCTTGGAGTATCGGCCCCTACTTCTCGGTGGGAACATTATATACGTCTGTAACGTAACATAACCTAACCTATCCCATCTAGCCCCTCGTTGGCAATGTTTTACAGAATCCCGTTCGTGTTGTCCCGTACATCTCGGTTGGGATATTATATACGTCTACAGCGATACATATCCTAACCTAAGGCAGGCTAACTTCTCGGATATAGTATTTTACAACATTCCTGTAGGATCAGCCTCTACTTCTCGGTGGGAACATTATACACGTCTATAACGTAACATAACCTAACCTATCCCATCTAGCCCCTCGTTTGCAATGTTTTACAGAATCCCGTTCGTGTCGTCCCGTACATCTTGGTTGGGATATTATATACGTCTACAGCGATATATATCCTAACCTAAGGCAGGCTAATTTCTCGGATATATTATTTTACAACATTTCTGTAGGATCGGCCCCTACTTCTCGGTGGGAACATTATATACGTCTGTAACGTAACATAACCTAACCTATCCCATCTAGCCCCTCGTTTGCAATGTTTTACAGAATCCCGTTCGTGTCGTCCCGTACATCTCGGTTGGGATATTATATACGTCTACAGCGATATATATCCTAACGTAAGGCAGGCTAACATCTCGGATTTAGTATTTTACAAAATTCTTGGAGTATCGGCCCGTACTTCTCGGTGGGAACATTATATACGTCTGTAACGTAACATAACCGAACCTATCCCATCTAGCCCCTCGTTGGCAATGTTTTACAGAATCCCGTTCGTGTTGTCCCGTACATCTCGGTTGGGATATTATATACGTCTACAGCGATACATATCCTAACCTAAGGCAGGCTAACTTCTCGCATATAGTATTTTACAACATTCCTGTAGGATCAGCCTCTACTTCTCGGTGGGAACATTATACACGTCTATAACGTAACATAACCTAACCTAACCCATCTAGCCCCTCGCTGGTAATGTTTTGCAGAATCCCGTTCCTGTCGTCCCGTACGTCTCGAATGGGACATTATATACGTCTAAAGCGTTATACATCCTAACGTAAGGCAGGCTAACATCTCGGATGTAGTATTTTACAACATTCTTGGAGTATCGGCCCCTACTTGCGGGTGGGAACATTATATACGTCTATAAAGTAACATAACCTAACCTAACCCATCTAGCCCCTCGCTGGTAATGTTTTACAGAATCCCGTTCCTGTCGTCCAGTACGTCTCGGATGGGACATTATAAACTTCTACAGCGTTATATATCCTAACCTGAGGCAGGCTAACATCTCGGATGCAGTATTTTACAACATTCCTCGCGTATCGGCCCATACTTCTCGGTGGAAGCATTATATAGGTCTATAACGTAACATAACCTAACCTAACACATCTAGCCCCTCGCTGGTAATGTTTTACAGAATCCCGTTCGTGTCGTCCCGTACGTCTCGGATGGGACATTAAATACGTCTACAGCGTTATATTTCCTAACGTAAGGCAGGCTAACATCTCGGATGTAGTCTTTTACAACATTCTTGGAGTATCGGCCCATACTTCTCGGTGGGAACATTATATACATCTATAAAGTAACATAACCTAACCTAACCCATCTAGCCCCTCGTTGGCAATGTTTTACAGAATCCCGTTCGTGTCGTCCCGTACATCTCGGATGGGATATTATATACGTCTATAGCGTTATATATCTTAACCTAAGGCAGGCTAACATCTCGGTTGCAGTATTTTACAACATTCCTGGCGTATCGGCCCATGCTTCTCGGTGGGAACATTATATAGGTCTATAACGTAACATAACCTAACCTAACACATCTACCCCTCGCTGGTAATGTTTTACAGAATCCCGTTCGTGTCGTCCCGTACGTCTCGGATGGGACCCTATATACGTCTACATCGATATATATATTAACGTAAGGCAGGCTAACATCTCGGATGTAGTATTTTACAACATTCTTGGAGTATCGGCCCCTACTTCGCGGTGGGAACATTATACACGTCTATAACGTAACAAAACCTAACCTAACCCATCTAGCCCCTCGCTGGTAATATTTTACAGAATCCCGTTCTTGTCGACCCGTACGACTCGGTTGGGATATTATATACGTATATAGCGTTATATATCCTAACCTAAGGCAGGCTATCATCTCGGATGCAATATTTTACAACATTCCTGGCATATCGGCCCCTACTTCTCGGTGGGAACATTATATACGTCTATAACGTATCACAACCTAACCTAACCCATCTAGCCCCTCGCTGGTAATATTTTACAGAATCCCGTCCCTGTCGTCCCGTACGTCTCGGATGAGACATTATAAACGTCTACAGCGATATATATCCTAACCTAAGGCAGGCTAACTTCTCGGATATAGTATTTTACAACATTTCTGTAGGATCGGCCTCGACTTCTCGGTGGGAAAATTATATACGTCTATAACGTAATATAATCCAACCTAACCCATCTAGCCCCTCGTTTGCAATGTTTTACAGAATCCCGTTCGTGTCGTCCCGTACATCTCGGTTGGGATATTATATACGTCTACAGCGATATATATCCTAACCTAAGGCAGGCTAACTTCTCGGATATAGTATTTTACAACATACCTGGCATATCGGCCCCTACTTCTCGGTGGGACCATTATATACGTTTATAACGTATCACAACCTATCCTAACCCATCTAGCCCCTCGCTGGTAATATTTTACAGAATCCCGTCCCTGTCGTCCCGTACGTCTCGGATGAGACATTATAAACGTCTACGGCGATATATATCCTAACCTAAGGCAGGCTAATTTCTCGGATATATTATTTTACAACATTTCTGTAGGATCGGCCTCTACTTCTCGGTGGGAACATTATATACGTCTATAACGTAACATAACCTAACCTAACCCATCTAGCCCCTCGCTGGTAATGTTTTACAGAATTCCGTTCGTGTCGTCCCGTACATCTCGGTTGGGATATTATATACGTCTATAGCGTTATATATCCTAACCTAAGGCAGGCTAACATCTCGGATGCAGCATTTTACAACATTCCTAGCGTATCGGCTCTACTTCTCTGTGGGAACATTATACACGTCTATAACGTAACATAACCTAACCTAACCCATCTAGCCCCTCGCTGGTAATGTTTTGCAGAATCCCGTTCCTGTCGTCCCGTACATCTCGGTTGGGATGTTATATACGTCTACAGCGATATATATCCTAACGTAAGGCAGGCTAACATCTCGGATGTAGTATTTTACAACATTCTTGGAGTATCGGCCCCTACTTCTCGGTGGGAACATTATATACGTCTGTAACGTAACATAACCTAACCTTTCCCATCTAGCCCCTCGTTGGCAATGTTTTACAGAATTCCGTTCGTGTCGTCCCGTACATCTCGGTTGGGATATTATATACGTCTACAGCGATATATATCCTAACCTAAGGCAGGCTAACTTCTCGGATATAGTATTTTACAACATTCCTCGCGTATCGACCCCTACTTCACCGTGGGAACATTATACACGTCTATAACTTAACATAACCTAACCTAACCCATCTAGCCCCTCGCTGGTAATATTTTACAGAATCCCGTTCCTGTCGTCCGGTACATCTCGGTTGGGATATTATATACGACTCTAGCGTTATATACCTAACCTAAGGCAGGCTAACATCTCGGATGTAGTATTTTACAACATTCTTGGGGTATCGGCCCCTACTTCTCGGTGGGAACATTATATACGTCTGTAACGTAACACAACCTAACCTATCCCATCTAGCCCCTCGTTTGCAATGTTTTACAGAATCCCGTTCGTGTCGTCCCGTACATCTTGGTTGGGATATTATATACGTCTACAGCGATATATATCCTAACCTAAGGCAGGCTAACATCTCGGATGTAGTATTTTACAACATTCTTGGGGTATCGGCCCCTACTTCTCGGTGGGAACATTATATACGTCTGTAACGTAACATAACCTAACCTATCCCATCTAGACCCTCGTTTGCAATGTTTTACAGAATCCCGTTCGTGTCGTCCCGTACATCTTGGTTGGGATATTATATACGTCTACAGCGATATATATCCTAACCTAAGGCAGGCTAATTTCTCGGATATATTATTTTACAACATTTCTGTAGGATCGGCCCCTACTTCTCGGTGGGAACATTATATACGTCTGTAACGTAACATAACCTAACCTATCCCATCTAGCCCCTCGTTTGCAATGTTTTACAGAATCCCGTTCGTGTCGTCCCGTACGTCTCGGTTGGGACATTATAAACGTCTACAGCGTTATATATCCTAACCTAAGGCAGGCTAACTTCTCGGTTGCAGTATTTTACAACATTCCTGGCGTATCGGCCCATGCTTCTCGGTGGGAACATTATATAGGTCTATAACGTAACATAACCTAACCTAACACATCTACCCCTCGCTGGTAATGTTTTACAGAATCCCGTTCGTGTCGTCCCGTACGTCTCGGTTGGGATATTATATACGTCTATAGCGTTATGTATCCTAACCTAAGGCAGGATAACATCTCGGTTGCAGTATTTTACAACATTCCTGGCATATCGGCCCCTACTTCTCGGTGGGACCATTATATACGTTTATAACGTATCACAACCTATCCTAACCCATCTAGCCCCTCGCTGGTAATATTTTACAGAATCCCGTCCCTGTCGTCCCGTACGTCTCGGATGAGACATTATAAACGTCTACAGCGATATATATCCTAACCTAAGGCAGGCTAATTTCTCGGATATATTATTTTACAACATTTCTGTAGGATCGGCCTCTACTTCTCGGTGGGAACATTATATACGTCTATAACGTAACATAACCTAACCTAACCCATCTAGCCCCTCGCTGGTAATGTTTTACAGAATCCCGTTCGTGTCGTCCCGTACATCTCGGTTGGGATATTATATACGTCTATAGCGTTGTATATCCTAACCTAAGGCAGGCTAACATCTCGGATGCAGCATTTTACAACATTCCTAGCGTATCGGCTCTACTTCTCGGTGGGAACATTATAACGTCTATAACGTAACATAACCTAACCTAACCCATCTAGCCCCTCGCCGGTAATGTTTTGCAGAATCCCGTTCCTGTCGTCCCGTTCATCTCGCTTGGATGTTATATACGTCTACAGCGATATATATCCTAACGTAAGGCAGGCTAACATCTCGGATGTAGTATTTTACAACATTCTTGGAGTATCGGCTCCTACTTCTCGGTGGGAACATTATATACGTCTGTAACGTAACATAACCTAACCTATCCCATCTAGCCCCTCGTTTGCAATGTTTTACAGAATCCCGTTCGTGTCGTCCCGTACATCTCGGTTGGGATATTATATACGTCTACAGCGATATATATCCTAACGTAAGGCAGGCTAACATCTCGGATTTAGTATTTTACAAAATTCTTGGAGTATCGGCCCGTACTTCTCGGTGGGAACATTATATACGTCTGTAACGTAACATAACCTAACCTATCCCATCTAGCCCCTCGTTTGCAATGTTTTACAGAATCCCATTCGTGTCGTCCCGTACATCTCGGTTGGGATATTACATACGTCTACAGCGATATATATCCTAACCTAAGGCAGGCTAACTTCTCGGATAGAGTATTTTACAACATTCCTGGCATGTCGGCCCCTACTTCTCGGTGGGACCATTATATACGTTTATAACGTATCACAACCTAACCTAACCCATCTAGCCCCTCGCTGGTAATGTTTTACAGAATCCCGTTCGTGTCGTCCCGTACGTCTCGGTTGGGACATTATAAACGTCTACAGCGTTATATATCCTAACCTAAGGCAGGCTAACATCTCGGTTGCAGTATTTTACAACATTCCTGGCGTATCGGCCCATGCTTCTCGGTGGGAACATTATATACGTCTATAACGTAACATAACCTAACCTAACACATCTACCCCTCGCTGGTAATGTTTTACAGAATCCCGTTCGTGTCGTCCCGTACGTCTCGGATGGGAACCTATATACGTCTACAGCGATATATATGTTAACGTAAGGCAGGCTAACATCTCGGATGTAGTATTTTACAACATTCTTGGAGTATCGGCCCCTACTTCGCGGTGGGAACATTATACACGTCTATAACGTAACAAAACTTAACCTAACCCATCTAGCCCCTCGCGGGTAATATTTTGCAGAATCCCGTTCTTGTCGACCCGTACGACTCGGTTGGGATATTATATACGTCTATAGCGTTATATATCCTAACCTAAGGCAGGCTATCATCTCGGATGCAATATTTTACAACATTCCTGGCGCATCGGCCTCAACTTCTCGGTGGGAACATTATATAGGTCTATAACGTAATATAACCTAACCTAACACATCTAGCCCATCGCTCGTAATGTTTTACAGAATCCCGTTCGTGTCGTCCCGTACGTCTCGGTTGGGACATTATATACGTCTACAGCGTTATATATCCTAACCTAAGCCAGGCTATCATCTCGGATGCAGTATTTTACAACATTCCTGGCATATCGGCCCCTACTTCTCGGTGGGAACATTATATACGTCTATAACGTATCACAACCTAACCTAACCCATCTAGCCCCTCGCTGGTAATATTTTACAGAATCCCGTCCCTGTCGTCCCGTACGTCTCGGATGAGACATTAGAAACGTCTACAGCGATATATATCCTAACCTAAGGCAGGCTAACTTCTCGGATATAGTATTTTACAACATTTCTGTAGGATCGGCTCTACTTCTCGGTGGGAACATTATACACGTCTATAACGTAACATAACCTAACCTAACCCATCTAGCCCCTCGCTGGTAATGTTTTGCAGAATCCCGTTCCTGTCGTCCCGTACATCTCGGTTGGGATGTTATATTCATCTACAGCGATATATATCCTAACGTAAGGCAGGCTAACATCTCGGATGTAGTATTTTACAACATTCTTGGAGTATCGGCCCCTACTTCTCGGTGGGAACATTATATACGTCTGTAACGTAACATAACCTAACCTATCCCATCTAGCCCCTCGTTGGCAATGTTTTACAGAATTCCGTTCGTGTCGTCCCGTACATCTGGGTTGGGATATTATATACGTCTACAGCGATATATATCCTAACCTAAGGCAGGCTAACTTCTCGGATATAGTATTTTACAACATTCCTGGCGTATCGGCCCCTACTTCACCGTGGGAACATTATACACGTCTATAACTTAACATAACCTAACCTAACCCATCTAGCCCCTCGCTGGTAATATTTTACAGAATCCCGTTCCTGTCGTCCGATACACCTCGGTTGGGATATTATATACGACTCTAGCGTTATATACCTAACCTAAGGCAGGCTAACATCTCGGATGCAGTATTTTACAACATTCCTGGCGTATCGGCCCATACTTCTCGGTGGGAACATTATATACGTCTATAACGTAACATAACCTAACCTATGCCATCTAGCCCCTCGTTGGCAATGTTTTACAGAATCCCGTTCGTGACGTCCCGTACATCTCGGTTGGAATATTATATACGTCTATAGCGTTATATATCCTAACCTAAGGCAAGCTATCATCTCGGATGCAGTATTTTACAACATTCCTGGCATATCGGCCCCTACTTCTCGGTGGGACCATTATATACGTTTATAACGTATCACAACCTAACCGAACTCATCTAGCCCCTCGCTGGTAATGTTTTACAGAATCCCGTTCGTGTCGTCCCGTACGTCTCGGTTGGGACATTATAAACGTCTACAGCGTTATATATCCTAACCTAAGGCAGGCTAACATCTCGGTTGCAGTATTTTACAACATTCCTGGCGTATCGGCCCATGCTTCTCGGTGGGAACATTATATAGGTCTATAACGTAACATAACCTAACCTAACACATCTACCCCTCGCTGGTAATGTTTTACAGAATCCCGTTCCTGTCGTCCCGTACGTCTCGGATGGGACCCTATATACGTCTGCATCGATATATATATTAACGTAAGGCAGGCTAACATCTCGGATGTAGTATTTTACAACATTCTTGGAGTATCGGCCCCTACTTCGCGGTGGGAACATTATACACGTCTATAACGTAACAAAACCTAACCTAACCCATCTAGCCCCTCGCTGGTAATATTTTACAGAATCCCGTTCTTGTCGACCCGTACGACTCGGTTGGGATATTATATACGTCTATAGCGTTATATATCCTAACCTAAGGCAGGCTATCATCTCGGATGCAATATTTTACAACATTCCTGGCATATCGGCCCCTACTTCTCGGTGGGAACATTATATACGTCTATAACGTATCACAACCTAACCTAACCCATCTACCCCTCGCTGGTAATGTTTTACAGAATCCCGTCCCTGTCGTCCCGTACGTCTCGGATGAGACATTATAAACGTCTACAGCGATATATATCCTAACCTAAGGCAGGCTAACTTCTCGGATATAGTATTTTACAACATTTCTGTAGGATCGGCCTCGACTTCTCGGTGGGAAAATTATATACGTCTATAACGTAATATAATCCAACCTAACCCATCTAGCCCCTCGTTTGCAATGTTTTACAGAATCCCGTTCGTGTCGTCCCGTACATCTCGGTTGGGATATTATATACGTCTACAGCGATATATATCCTAACCTAAGGCAGGCTAACTTCTCGGATATAGTATTTTACAACATACCTGGCATATCGGCCCCTACTTCTCGGTGGGACCATTATATACGTTTATAACGTATCACAACCAAACCTAACCCATCTAGCCCCTCGCTGGTAATGTTTTACAGAATCCCGTTCGTGTCGTCCCGTACGTCTCGGTTGGGACATTATAAACGTCTACAGCGTTATATATCCTAACCTAAGGCAGGCTAACATCTCGGTTGCAGTATTTTACAACATTCCTGGCGTATCGGCCCATGCTTCTCGGTGGGAACATTATATAGGTCTATAACGTAACATAACCTAACCTAACACATCTACCCCTCGCTGGTAATGTTTTACAGAATCCCGTTCGTGTCGTCCCGTACGTCTCGGATGGGAACCTATATACGTCTACAGCGATATATATGTTAACGTAAGGCAGGCTAACATCTCGGATGTAGTATTTTACAACATTCTTGGAGTATCGGCCCCTACTTCGCGGTGGGAACATTATACACGTCTATAACGTAACAAAACTTAACCTAACCCATCTAGCCCCTCGCGGGTAATATTTTGCAGAATCCCGTTCTTGTCGACCCGTACGACTCGGTTGGGATATTATATACGTCTATAGCGTTATATATCCTAACCTAAGGCAGGCTATCATCTTGGATGCAATATTTTACAACATTCCTGGCGCATCGGCCTCAACTTCTCGGTGGGAACATTATATAGGTCTATAACGTAATATAACCTAACCTAACCCATCTAGCCCCTCGCTGGTAATATTTTACAGAATCCCGTCCCTGTCGTCCCGTACGTCTCGGATGAGACATTATAAACGTCTACAGCGATATATATCCTAACCTAAGGCAGGCTAACTTTTCGGATATAGTATTTTACAACATTTCTGTAGGATCGGCTCTACTTCTCGGTGGGAACATTATACACGTCTATAACGTAACATAACCTAACCTAACCCATCTAGCCCCTCGCTGGTAATGTTTTGCAGAATCCCGTTCCTGTCGTCCCGTACATCTCGGTTGGGATGTTATATACGTCTACAGCGATATATATCCTAACGTAAGGCAGGCTAACATCTCGGATGTAGTATTTTACAACATTCTTGGAGTATCGGCCCCTACTTCTCGGTGGGAACATTATATACGTCTGTAACGTAACATAACCTAACCTATCCCATCTAGCCCCTCGTTGGCAATGTTTTACAGAATTCCGTTCGTGTCGTCCCGTACATCTGGGTTGGGATATTATATACGTCTACAGCGATATATATCCTAACCTAAGGCAGGCTAACTTCTCGGATATAGTATTTTACAACATTCCTGGCGTATCGGCCCCTACTTCACCGTGGGAACATTATACACGTCTATAACTTAACATAACCTAACCTAACCCATCTAGCCCCTCGCTGGTAATATTTTACAGAATCCCGTTCCTGTCGTCCGGTACATCTCGGTTGGGATATTATATACGACTCTAGCGTTATATACCTAACCTAAGGCAGGCTAACATCTCGGATGCAGTATTTTACAACATTCCTGGCGTATCGGCCCATACTTCTCGGTGGGAACATTATATACGTCTATAACGTAACATAACCTAACCTATGCCATCTAGCCCCTCGTTGGCAATGTTTTACAGAATCCCGTTCGTGACGTCCCGTACATCTCGGTTGGAATATTATATACGTCTATAACGTATCACAACCTAACCTAACCCATCTACCCCTCGCTGGTAATGTTTTACAGAATCCCGTCCCTGTCGTCCCGTACGTCTCGGATGAGACATTATAAACGTCTACAGCGATATATATCCTAACCTAAGGCAGGCTAACTTCTCGGATATAGTATTTTACAACATTTCTGTAGGATCGGCCTCGACTTCTCGGTGGGAAAATTATATACGTCTATAACGTAATATAATCCAACCTAACCCATCTAGCCCCTCGTTTGCAATGTTTTACAGAATCCCGTTCGTGTCGTCCCGTACATCTCGGTTGGGATATTATATACGTCTACAGCGATATATATCCTAACCTAAGGCAGGCTAACTTCTCGGATATAGTATTTTACAACATACCTGGCATATCGGCCCCTACTTCTCGGTGGGACCATTATATACGTTTATAACGTATCACAACCAAACCTAACCCATCTAGCCCCTCGCTGGTAATGTTTTACAGAATCCCGTTCGTGTCGTCCCGTACGTCTCGGTTGGGACATTATAAACGTCTACAGCGTTATATATCCTAACCTAAGGCAGGCTAACATCTCGGTTGCAGTATTTTACAACATTCCTGGCGTATCGGCCCATGCTTCTCGGTGGGAACATTATATAGGTCTATAACGTAACATAACCTAACCTAACACATCTACCCCTCGCTGGTAATGTTTTACAGAATCCCGTTCGTGTCGTCCCGTACGTCTCGGATGGGAACCTATATACGTCTACAGCGATATATATGTTAACGTAAGGCAGGCTAACATCTCGGATGTAGTATTTTACAGCATTCTTGGAGTATCGGCCCCTACTTCGCGGTGGGAACATTATACACGTCTATAACGTAACAAAACTTAACCTAACCCATCTAGCCCCTCGCGGGTAATATTTTGCAGAATCCCGTTCTTGTCGACCCGTACGACTCGGTTGGGATATTATATACGTCTATAGCGTTATATATCCTAACCTAAGGCAGGCTATCATCTTGGATGCAATATTTTACAACATTCCTGGCGCATCGGCCTCAACTTCTCGGTGGGAACATTATATAGGTCTATAACGTAATATAACCTAACCTAACCCATCTAGCCCCTCGCTGGTAATATTTTACAGAATCCCGTCCCTGTCGTCCCGTACGTCTCGGATGAGACATTATAAACGTCTACAGCGATATATATCCTAACCTAAGGCAGGCTAACTTTTCGGATATAGTATTTTACAACATTTCTGTAGGATCGGCTCTACTTCTCGGTGGGAACATTATACACGTCTATAACGTAACATAACCTAACCTAACCCATCTAGCCCCTCGCTGGTAATGTTTTGCAGAATCCCGTTCCTGTCGTCCCGTACATCTCGGTTGGGATGTTATATACGTCTACAGCGATATATATCCTAACGTAAGGCAGGCTAACATCTCGGATGTAGTATTTTACAACATTCTTGGAGTATCGGCCCCTACTTCTCGGTGGGAACATTATATACGTCTGTAACGTAACATAACCTAACCTATCCCATCTAGCCCCTCGTTGGCAATGTTTTACAGAATTCCGTTCGTGTCGTCCCGTACATCTGGGTTGGGATATTATATACGTCTACAGCGATATATATCCTAACCTAAGGCAGGCTAACTTCTCGGATATAGTATTTTACAACATTCCTGGCGTATCGGCCCCTACTTCACCGTGGGAACATTATACACGTCTATAACTTAACATAACCTAACCTAACCCATCTAGCCCCTCGCTGGTAATATTTTACAGAATCCCGTTCCTGTCGTCCGGTACATCTCGGTTGGGATATTATATACGACTCTAGCGTTATATACCTAACCTAAGGCAGGCTAACATCTCGGATGCAGTATTTTACAACATTCCTGGCGTATCGGCCCATACTTCTCGGTGGGAACATTATATACGTCTATAACGTAACATAACCTAACCTATGCCATCTAGCCCCTCGTTGGCAATGTTTTACAGAATCCCGTTCGTGACGTCCCGTACATCTCGGTTGAAATATTATATACGTCTATAGCGTTATATATCCTAACCTAAGGCAAGCTATCATCTCGGATGCAGTATTTTACAACATTCCTGGCATATCGGCCCCTACTTCTCGGTGGGACCATTATATACGTTTATAACGTATCACAACCTAACCTAACTCATCTAGCCCCTCGCTGGTAATGTTTTACAGAATCCCGTTCGTGTCGTCCCGTACGTCTCGGTTGGGACATTATAAACGTCTACAGCGTTATATATCCTAACCTAAGGCAGGCTAACATCTCGGTTGCAGTATTTTACAACATTCCTGGCGTATCGGCCCATGCTTCTCGGTGGGAACATTATATAGGTCTATAACGTAACATAACCTAACCTAACACATCTACCCCTCGCTGGTAATGTTTTACAGAATCCCGTTCGTGTCGTCCCGTACGTCTCGGATGGGACCCTATATACGTCTGCATCGATATATATATTAACGTAAGGCAGGCTAACATCTCGGATGTAGTATTTTACAACATTCTTGGAGTATCGGCCCCTACTTCGCGGTGGGAACATTATACACGTCTATAACGTAACAAAACCTAACCTAACCCTTCTAGCCCCTCGCTGGTAATATTTTACAGAATCCCGTTTTTGTCGACCCGTACGACTCGGTTGGGATATTATATACGTCTATAGCGTTATATATCCTAACCTAAGGCAGGCTATCATCTCGGATGCAATATTTTACAACATTCCTGGCATATCGGCCCCTACTTCTCGGTGGGAACATTATATACGTCTATAACGTATCACAACCTAACCTAACCCATCTACCCCTCGCTGGTAATGTTTTACAGAATCCCGTCCCTGTCGTCCCGTACGTCTCGGATGAGACATTATAAACGTCTACAGCGATATATATCCTAACCTAAGGCAGGCTAACTTCTCGGATACAGTATTTTACAACATTTCTGTAGGATCGGCCTCGACTTCTCGGTGGGAAAATTATATACGTCTATAACGTAATATAATCCAACCTAACCCATCTAGCCCCTCGTTTGCAATGTTTTACAGAATCCCGTTCGTGTCGTCCCGTACATCTCGGTTGGGATATTATATACGTCTACAGCGATATATATCCTAACCTAAGGCAGGCTAACTTCTCGGATATAGTATTTTACAACATACCTGGCATATCGGCCCCTACTTCTCGGTGGGACCATTATATACGTTTATAACGTATCACAACCTAACCTAACCCATCTAGCCCCTCGCTGGTAATGTTTTACAGAATCCCGTTCGTGTCGTCCCGTACGTCTCGGTTGGGACATTATAAACGTCTACAGCGTTATATATCCTAACCTAAGGCAGGCTAACATCGCGGTTGCAGTATTTTACAACATTCCTGGCGTATCGGCCCATGCTTCTCGGTGGGAACATTATATAGGTCTATAACGTAACATAACCTAACCTAACACATCTACCCCTCGCTGGTAATGTTTTACAGAATCCCGTTCGTGTCGTCCCGTACGTCTCGGATGGGAACCTATATACGTCTACAGCGATATATATGTTAACGTAAGGCAGGCTAACATCTCGGATGTAGTATTTTACAACATTCTTGGAGTATCGGCCCCTACTTCGCGGTGGGAACATTATACACGTCTATAACGTAACAAAACTTAACCTAACCCATCTAGCCCCTCGCGGGTAATATTTTGCAGAATCCCGTTCTTGTCGACCCGTACGACTCGGTTGGGATATTATATACGTCTATAGCGTTATATATCCTAACCTAAGGCAGGCTATCATCTCGGATGCAATATTTTACAACATTCCTGGCGCATCGGCCTCAACTTCTCGGTGGGAACATTATATAGGTCTATAACGTAATATAACCTAACCTAACACATCTAGCCCATCGCTCGTAATGTTTTACAGAATCCCGTTCGTGTCGTCCCGTACGTCTCGGTTGGGACATTATATACGTCTACAGCGTTATATATCCTAACCTAAGGCAGGCTAACTTCTCGGATATAGTATTTTACAACATTTCTGTAGGATCGGCTCTACTTCTCGGTGGGAACATTATACACGTCTATAACGTAACATAACCTAACCTAACCCATCTAGCCCCTCGCTGGTAATGTTTTGCAGAATCCCGTTCCTGTCGTCCCGTACATCTCGGTTGGGATGTTATATTCGTCTACAGCGATATATATCCTAACGTAAGGCAGGCTAACATCTCGGATGTAGTATTTTACAACATTCTTGGAGTATCGGCCCCTACTTCTCGGTGGGAACATTATATACGTCTGTAACGTAACATAACCTAACCTATCCCATCTAGCCCCTCGTTGGCAATGTTTTACAGAATTCCGTTCGTGTCGTCCCGTACATCTGGGTTGGGATATTATATACGTCTACAGCGATATATATCCTAACCTAAGGCAGGCTAACTTCTCGGATATAGTATTTTACAACATTCCTGGCGTATCGGCCCCTACTTCACCGTGGGAACATTATACACGTCTATAACTTAACATAACCTAACCTAACCCATCTAGCCCCTCGCTGGTAATATTTTACAGAATCCCGTTCCTGTCGTCCGATACATCTCGGTTGGGATATTATATACGACTCTAGCGTTATATACCTAACCTAAGGCAGGCTAACATCTCGGATGCAGTATTTTACAACATTCCTGGCGTATCGGCCCATACTTCTCGGTGGGAACATTATATACGTCTATAACGTAACATAACCTAACCTATGCCATCTAGCCCCTCGTTGGCAATGTTTTACAGAATCCCGTTCGTGACGTCCCGTACATCTCGGTTGGAATATTATATACGTCTATAGCGTTATATATCCTAACCTAAGGCAAGCTATCATCTCGGATGCAGTATTTTACAACATTCCTGGCATATCGGCCCCTACTTCTCGGTGGGACCATTATATACGTTTATAACGTATCACAACCTAACCTAACTCATCTAGCCCCTCGCTGGTAATGTTTTACAGAATCCCGTTCGTGTCGTCCCGTACGTCTCGGTTGGGACATTATAAACGTCTACAGCGTTATATATCCTAACCTAAGGCAGGCTAACATCTCGGTTGCAGTATTTTACAACATTCCTGGCGTATCGGCCCATGCTTCTCGGTGGGAACATTATATAGGTCTATAACGTAACATAACCTAACCTAACACATCTACCCCTCGCTGGTAATGTTTTACAGAATCCCGTTCGTGTCGTCCCGTACGTCTCGGTTGGGACATTATAAACGTCTACAGCGTTATATATCCTAACCTAAGGCAGGCTAACTTCTCGGATATAGTATTTTACAACATTCCTGGCATATCGGCCCCTACTTCTCGGTGGGACCATTATATACGTTTTTAACGTATCACAACCTAACCTAACCCATCTAGCCCCTCGCTGGTAATGTTTTACAGAATCCCGTTCGTGTCGTCCCGTACGTCTCGGTTGGGACATTATAAACGTCTACAGCGTTATATATCCTAACCTAAGGCAGGCTAACATCTCGGTTGCAGTATTTTACAACATTCCTGGCGTATCGGCCCCTACTTCACCGTGGGAACATTATACACGTCTATAACTTAACATAACCTAACCTAACCCATCTAGCCCCTCGCTGGTAATATTTTACAGAATCCCGTTCCTGTCGTCCGGTACATGTCGGTTGGGATATTATATACGACTCTAGCGTTATATGCCTAACCTAAGGCAGGCTAACATCTCGGATGCAGTATTTTACAACATTCCTGGCGTATCGGCCCATACTTCTCGGTGGGAACATTATATACGTCTGTAACGTAACATAACCTAACCTATCCCATCTAGCCCCTCGTTTGCAATGTTTTACAGAATCCCGTTCGTGTCATCCCGTACATCTCGGTTGGGATATTATATACGTCTACAGCGATATATATCCTAACCTAAGGCAGGCTAACTTCTCGGATATAGTATTTTACAACATTCCTGGCATATCGGCCCCTACTTCTCGGTGGGACCATTATATACGTTTATAAAGTATCACAACCTAACCTAACCCATCTAGCCCCTCGCTGGTAATATTTTGCAGAATCCCGTTCTTGTCGACCCGTACGACTCGGTTGGGATATTATATACGTCTATAGCGTTATACATCCTAACCTAAGGCAGGCTATCATCTCGGATGCAATATTTTACAACATTCCTGGCGCATCGGCCTCAACTTCTCGGTGGGAACATTATATAGGTCTATAACGTAATATAACCTAACCTAACACATCTAGCCCATCGCTCGTAATGTTTTACAGAATCCCGTTCGTGTCGTCCCGTACGTCTCGGATGGGAACCTATATACGTCTACAGCGATATATATGTTAACGTAAGGCAGGCTAACATCTCGGATGTAGTATTTTACAACATTCTTGGAGTATCGGCCCCTACTTCGCGGTGGGAACATTATACACGTCTATAACGTAACAAAACTTAACCTAACCCATCTAGCCCCTCGCGGGTAATATTTTGCAGAATCCCGTTCTTGTCGACCCGTACGACTCGGTTGGGATATTATATACGTCTATAGCGTTATATATCCTAACCTAAGGCAGGCTATCATCTCGGATGCAATATTTTACAACATTCCTGGCGCATCGGCCTCAACTTCTCGGTGGGAACATTATATAGGTCTATAACGTAATATAACCTAACCTAACCCATCTAGCCCCTCGCTGGTAATATTTTACAGAATCCCGTCCCTGTCGTCCCGTACGTCTCGGATGAGACATTATAAACGTCTACAGCGATATATATCCTAACCTAAGGCAGGCTAACTTTTCGGATATAGTATTTTACAACATTTCTGTAGGATCGGCTCTACTTCTCGGTGGGAACATTATACACGTCTATAACGTAACATAACCTAACCTAACCCATCTAGCCCCTCGCTGGTAATGTTTTGCAGAATCCCGTTCCTGTCGTCCCGTACATCTCGGTTGGGATGTTATATACGTCTACAGCGATATATATCCTAACGTAAGGCAGGCTAACATCTCGGATGTAGTATTTTACAACATTCTTGGAGTATCGGCCCCTACTTCTCGGTGGGAACATTATATACGTCTGTAACGTAACATAACCTAACCTATCCCATCTAGCCCCTCGTTGGCAATGTTTTACAGAATTCCGTTCGTGTCGTCCCGTACATCTGGGTTGGGATATTATACACGTCTACAGCGATATATATCCTAACCTAAGGCAGGCTAACTTCTCGGATATAGTATTTTACAACATTCCTGGCGTATCGGCCCCTACTTCACCGTGGGAACATTATACACGTCTATAACTTAACATAACCTAACCTAACCCATCTAGCCCCTCGCTGGTAATATTTTACAGAATCCCGTTCCTGTCGTCCGGTACATCTCGGTTGGGATATTATATACGACTCTAGCGTTATATACCTAACCAAAGGCAGGCTAACATCTCGGATGCAGTATTTTACAACATTCCTGGCGTATCGGCCCATACTTCTCGGTGGGAACATTATATACGTCTATAACGTAACATAACCTAACCTATGCCATCTAGCCCCTCGTTGGCAATGTTTTACAGAATCCCGTTCGTGACGTCCCGTACATCTCGGTTGGAATATTATATACGTCTATAGCGTTATATATCCTAACCTAAGGCAAGCTATCATCTCGGATGCAGTATTTTACAACATTCCTGGCATATCGGCCCCTACTTCTCGGTGGGACCATTATATACGTTTATAACGTATCACAACCTAACCTAACTCATCTAGCCCCTCGCTGGTAATGTTTTACAGAATCCCGTTCGTGTCGTCCCGTACGTCTCGGTTGGGACATTATAAACGTCTACAGCGTTATATATCCTAACCTAAGGCAGGCTAACATCTCGGTTGCAGTATTTTACAACATTCCTGGCGTATCGGCCCATGCTTCTCGGTGGGAACACTATATAGGTCTATAACGTAACATAACCTAACCTAACACATCTACCCCTCGCTGGTAATGTTTTACAGAATCCCGTTCGTGTCGTCCCGTACGTCTCGGATGGGACCCTATATACGTCTACAGCGATATATATATTAACGTAAGGCAGGCTAACATCTCGGATGTAGTATTTTACAACATTCTTGGAGTATCGGCCCCTACTTCGCGGTGGGAACATTATACACGTCTATAACGTAACAAAACCTAACCTAACCCATCTAGCCCCTCGCTGGTAATATTTTGCAGAATCCCGTTCTTGTCGACCCGTACGACTCGGTTGGGATATTATATACGTCTATAGCGTTATATATCCTAACCTAAGGCAGGCTATCATCTCGGATGCAATATTTTACAACATTCCTGGCGTATCGGCCTCAACTTCTCGGTGGGAACATTATATAGGTCTATAACGTAACATAACCTAACCTAACACATCTACCCCTCGCTGGTAATGTTTTACAGAATCCCGTTCGTGTCGTCCCGTACGTCTCGGATGGGAACCTATATACGTCTACAGCGATATATATGTTAACGTAAGGCAGGCTAACATCTCGGATGTAGTATTTTACAACATTCTTGGAGTATCGGCCCCTACTTCGCGGTGGGAACATTATACACGTCTATAACGTAACAAAACTTAACCTAACCCATCTAGCCCCTCGCGGGTAATATTTTGCAGAATCCCGTTCTTGTCGACCCGTACGACTCGGTTGGGATATTATATACGTCTATAGCGTTATATATCCTAACCTAAGGCAGGCTATCATCTCGGATGCAATATTTTACAACATTCCTGGCGCATCGGCCTCAACTTCTCGGTGGGAACATTATATAGGTCTATAACGTAATATAACCTAACCTAACACATCTAGCCCATCGCTCGTAATGTTTTACAGAATCCCGTTCGTGTCGTCCCGTACGTCTCGGTTGGGACATTATATACGTCTACAGCGTTATATATCCTAACCTAAGGCAGGCTAACTTCTCGGATATAGTATTTTACAACATTTCTGTAGGATCGGCTCTACTTCTCGGTGGGAACATTATACACGTCTATAACGTAACATAACCTAACCTAACCCATCTAGCCCCTCGCTGGTAATGTTTTGCAGAATCCCGTTCCTGTCGTCCCGTACATCTCGGTTGGGATGTTATATTCGTCTACAGCGATATATATCCTAACGTAAGGCAGGCTAACATCTCGGATGTAGTATTTTACAACATTCTTGGAGTATCGGCCCCTACTTCTCGGTGGGAACATTATATACGTCTGTAACGTAACATAACCTAACCTATCCCATCTAGCCCCTCGTTGGCAATGTTTTACAGAATTCCGTTCGTGTCGTCCCGTACATCTGGGTTGGGATATTATATACGTCTACAGCGATATATATCCTAACCTAAGGCAGGCTAACTTCTCGGATATAGTATTTTACAACATTCCTGGCGTATCGGCCCCTACTTCACCGTGGGAACATTATACACGTCTATAACTTAACATAACCTAACCTAACCCATCTAGCCCCTCGCTGGTAATATTTTACAGAATCCCGTTCCTGTCGTCCGATACATCTCGGTTGGGATATTATATACGACTCTAGCGTTATATACCTAACCTAAGGCAGGCTAACATCTCGGATGCAGTATTTTACAACATTCCTGGCGTATCGGCCCATACTTCTCGGTGGGAACATTATATACGTCTATAACGTAACATAACCTAACCTATGCCATCTAGCCCCTCGTTGGCAATGTTTTACAGAATCCCGTTCGTGACGTCCCGTACATCTCGGTTGGAATATTATATACGTCTATAGCGTTATATATCCTAACCTAAGGCAAGCTATCATCTCGGATGCAGTATTTTACAACATTCCTGGCATATCGGCCCCTACTTCTCGGTGGGACCATTATATACGTTTATAACGTATCACAACCTAACCTAACTCATCTAGCCCCTCGCTGGTAATGTTTTACAGAATCCCGTTCGTGTCGTCCCGTACGTCTCGGTTGGGACATTATAAACGTCTACAGCGTTATATATCCTAACCTAAGGCAGGCTAACATCTCGGTTGCAGTATTTTACAACATTCCTGGCGTATCGGCCCATGCTTCTCGGTGGGAACATTATATAGGTCTATAACGTAACATAACCTAACCTAACACATCTACCCCTCGCTGGTAATGTTTTACAGAATCCCGTTCGTGTCGTCCCGTACGTCTCGGTTGGGACATTATAAACGTCTACAGCGTTATATATCCTAACCTAAGGCAGGCTAACTTCTCGGATATAGTATTTTACAACATTCCTGGCATATCGGCCCCTACTTCTCGGTGGGACCATTATATACGTTTTTAACGTATCACAACCTAACCTAACCCATCTAGCCCCTCGCTGGTAATGTTTTACAGAATCCCGTTCGTGTCGTCCCGTACGTCTCGGTTGGGACATTATAAACGTCTACAGCGTTATATATCCTAACCTAAGGCAGGCTAACATCTCGGTTGCAGTATTTTACAACATTCCTGGCGTATCGGCCCCTACTTCACCGTGGGAACATTATACACGTCTATAACTTAACATAACCTAACCTAACCCATCTAGCCCCTCGCTGGTAATATTTTACAGAATCCCGTTCCTGTCGTCCGGTACATGTCGGTTGGGATATTATATACGACTCTAGCGTTATATGCCTAACCTAAGGCAGGCTAACATCTCGGATGCAGTATTTTACAACATTCCTGGCGTATCGGCCCATACTTCTCGGTGGGAACATTATATACGTCTGTAACGTAACATAACCTAACCTATCCCATCTAGCCCCTCGTTTGCAATGTTTTACAGAATCCCGTTCGTGTCATCCCGTACATCTCGGTTGGGATATTATATACGTCTACAGCGATATATATCCTAACCTAAGGCAGGCTAACTTCTCGGATATAGTATTTTACAACATTCCTGGCATATCGGCCCCTACTTCTCGGTGGGACCATTATATACGTTTATAAAGTATCACAACCTAACCTAACCCATCTAGCCCCTCGCTGGTAATATTTTGCAGAATCCCGTTCTTGTCGACCCGTACGACTCGGTTGGGATATTATATACGTCTATAGCGTTATACATCCTAACCTAAGGCAGGCTATCATCTCGGATGCAATATTTTACAACATTCCTGGCGCATCGGCCTCAACTTCTCGGTGGGAACATTATATAGGTCTATAACGTAATATAACCTAACCTAACACATCTAGCCCATCGCTCGTAATGTTTTACAGAATCCCGTTCGTGTCGTCCCGTACGTCTCGGATGGGAACCTATATACGTCTACAGCGATATATATGTTAACGTAAGGCAGGCTAACATCTCGGATGTAGTATTTTACAACATTCTTGGAGTATCGGCCCCTACTTCGCGGTGGGAACATTATACACGTCTATAACGTAACAAAACTTAACCTAACCCATCTAGCCCCTCGCGGGTAATATTTTGCAGAATCCCGTTCTTGTCGACCCGTACGACTCGGTTGGGATATTATATACGTCTATAGCGTTATATATCCTAACCTAAGGCAGGCTATCATCTCGGATGCAATATTTTACAACATTCCTGGCGCATCGGCCTCAACTTCTCGGTGGGAACATTATATAGGTCTATAACGTAATATAACCTAACCTAACCCATCTAGCCCCTCGCTGGTAATATTTTACAGAATCCCGTCCCTGTCGTCCCGTACGTCTCGGATGAGACATTATAAACGTCTACAGCGATATATATCCTAACCTAAGGCAGGCTAACTTTTCGGATATAGTATTTTACAACATTTCTGTAGGATCGGCTCTACTTCTCGGTGGGAACATTATACACGTCTATAACGTAACATAACCTAACCTAACCCATCTAGCCCCTCGCTGGTAATGTTTTGCAGAATCCCGTTCCTGTCGTCCCGTACATCTCGGTTGGGATGTTATATACGTCTACAGCGATATATATCCTAACGTAAGGCAGGCTAACATCTCGGATGTAGTATTTTACAACATTCTTGGAGTATCGGCCCCTACTTCTCGGTGGGAACATTATATACGTCTGTAACGTAACATAACCTAACCTATCCCATCTAGCCCCTCGTTGGCAATGTTTTACAGAATTCCGTTCGTGTCGTCCCGTACATCTGGGTTGGGATATTATACACGTCTACAGCGATATATATCCTAACCTAAGGCAGGCTAACTTCTCGGATATAGTATTTTACAACATTCCTGGCGTATCGGCCCCTACTTCACCGTGGGAACATTATACACGTCTATAACTTAACATAACCTAACCTAACCCATCTAGCCCCTCGCTGGTAATATTTTACAGAATCCCGTTCCTGTCGTCCGGTACATCTCGGTTGGGATATTATATACGACTCTAGCGTTATATACCTAACCAAAGGCAGGCTAACATCTCGGATGCAGTATTTTACAACATTCCTGGCGTATCGGCCCATACTTCTCGGTGGGAACATTATATACGTCTATAACGTAACATAACCTAACCTATGCCATCTAGCCCCTCGTTGGCAATGTTTTACAGAATCCCGTTCGTGACGTCCCGTACATCTCGGTTGGAATATTATATACGTCTATAGCGTTATATATCCTAACCTAAGGCAAGCTATCATCTCGGATGCAGTATTTTACAACATTCCTGGCATATCGGCCCCTACTTCTCGGTGGGACCATTATATACGTTTATAACGTATCACAACCTAACCTAACTCATCTAGCCCCTCGCTGGTAATGTTTTACAGAATCCCGTTCGTGTCGTCCCGTACGTCTCGGTTGGGACATTATAAACGTCTACAGCGTTATATATCCTAACCTAAGGCAGGCTAACATCTCGGTTGCAGTATTTTACAACATTCCTGGCGTATCGGCCCATGCTTCTCGGTGGGAACACTATATAGGTCTATAACGTAACATAACCTAACCTAACACATCTACCCCTCGCTGGTAATGTTTTACAGAATCCCGTTCGTGTCGTCCCGTACGTCTCGGATGGGACCCTATATACGTCTACAGCGATATATATATTAACGTAAGGCAGGCTAACATCTCGGATGTAGTATTTTACAACATTCTTGGAGTATCGGCCCCTACTTCGCGGTGGGAACATTATACACGTCTATAACGTAACAAAACCTAACCTAACCCATCTAGCCCCTCGCTGGTAATATTTTGCAGAATCCCGTTCTTGTCGACCCGTACGACTCGGTTGGGATATTATATACGTCTATAGCGTTATATATCCTAACCTAAGGCAGGCTATCATCTCGGATGCAATATTTTACAACATTCCTGGCGCATCGGCCTCAACTTCTCGGTGGGAACATTATATAGGTCTATAACGTAATATAACCTAACCTAACACATCTAGCCCATCGCTCGTAATGTTTTACAGAATCCCGTTCGTGTCGTCCCGTACGTCTCGGCTGGGACATTATATACGTCTACAGCGTTATATATCCTAACCTAAGCCAGGCTATCATCTCGGATGCAGTATTTTACAACATTCCTGTCATATCGGCCCCTACTTCTCGGTGGGAACATTATATACGTCTATAACGTATCACAACCTAACCTAACCCATCTAGCCCCTCGCTGGTAATATTTTACAGAATCCCGTCCATGTCGTCCCGTACGTCTCGGATGAGACATTATAAACGTCTACAGCGATATATATCCTAACCTAAGGCAGGCTAACTTCTCGGATATAGTATTTTACAACATTTCTGTAGGATCGGCCTCTACTTCTCGGTGGGAAAATTATATACGTCTATAACGTAATATAATCCAACCTAACCCATCTAGCCCCTCGCTGGTAATGTTTTACAGAATTCCGTTCGTGTCGTCCCGTACATCTCGGTTGGGATATTATATACGTCTACAGCGATATATATCCTAACCTAAGGCAGGCTAACTTCTCGGATATAGTATTTTACAACATACCTGGCATATCGGCCCCTACTTCTCGGTGGGACCATTATATACGTTTATAACGTATCACAACCAAACCTAACCCATCTAGCCCCTCGCTGGTAATGTTTTACAGAATCCCGTTCGTGTCGTCCCGTACGTCTCGGTTGGGACATTATAAACGTCTACAGCGTTATATATCCTAACCTAAGGCAGGCTAACATCTCGGTTGCAGTATT
The DNA here is from genome assembly GCA_963969225.1 of Xylocopa violacea. Lineage (NCBI taxonomy): Eukaryota > Metazoa > Arthropoda > Insecta > Hymenoptera > Apidae > Xylocopa > Xylocopa violacea. The sequence continues at coordinate 103,780 of CAXAJV010000798.1, forward strand.
TTACAACATTCCTGGCGTATCGGCCCATGCTTCTCGGTGGGAACATTATATAGGTCTATAACGTAACATAACCTAACCTAACACATCTACCCCTCGCTGGTAATGTTTTACAGAATCCCGTTCGTGTCGTCCCGTACGTCTCGGATGGGACCCTATATACGTCTGCATCGATATATATATTAACGTAAGGCAGGCTAACATCTCGGATGTAGTATTTTACAACATTCTTGGAGTATCGGCCCCTACTTCGCGGTGGGAACATTATACACGTCTATAACGTAACAAAACCTAACCTAACCCTTCTAGCCCCTCGCTGGTAATATTTTACAGAATCCCGTTCTTGTCGACCCGTACGACTCGGTTGGGATATTATATACGTCTATAGCGTTATATATCCTAACCTAAGGCAGGCTATCATCTCGGATGCAATATTTTACAACATTCCTGGCATATCGGCCCCTACTTCTCGGTGGGAACATTATATACGTCTATAACGTATCACAACCTAACCTAACCCATCTACCCCTCGCTGGTAATGTTTTACAGAATCCCGTCCCTGTCGTCCCGTACGTCTCGGATGAGACATTATAAACGTCTACAGCGATATATATCCTAACCTAAGGCAGGCTAACTTCTCGGATATAGTATTTTACAACATTTCTGTAGGATCGGCCTCGACTTCTCGGTGGGAAAATTATATACGTCTATAACGTAATATAATCCAACCTAACCCATCTAGCCCCTCGTTTGCAATGTTTTACAGAATCCCGTTCGTGTCGTCCCGTACATCTCGGTTGGGATATTATATACGTCTACAGCGATATATATCCTAACCTAAGGCAGGCTAACTTCTCGGATATAGTATTTTACAACATACCTGGCATATCGGCCCCTACTTCTCGGTGGGACCATTATATACGTTTATAACGTATCACAACCTAACCTAACCCATCTAGCCCCTCGCTGGTAATGTTTTACAGAATCCCGTTCGTGTCGTCCCGTACGTCTCGGTTGGGACATTATAAACGTCTACAGCGTTATATATCCTAACCTAAGGCAGGCTAACATCGCGGTTGCAGTATTTTACAACATTCCTGGCGTATCGGCCCATGCTTCTCGGTGGGAACATTATATAGGTCTATAACGTAACATAACCTAACCTAACACATCTACCCCTCGCTGGTAATGTTTTACAGAATCGCGTTCGTGTCGTCCCGTACGTCTCGGATGGGAACCTATATACGTCTACAGCGATATATATGTTAACGTAAGGCAGGCTAACATCTCGGATGTAGTATTTTACAACATTCTTGGAGTATCGGCCCCTACTTCGCGGTGGGAACATTATACACGTCTATAACGTAACAAAACTTAACCTAACCCATCTAGCCCCTCGCGGGTAATATTTTGCAGAATCCCGTTCTTGTCGACCCGTACGACTCGGTTGGGATATTATATACGTCTATAGCGTTATATATCCTAACCTAAGGCAGGCTATCATCTCGGATGCAATATTTTACAACATTCCTGGCGCATCGGCCTCAACTTCTCGGTGGGAACATTATATAGGTCTATAACGTAATATAACCTAACCTAACACATCTAGCCCATCGCTCGTAATGTTTTACAGAATCCCGTTCGTGTCGTCCCGTACGTCTCGGTTGGGACATTATATACGTCTACAGCGTTATATATCCTAACCTAAGCCAGGCTATCATCTCGGATGCAGTATTTTACAACATTCCTGGCATATCGGCCCCTACTTCTCGGTGGGAACATTATATACGTCTATAACGTATCACAACCTAACCTAACCCATCTAGCCCCTCGCTGGTAATATTTTACAGAATCCCGTCCCTGTCGTCCCGTACGTCTCGGATGAGACATTATAAACGTCTACAGCGATATATATCCTAACCTAAGGCAGGCTAACTTCTCGGATATAGTATTTTACAACATTTCTGTAGGATCGGCTCTACTTCTCGGTGGGAACATTATACACGTCTATAACGTAACATAACCTAACCTAACCCATCTAGCCCCTCGCTGGTAATGTTTTGCAGAATCCCGTTCCTGTCGTCCCGTACATCTCGGTTGGGATGTTATATACGTCTACAGCGATATATATCCTAACGTAAGGCAGGCTAACATCTCGGATGTAGTATTTTACAACATTCTTGGAGTATCGGCCCCTACTTCTCGGTGGGACCATTATATACGTTTATAACGTATCACAACCAAACCTAACCCATCTAGCCCCTCGCTGGTAATGTTTTACAGAATCCCGTTCGTGTCGTCCCGTACGTCTCGGTTGGGACATTATAAACGTCTACAGCGTTATATATCCTAACCTAAGGCAGGCTAACATCTCGGTTGCAGTATTTTACAACATTCCTGGCGTATCGGCCCATGCTTCTCGGTGGGAACATTATATAGGTCTATAACGTAACATAACCTAACCTAACACATCTACCCCTCGCTGGTAATGTTTTACAGAATCCCGTTCGTGTCGTCCCGTACGTCTCGGATGGGACCCTATATACGTCTGCATCGATATATATATTAACGTAAGGCAGGCTAACATCTCGGATGTAGTATTTTACAACATTCTTGGAGTATCGGCCCCTACTTCGCGGTGGGAACATTATACACGTCTATAACGTAACAAAACCTAACCTAACCCTTCTAGCCCCTCGCTGGTAATATTTTACAGAATCCCGTTCTTGTCGACCCGTACGACTCGGTTGGGATATTATATACGTCTATAGCGTTATATATCCTAACCTAAGGCAGGCTATCATCTCGGATGCAATATTTTACAACATTCCTGGCATATCGGCCCCTACTTCTCGGTGGGAACATTATATACGTCTATAACGTATCACAACCTAACCTAACCCATCTACCCCTCGCTGGTAATGTTTTACAGAATCCCGTCCCTGTCGTCCCGTACGTCTCGGATGAGACATTATAAACGTCTACAGCGATATATATCCTAACCTAAGGCAGGCTAACTTCTCGGATATAGTATTTTACAACATTTCTGTAGGATCGGCCTCGACTTCTCGGTGGGAAAATTATATACGTCTATAACGTAATATAATCCAACCTAACCCATCTAGCCCCTCGTTTGCAATGTTTTACAGAATCCCGTTCGTGTCGTCCCGTACATCTCGGTTGGGATATTATATACGTCTACAGCGATATATATCCTAACCTAAGGCAGGCTAACTTCTCGGATATAGTATTTTACAACATACCTGGCATATCGGCCCCTACTTCTCGGTGGGACCATTATATACGTTTATAACGTATCACAACCTAACCTAACCCATCTAGCCCCTCGCTGGTAATGTTTTACAGAATCCCGTTCGTGTCGTCCCGTACGTCTCGGTTGGGACATTATAAACGTCTACAGCGTTATATATCCTAACCTAAGGCAGGCTAACATCGCGGTTGCAGTATTTTACAACATTCCTGGCGTATCGGCCCATGCTTCTCGGTGGGAACATTATATAGGTCTATAACGTAACATAACCTAACCTAACACATCTACCCCTCGCTGGTAATGTTTTACAGAATCCCGTTCGTGTCGTCCCGTACGTCTCGGATGGGAACCTATATACGTCTACAGCGATATATATGTTAACGTAAGGCAGGCTAACATCTCGGATGTAGTATTTTACAACATTCTTGGAGTATCGGCCCCTACTTCGCGGTGGGAACCTTATACACGTCTATAACGTAACAAAACTTAACCTAACCCATCTAGCCCCTCGCGGGTAATATTTTGCAGAATCCCGTTCTTGTCGACCCGTACGACTCGGTTGGGATATTATATACGTCTATAGCGTTATATATCCTAACCTAAGGCAAGCTATCATCTCGGATGCAATATTTTACAACATTCCTGGCGCATCGGCCTCAACTTCTCGGTGGGAACATTATATAGGTCTATAACGTAATATAACCTAACCTAACACATCTAGCCCATCGCTCGTAATGTTTTACAGAATCCCGTTCGTGTCGTCCCGTACGTCTCGGTTGGGACATTATATACGTCTACAGCGTTATATATCCTAACCTAAGCCAGGCTATCATCTCGGATGCAGTATTTTACAACATTCCTGGCATATCGGCCCCTACTTCTCGGTGGGAACATTATATACGTCTATAACGTATCACAACCTAACCTAACCCATCTAGCCCCTCGCTGGTAATATTTTACAGAATCCCGTCCCTGTCGTCCCGTACGTCTCGGATGAGACATTATAAACGTCTACAGCGATATATATCCTAACCTAAGGCAGGCTAACTTCTCGGATATAGTATTTTACAACATTTCTGTAGGATCGGCTCTACTTCTCGGTGGGAACATTATACACGTCTATAACGTAACATAACCTAACCTAACCCATCTAGCCCCTCGCTGGTAATGTTTTGCAGAATCCCGTTCCTGTCGTCCCGTACATCTCGGTTGGGATGTTATATACGTCTACAGCGATATATATCCTAACGTAAGGCAGGCTAACATCTCGGATGTAGTATTTTACAACATTCTTGGAGTATCGGCCCCTACTTCTCGGTGGGAACATTATATACGTCTGTAACGTAACATAACCTAACCTATCCCATCTAGCCCCTCGTTGGCAATGTTTTACAGAATTCCGTTCGTGTCGTCCCGTACATCTGGGTTGGGATATTATACACGTCTACAGCGATATATATCCTAACCTAAGGCAGGCTAACTTCTCGGATATAGTATTTTACAACATTCCTGGCGTATCGGCCCCTACTTCACCGTGGGAACATTATACACGTCTATAACTTAACATAACCTAACCTAACCCATCTAGCCCCTCGCTGGTAATATTTTACAGAATCCCGTTCCTGTCGTCCGGTACATCTCGGTTGGGATATTATATACGACTCTAGCGTTATATACCTAACCTAAGGCAGGCTAACATCTCGGATGCAGTATTTTACAACATTCCTGGCGTATCGGCCCATACTTCTCGGTGGGAACATTATATACGTCTATAACGTAACATAACCTAACCTATGCCATCTAGCCCCTCGTTGGCAATGTTTTACAGAATCCCGTTCGTGACGTCCCGTACATCTCGGTTGGAATATTATATACGTCTATAGCGTTATATATCCTAACCTAAGGCAAGCTATCATCTCGGATGCAGTATTTTACAACATTCCTGGCATATCGGCCCCTACTTCTCGGTGGGACCATTATATACGTTTATAACGTATCACAACCTAACCTAACTCATCTAGCCCCTCGCTGGTAATGTTTTACAGAATCCCGTTCGTGTCGTCCCGTACGTCTCGGTTGGGACATTATAAACGTCTACAGCGTTATATATCCTAACCTAAGGCAGGCTAACATCTCGGTTGCAGTATTTTACAACATTCCTGGCGTATCGGCCCATGCTTCTCGGTGGGAACACTATATAGGTCTATAACGTAACATAACCTAACCTAACACATCTACCCCTCGCTGGTAATGTTTTACAGAATCCCGTTCGTGTCGTCCCGTACGTCTCGGATGGGACCCTATATACGTCTACAGCGATATATATATTAACGTAAGGCAGGCTAACATCTCGGATGTAGTATTTTACAACATTCTTGGAGTATCGGCCCCTACTTCGCGGTGGGAACATTATACACGTCTATAACGTAACAAAACCTAACCTAACCCATCTAGCCCCTCGCTGGTAATATTTTGCAGAATCCCGTTCTTGTCGACCCGTACGACTCGGTTGGGATATTATATACGTCTATAGCGTTATATATCCTAACCTAAGGCAGGCTATCATCTCGGATGCAATATTTTACAACATTCCTGGCGCATCGGCCTCAACTTCTCGGTGGGAACATTATATAGGTCTATAACGTAATATAACCTAACCTAACACATCTAGCCCATCGCTCGTAATGTTTTACAGAATCCCGTTCGTGTCGTCCCGTACGTCTCGGCTGGGACATTATATACGTCTACAGCGTTATATATCCTAACCTAAGCCAGGCTATCATCTCGGATGCAGTATTTTACAACATTCCTGTCATATCGGCCCCTACTTCTCGGTGGGAACATTATATACGTCTATAACGTATCACAACCTAACCTAACCCATCTAGCCCCTCGCTGGTAATATTTTACAGAATCCCGTCCATGTCGTCCCGTACGTCTCGGATGAGACATTATAAACGTCTACAGCGATATATATCCTAACCTAAGGCAGGCTAACTTCTCGGATATAGTATTTTACAACATTTCTGTAGGATCGGCCTCTACTTCTCGGTGGGAAAATTATATACGTCTATAACGTAATATAATCCAACCTAACCCATCTAGCCCCTCGCTGGTAATGTTTTACAGAATCCCGTTCGTGTCGTCCCGTACGTCTCGGTTGGGATATTATATACGTCTATAGCGTTACGTATCCTAACCTAAGGCAGGATAACATCTCGGTTGCAGTATTTTACAACATTCCTGGCATATCGGTCCCTACTTCTCGGTGGGACCATTATATACGTTTATAACGTATCACAACCTATCCTAACCCATCTAGCCCCTCGCTGGTAATATTTTACAGAATCCCGTCCCTGTCGTCCCGTACGTCTCGGATGAGACATTATAAACGTCTACGGCGATATATATCCTAACCTAAGGCATGCTAATTTCTCGGATATATTATTTTACAACATTTCTGTAGGATCGGCCTCTACTTCTCGTTGGGAACATTATATACGTCTATAACGTAACATAACCTAACCTAACCCATCCAGCCCCTCGCTGGTAATGTTTTACAGAATCCCGTTCGTGTCGTCCCGTACATCTCGGTTGGGATATTATATACGTCTATAGCGTTATATATCCTAACCTAAGGCAGGCTATCATCTCGGATGCAATATTTTACAACATTCCTGGCGTATCGGCTCTACTTCTCGGTGGGAACATTATACACGTCTATAACGTAACATAACCTAACCTAACCCATCTAGCCCCTCGCTGGTAATGTTTTGCAGAATCCCGTTCCTGTCGTCCCGTACATCTCGGTTGGAATATTATATACGTCTACAGCGATATATATCCTAACGTAAGGCAGGCTAACATCTCGGATGTAGTATTTTACAACATTCTTGGAGTATCGGCCCCTACTTCTCGGTGGGAACATTATATACGTCTGTAACGTAACATAACCTAACCTATCCCATCTAGCCCCTCGTTTGCAATGTTTTACAGAATCCCGTTCGTGTCATCCCGTACATCTCGGTTGGGATATTATATACGTCTACAGCGATATATATCCTAACCTAAGGCAGGCTAACTTCTCGGATATAGTATTTTACAACATTCCTGGCATATCGGCCCCTACTTCTCGGTGGGACCATTATATACGTTTATAACGTATCACAACCTAACCTAACCCATCTAGCCCCTCGCTGGTAATGTTTTACAGAATCCCGTTCGTGTCGTCCCGTACGTCTCGGTTGGGACATTATAAACGTCTACAGCGTTATATATATTAACGTAAGGCAGGCTAACATCTCGGATGTAGTATTTTACAACATTCTTGAAGTATCGGCCCCTACTTCGCGGTGGGAACATTATACACGTCTATAACGTAACAAAACCTAACCTAACCCATCTAGCCCCTCGCTGGTAATATTTTGCAGAATCCCGTTCTTGTCGACCCGTACGACTCGGTTGGGATATTATATACGTCTATAGCGTTATACATCCTAACCTAAGGCAGGCTATCATCTCGGATGCAATATTTTACAACATTCCTGGCGCATCGGCCTCAACTTCTCGGTGGGAACATTATATAGGTCTATAACGTAATATAACCTAACCTAACACATCTAGCCCATCGCTCGTAATGTTTTACAGAATCCCGTTCGTGTCGTCCCGTACGTCTCGGCTGGGACATTATATACGTCTACAGCGTTATATATCCTAACCTAAGCCAGGCTATCATCTCGGATGCAGTATTTTACAACATTCCTAGGCATATCGGCCCCTACTTCTCGGTGGGAACATTATATACGTCTATAACGTATCACAACCTAACCTAACCCATCTAGCCCCTCGCTGGTAATGTTTTACAGAATCCCGTTCGTGTCGTCCCGTACGTCTCGGTTGGGACATTATAAACGTCTACAGCGTTATATATCCTAACCTAAGGCAGGCTAACATCTCGGTTGCAGTACTTTACAACGTTCCTGGCGTATCGGCCCATGCTTCTCGGTGGGAACACTATATAGGTCTATAACGTAACATAACCTAACCTAACACATCTACCCCTCGCTGGTAATGTTTTACAGAATCCCGTTCGTGTCGTCCCGTACGTCTCGGATGGGACCCTATATACGTCTACAGCGATATATATATTAACGTAAGGCAGGCTAACATCTCGGATGTAGTATTTTACAACATTCTTGGAGTATCGGCCCCTACTTCGCGGTGGGAACATTATACACGTCTATAACGTAACAAAACCTAACCTAACCCATCTAGCCCCTCGCTGGTAATATTTTGCAGAACCCCGTTCTTGTCGACCCGTACGACTCGGTTGGGATATTATATACGTTTATAGCGTTATATATCCTAACCTAAGGCAGGCTATCATCTCGGATGCAATATTTTACAACATTCCTGGCGCATCGGCCTCAACTTCTCGGTGGGAACATTATATAGGTCTATAACGTAATATAACCTAACCTAACACATCTAGCCCATCGAACGTAATGTTTTACAGAATCCCGTTCGTGTCGTCCCGTACGTCTCGGCTGGGACATTATATACGTCTACAGCGTTATATATCCTAACCTAAGCCAGGCTATCATCTCGGATGCAGTATTTTACAACATTCCTGGCATATCGGCCCCTACTTCTCGGTGGGAACATTATATACGTCTATAACGTATCACAACCTAACCTAACCCATCTAGCCCCTCGTTTGCAATGTTTTACAGAATCCCGTTCGTGTCGTCCCGTACATCTCGGTTGGGATATTATATACGTCTACTGCGATATATATCCTAACCTAAGGCAGGCTAACTTCTCGGATATAGTATTTTACAACATTCCTGGCATATCGGCCCCTACTTCTCGGTGGGACCATTATATACGTTTATAACGTATCGCAACCTAACCTAACCCATCTAGCCCCTCGCTGGTAATGTTTTACAGAATCCCGTTCGTGTCGTCCCGTACGTCTCGGTTGGGACATTATAAACGTCTACAGCGTTATATATCCTAACCTAAGGCAGGCTAACATCTCGGTTGCAGTATTTTACAACATTCCTGGCGTATCGGCCCATGCTTCTCGGTGGGAACATTATTTAGGTCTATAACGTAACATAACCTAACCTAACACATCTACCCCTCGCTGGTAATGTTTTACAGAATCCCGTTCGTGTCGTCCCGTACGTCTCGGATGGGACCCTATATACGTCTACAGCGATATATATATTAACGTAAGGCAGGCTAACATCTCGGATGTAGTATTTTACAACATTCTTGGAGTATCGGCCCCTACTTCGCGGTGGGAACATTATACACGTCTATAACGTAACAAAACCTAACCTAACCCATCTAGCCCCTCGCTGGTAATATTTTGCAGAATCCCGTTCTTGTCGACCCGTACGACTCGGTTGGGATATTATATACGTTTATAGCGTTATATATCCTACCCTAAGGCAGGCTATCATCTCGGATGCAATATTTTACAACATTCCTGGCGCATCGGCCTCAACTTCTCGGTGGGAACATTATATAGGTCTATAACGTAATATAACCTAACCTAACACATCTAGCCGATCGCTCGTAATGTTTTACAGAATCCCGTTCGTATCGTCCCGTACGTCTCGGCTGGGACATTATATACGTCTACAGCGTTATATATCCTAACCTAAGCCAGGCTATCATCTCGGATGCAGTATTTTACAACATTCCTGGCATATCGGCCCCTACTTCTCGGTGGGAACATTATATACGTCTATAACGTATCACAACCTAACCTAACCCATCTAGCCCCTCGCTGGTAATATTTTACAGAATCCCGTCCCTGTCGTCCCGTACGTTTCGGATGAGACATTATAAACGTCTACGGCGATATATATCCTAACCTAAGGCAGGCTAATTTCTCGGATATATTATTTTACAACATTTCTGTAGGATCGGCCTCTACTTCTCGGTGGGAACATTATATACGTCTGTAACGTAACATAACCTAACCTATCCCATCTAGCCCCTCGTTTGCAATGTTTTACAGAATCCCGTTCGTGTCGTCCCGTACATCTCGGTTGGGATATTATATACTTCTACAGCGATATATATCCTAACGTAAGGCAGGCTAACATCTCGGATTTAGTATTTTACAAAATTCTTGGAGTATCGGCCCGTACTTCTCGGTGGGAACATTATATACGTCTGTAACGTAACATAACCTAACCTATCCCATCTAGCCCCTCGTTTGCAATGTTTTACAGAATCCCATTCGTGTCGTCCCGTACATCTCGGTTGGGATATTATATACGTCTACAGCGATATATATCCTAACCTAAGGCAGGCTAACTTCTCGGATAGAGTATTTTACAACATTCCTGGCATATCGGCCCCTACTTCTCGGTGGGACCATTATATACGTTTATAACGTATCACAACCTATCCTAACCCATCTAGCCCCTCGCTGGTAATATTTTACAGAATCCCGTCCCTGTCGTCCCGTACGTCTCGGATGAGACATTATAAACGTCTACAGCGATATATATCCTAACGTAAGGCAGGCTAACATCTCGGATGTAGTATTTTACAACATTCTTGGAGTATCGGCTCCTACTTCTCGGTGGGAACATTATATACGTCTGTAACGTAACATAACCTAACCTATCCCATCTAGCCCCTCGTTTGCAATGTTTTACAGAATCCCGTTCGTGTCGTCCCGTACGTCTCGGCTGGGACATTATATACGTCTACAGCGTTATATATCCTAACCTAAGCCGGGCTATCATCTCGGATGCAGTATTTTACAACATTCCTGGCATATCGGCCCCTACTTCTCGGTGGGAACATTATATACGTCTATAACGTATCACAACCTAACCTAACCCATCTAGCCCCTCGTTTGCAATGTTTTACAGAATCCCGTTCGTGTCGTCCCGTACGTCTCGGTTGGGACATTATAAACGTCTACAGCGTTATATATCCTAACCTAAGGCAGGCTAACATCTCGGTTGCAGTATTTTACAACATTCTTGGAGTATCGGCCCGTACTTCTCGGTGGGAACATTATATACGTCTGTAACGTAACATAACCTAACCTATCCCATCTAGCCCCTCGTTTGCAATGTTTTACAGAATCCCATTCGTGTCGTCCCGTACATCTCGGTTGGGATATTATATACGTCTACAGCGATATATATCCTAACCTAAGGCAGGCTAACTTCTCGGATAGAGTATTTTACAACATTCCTGGCATATCGGCCCCTACTTCTCGGTGGGACCATTATATACGTTTATAACGTATCACAACCTAACCTAACCCATCTAGCCCCTCGCTGGTAATGTTTTACAGAATCCCGTTCGTGTCGTCCCGTACGTCTCGGTTGGGACATTATAAACGTCTACAGCGTTATATATCCTAACCTAAGGCAGGCTAACATCTCGGTTGCAGTATTTTACAACATTCCTAGCGTATCGGCTCTACTTCTCGGTGGGAACATTATACACGTCTATAACGTAACATAACCTAACCTAACCCATCTAGCCCCTCGCTGGTAATGTTTTACAGAATCCCGTTCGTGTCGTCCCGTACGTCTTGGATGGGACCCTATATACGTCTGCATCGATATATATATTAACGTAAGGCAGGCTAACATCTCGGATGTAGTATTTTACAACATTCTTGGAGTATCGGCCCCTACTTCGCGGTGGGAACATTATACACGTCTATAACGTAACAAAACCTAACCTAACCCATCTAGCCCCTCGCTGGTAATATTTTACAGAATCCCGTTCTTGTCGACCCGTACGACTCGGTTGGGATATTATATACGTCTATAGCGTTATATATCCTAACCTAAGGCAGGCTATCATCTCGGATGCAATATTTTACAACATTCCTGGCATATCGGCCCCTACTTCTCGGTGGGAACATTATATACGTCTATAACGTATCACAACCTAACCTAACCCATCTACCCCTCGCTGGTAATGTTTTACAGAATCCCGTCCCTGTCGTCCCGTACGTCTCGGATGAGACATTATAAACGTCTACAGCGATATATATCCTAACCTAAGGCAGGCTAACTTCTCGGATATAGTATTTTACAACATTTCTGTAGGATCGGCCTCGACTTCTCGGTGGGAAAATTATATACGTCTATAACGTAATATAATCCAACCTAACCCATCTAGCCCCTCGTTTGCAATGTTTTACAGAATCCCGTTCGTGTCGTCCCGTACATCTCGGTTGGGATATTATATACGTCTACAGCGATATATATCCTAACCTAAGGCAGGCTAACTTCTCGGATATAGTATTTTACAACATACCTGGCATATCGGCCCCTACTTCTCGGTGGGACCATGATATACGTTTATAACGTATCACAGCCTAACCTAACCCATCTAGCCCCTCGCTGGTAATGTTTTACAGAATCCCGTTCGTGTCGTCCCGTACGTCTCGGTTGGGACATTACAAACGTCTACAGCGTTATATATCCTAACCTAAGGCAGGCTAACATCTCGGTTGCAGTATTTTACAACATTCCTGGCGTCTCGGCCCATGCTTCTCGGTGGGAACATTATATAGGTCTATAACGTAACATAACCTAACCTAACACATCTACCCCTCGCTGGTAATGTTTTACAGAATCCCGTTCGTGTCGTCCCGTACGTCTCGGATGGGACCCTATATACGTCTACAGCGATATATATATTAACGTAAGGCAGGCTAACATCTCGGATGTAGTATTTTACAACATTCTTGGAGTATCGGCCCCTACTTCGCGGTGGGAACATTATACACGTCTATAACGTAACAAAACCTAACCTAACCCATCTAGCCCCTCGCTGGTAATATTTTGCAGAATCCCGTTCTTGTCGACCCGTACGACTCGGTTGGGATATTATATACGTTTATAGCGTTATATATCCTAACCTAAGGCAGGCTATCATCTCGGATGCAATATTTTACAACATTCCTGGCGCATCGGCCTCAACTTCTCGGTGGGAACATTATATAGGTCTATAACGTAATATAACCTAACCTAACACATCTAGCCCATCGCTCGTAATGTTTTACAGAATCCCGTTCGTGTCGTCCCGTACGTCTCGGCTGGGACATTATATACGTCTACAGCGTTATATATCCTAACCTAAGCCAGGCTATCATCTCGGATGCAGTATTTTACAACATTCCTGGCATATTGGCCCCTACTTCTCGGTGGGAACATTATATACGTCTATAACGTATCACAACCTAACCTAACCCATCTAGCCCCTCGCTGGTAATATTTTACAGAATCCCGTTCGTGTCGTCCCGTACGTCTCGGATGGGACCCTATATACGTCTACAGCGATATATATATTAACCAAAGGCAGGCTAACATCTCGGATGTAGTATTTTACAACATTCTTGGAGTATCGGCCCCTACTTCGCGGTGGGAACATTATACACGTCTATAACGTAACAAAACCTAACCTGACCCATCTAGCCCCTCGCTGGTAATGTTTTACAGAATCCCGTTCGTGTCGTCCCGTACATCTCGGTTGGGATATTATATACGTCTATAGCGTTATATATCCTAACCTAAGGCAGGATAACATCTCGGTTGCAGTATTTTACAACATTCCTGGCATATTGGCCCCTACTTCTCGGTGGGACCATTATATACGTTTATAACGTATCACGACCTATCCTAACCCATCTAGCCCCTCGCTGGTAATATTTTACAGAATCCCGTCCCTGTCGTCCCGTACGTCTCGGTTGGAACATTATAAACGTCTACAGCGTTATATATCCTAACCTAAGGCAGGCTAATTTCTCGGATATATTATTTTACAACATTTCTGTAGGATCGGCCTCTACTTCTCGGTGGGAACATTATATACGTCTATAACGTAACATAACCTAACCTAACCCATCTAGCCCCTCGCTGGTAATGTTTTACAGAATCCCGTTCGTGTCGTCCCGTACATCTCGGTTGGGATATTATATACGTCTATAGCGTTATATATCCTAACCTAAGGCAGGCTAACATCTCGGATGCAGCATTTTACAACATTCCTAGCGTATCGGCTCTACTTCTCGGTGGGAACATTATACACGTCTATAACGTAACATAACCTAACCTAACCCATCTAGCCCCTCGCTGGTAATGTTTTACAGAATCCCGTTCCTGTCGTCCCGTACGTCTCGGTTGGGACATTATAAACGTCTACAGCGTTATATATCCTAACCTAAGGCAGGCTAACATCTCGGATGCAGCATTTTACAACATTCCTAGCGTATCGGCTCTACTTCTCGGTGGGAACATTATACACGTCTATAACGTAACATAACCTAACCTAACCCATCTAGCCCCTCGCTGGTAATGTTTTACAGAATCCCGTTCGTGTCGTCCCGTACGTCTCGGATGGGACCCTATATACGTCTACAGCGATATATATATTAACGTAAGGCAGGCTAACATCTCGGATGTAGTATTTTACAACATTCCTGGCATATCGGCCCCTACTTCTCGGTGGGACCATTATATACGTTTATAACGTATCACAACCTATCCTAACCCATCTAGCCCCTCGCTGGTAATATTTTACAGAATCCCGTCCCTGTCGTCCCGTACGTCTCGGATGAGACATTATAAACGTCTACAGCGATATATATCCTAACCTAAGGCAGGCTAATTTCTCGGATATATTATTTTACAACATTTCTGTAGGATCGGCCTCTACTTCTCGGTGGGAACATTATATACGTCTATAACGTAACATAACCTAACCTAACCCATCTAGCCCCTCGCTGGTAATGTTTTACAGAATCCCGTTCGTGTCGTCCCGCACATCTCGGTTGGGATATTATATACGTCTATAGCGTTGTATATCCTAACCTAAGGCAGGCTAACATCTCGGATGCAGCATTTTACAACATTCCTAGCGTATCGGCTCTACTTCTCGGTGGGAACATTATACACGTCTATAACGTAACATAACCTAACCTAACCCATCTAGCCCCTCGCTGGTAATGTTTTGCAGAATCCCGTTCCTGTCGTCCCGTACATCTCGGTTGGATGTTATATACGTCTACAGCGATATATATCCTAACGTAAGGCAGGCTAACATCTCCGATGTAGTATTTTACAACATTCTTGGAGTATCGGCTCCTACTTCTCGGTGGGAACATTATATACGTCTGTAACGTAACATAACCTAACCTATCCCATCTAGCCCCTCGTTTGCAATGTTTTACAGAATCCCGTTCGTGTCGTCCCGTACATCTCGGTTGGGATATTATATACGTCTACAGCGATATATATCCTAACGTAAGGCAGGCTAACATCTCGGATTTAGTATTTTACAAAATTCTTGGAGTATCGGCCCGTACTTCTCGGTGGGAACATTATATACGTCTGTAACGTAACATAACCTAACCTATCCCATCTAGCCCCTCGTTTGCAATGTTTTACAGAATCCCATTCGTGTCGTCCCGTACATCTCGGTTGGGATATTATATACGTCTACAGCGATATATATCCTAACCTAAGGCAGGCTAACTTCTCGGATAGAGTATTTTACAACATTCCTGGCATATCGGCCCCTACTTCTCGGTGGGACCATTATATACGTTTATAACGTATCACAACCTAACCTAACCCATCTAGCCCCTCGCTGGTAATGTTTTACAGAATCCCGTTCGTGTCGTCCCGTACGTCTCGGTTGGGACATTATAAACGTCTACAGCGTTATATATCCTAACCTAAGGCAGGCTAACATCTCGGTTGCAGTATTTTACAACATTCCTGGCGTATCGGCCCATGCTTCTCGGTGGGAACATTATATAGGTCTATAACGTAACATAACCTAACCTAACACATCTACCCCTCGCGGGTAATGTTTTACAGAATCCCGTTCGTGTCGTCCCGTACGTCTCGGATGGGACCCTATATACTTCTACAGCGATATATATATTAACCAAAGGCAGGCTAACATCTCGGATGTAGTATTTTACAACATTCTTGGAGTATCGGCCCCTACTTCGCGGTGGGAACATTATACACGTCTATAACGTAACAAAACCTAACCTGACCCATCTAGCCCCTCGCTGGTAATGTTTTACAGAATCCCGTTCGTGTCGTCCCGTACATCTCGGTTGGGATATTATATACGTCTATAGCGTTATATATCCTAACCTAAGGCAGGCTAACATCTCGGATGCAGCATTTTGCAACATTCCTAGCGTATCGGCTCTACTTCTCGGTGGGAACATTATACACGTCTATAACGTAACATAACCTAACCTAACCCATCTAGCCCCTCGTTGGTAATGTTTTACAGAATCCCGTTCGTGTCGTCCCGTACGTCTCGGTTGGAACATTATAAACGTCTACAGCGTTATATATCCTAACCTAAGGCAGGCTAACATCTCGGTTGCAGTATTTTACAACATTCCTGGCGTATCGGCCCATGCTTCTCGGTGGGAACATTATATAGGTCTATAACGTAACATAGCCTAACCTAACACATCTACCCCTCGCTGGTAATGTTTTACAGAATCCCGTTCGTGTCGTCCCGTACGTCTCGGATGGGACCCTATATACGTCTGCATCGATATATATATTAACGTAAGGCAGGCTAACATCTCGGACGTAGTATTTTACAACATTCTTGGAGTATCGGCCCCTACTTCGCGGTGGGAACATTATACACGTCTATAACGTAACAAAACCTAACCTAACCCATCTAGCCCCTCGCTGGTAATATTTTACAGAATCCCGTTCTTGTCGACCCGTACGACTCGGTTGGGATATTATATACGTCTATAGCGTTATATATCCTAACCTAAGGCAGGCTATCATCTCGGATGCAATATTTTACAACATTCCTGGCATATCGGCCCCTACTTCTCGGTGGGAACATTATATAGGTCTATAACGTAATATAACCTAACCTAACACATCTAGCCCATCGCTCGTAATGTTTTACAGAATCCCGTTCGTGTCGTCCCGTACGTCTCGGCTGGGACATTATATACGTCTACAGCGTTATATATCCTAACCTAAGCCAGGCTATCATCTCGGATGCAGTATTTTACAACATTCCTGGCATATTGGCCCCTACTTCTCGGTGGGAACATTATATACGTCTATAACGTATCACAACCTAACCTAACCCATCTAGCCCCTCGCTGGTAATATTTTACAGAATCCCGTTCGTGTCGTCCCGTACGTCTCGGATGGGACCCTATATACGTCTACAGCGATATATATATTAACCAAAGGCAGGCTAACATCTCGGATGTAGTATTTTACAACATTCTTGGAGTATCGGCCCCTACTTCGCGGTGGGAACATTATACACGTCTATAACGTAACAAAACCTAACCTGACCCATCTAGCCCCTCGCTGGTAATGTTTTACAGAATCCCGTTCGTGTCGTCCCGTACATCTCGGTTGGGATATTATATACGTCTATAGCGTTATATATCCTAACCTAAGGCAGGATAACATCTCGGTTGCAGTATTTTACAACATTCCTGGCATATTGGCCCCTACTTCTCGGTGGGACCATTATATACGTTTATAACGTATCACGACCTATCCTAACCCATCTAGCCCCTCGCTGGTAATATTTTACAGAATCCCGTCCCTGTCGTCCCGTACGTCTCGGTTGGAACATTATAAACGTCTACAGCGTTATATATCCTAACCTAAGGCAGGCTAATTTCTCGGATATATTATTTTACAACATTTCTGTAGGATCGGCCTCTACTTCTCGGTGGGAACATTATATACGTCTATAACGTAACATAACCTAACCTAACCCATCTAGCCCCTCGCTGGTAATGTTTTACAGAATCCCGTTCGTGTCGTCCCGTACATCTCGGTTGGGATATTATATACGTCTATAGCGTTATATATCCTAACCTAAGGCAGGCTAACATCTCGGATGCAGCATTTTACAACATTCCTAGCGTATCGGCTCTACTTCTCGGTGGGAACATTATACACGTCTATAACGTAACATAACCTAACCTAACCCATCTAGCCCCTCGCTGGTAATGTTTTACAGAATCCCGTTCCTGTCGTCCCGTACGTCTCGGTTGGGACATTATAAACGTCTACAGCGTTATATATCCTAACCTAAGGCAGGCTAACATCTCGGATGCAGCATTTTACAACATTCCTAGCGTATCGGCTCTACTTCTCGGTGGGAACATTATACACGTCTATAACGTAACATAACCTAACCTAACCCATCTAGCCCCTCGCTGGTAATGTTTTACAGAATCCCGTTCGTGTCGTCCCGTACGTCTCGGATGGGACCCTATATACGTCTACAGCGATATATATATTAACGTAAGGCAGGCTAACATCTCGGATGTAGTATTTTACAACATTCCTGGCATATCGGCCCCTACTTCTCGGTGGGACCATTATATACGTTTATAACGTATCACAACCTATCCTAACCCATCTAGCCCCTCGCTGGTAATATTTTACAGAATCCCGTCCCTGTCGTCCCGTACGTCTCGGATGAGACATTATAAACGTCTACAGCGATATATATCCTAACCTAAGGCAGGCTAATTTCTCGGATATATTATTTTACAACATTTCTGTAGGATCGGCCTCTACTTCTCGGTGGGAACATTATATACGTCTATAACGTAACATAACCTAACCTAACCCATCTAGCCCCTCGCTGGTAATGTTTTACAGAATCCCGTTCGTGTCGTCCCGCACATCTCGGTTGGGATATTATATACGTCTATAGCGTTGTATATCCTAACCTAAGGCAGGCTAACATCTCGGATGCAGCATTTTACAACATTCCTAGCGTATCGGCTCTACTTCTCGGTGGGAACATTATACACGTCTATAACGTAACATAACCTAACCTAACCCATCTAGCCCCTCGCTGGTAATGTTTTGCAGAATCCCGTTCCTGTCGTCCCGTACATCTCGGTTGGATGTTATATACGTCTACAGCGATATATATCCTAACGTAAGGCAGGCTAACATCTCCGATGTAGTATTTTACAACATTCTTGGAGTATCGGCTCCTACTTCTCGGTGGGAACATTATATACGTCTGTAACGTAACATAACCTAACCTATCCCATCTAGCCCCTCGTTTGCAATGTTTTACAGAATCCCGTTCGTGTCGTCCCGTACATCTCGGTTGGGATATTATATACGTCTACAGCGATATATATCCTAACGTAAGGCAGGCTAACATCTCGGATTTAGTATTTTACAAAATTCTTGGAGTATCGGCCCGTACTTCTCGGTGGGAACATTATATACGTCTGTAACGTAACATAACCTAACCTATCCCATCTAGCCCCTCGTTTGCAATGTTTTACAGAATCCCATTCGTGTCGTCCCGTACATCTCGGTTGGGATATTATATACGTCTACAGCGATATATATCCTAACCTAAGGCAGGCTAACTTCTCGGATAGAGTATTTTACAACATTCCTGGCATATCGGCCCCTACTTCTCGGTGGGACCATTATATACGTTTATAACGTATCACAACCTAACCTAACCCATCTAGCCCCTCGCTGGTAATGTTTTACAGAATCCCGTTCGTGTCGTCCCGTACGTCTCGGTTGGGACATTATAAACGTCTACAGCGTTATATATCCTAACCTAAGGCAGGCTAACATCTCGGTTGCAGTATTTTACAACATTCCTGGCGTATCGGCCCATGCTTCTCGGTGGGAACATTATATAGGTCTATAACGTAACATAACCTAACCTAACACATCTACCCCTCGCGGGTAATGTTTTACAGAATCCCGTTCGTGTCGTCCCGTACGTCTCGGATGGGACCCTATATACTTCTACAGCGATATATATATTAACCAAAGGCAGGCTAACATCTCGGATGTAGTATTTTACAACATTCTTGGAGTATCGGCCCCTACTTCGCGGTGGGAACATTATACACGTCTATAACGTAACAAAACCTAACCTGACCCATCTAGCCCCTCGCTGGTAATGTTTTACAGAATCCCGTTCGTGTCGTCCCGTACATCTCGGTTGGGATATTATATACGTCTATAGCGTTATATATCCTAACCTAAGGCAGGCTAACATCTCGGATGCAGCATTTTGCAACATTCCTAGCGTATCGGCTCTACTTCTCGGTGGGAACATTATACACGTCTATAACGTAACATAACCTAACCTAACCCATCTAGCCCCTCGTTGGTAATGTTTTACAGAATCCCGTTCGTGTCGTCCCGTACGTCTCGGTTGGAACATTATAAACGTCTACAGCGTTATATATCCTAACCTAAGGCAGGCTAACATCTCGGTTGCAGTATTTTACAACATTCCTGGCGTATCGGCCCATGCTTCTCGGTGGGAACATTATATAGGTCTATAACGTAACATAGCCTAACCTAACACATCTACCCCTCGCTGGTAATGTTTTACAGAATCCCGTTCGTGTCGTCCCGTACGTCTCGGATGGGACCCTATATACGTCTGCATCGATATATATATTAACGTAAGGCAGGCTAACATCTCGGACGTAGTATTTTACAACATTCTTGGAGTATCGGCCCCTACTTCGCGGTGGGAACATTATACACGTCTATAACGTAACAAAACCTAACCTAACCCATCTAGCCCCTCGCTGGTAATATTTTACAGAATCCCGTTCTTGTCGACCCGTACGACTCGGTTGGGATATTATATACGTCTATAGCGTTATATATCCTAACCTAAGGCAGGCTATCATCTCGGATGCAATATTTTACAACATTCCTGGCATATCGGCCCCTACTTCTCGGTGGGAACATTATATACGTCTATAACGTATCACAACCTAACCTAACCCATCTACCCCTCGCTGGTAATGTTTTACAGAATCCCGTCCCTGTCGTCCCGTACGTCTCGGATGAGACATTATAAACGTCTACAGCGATACATATCCTAACCTAAGGCAGGCTAACTTCTCGGATATAGTATTTTACAACATTTCTGTAGGATCGGCCTCGACTTCTCGGTGGGAAAATTATATACGTCTATAACGTAATATAATCCAACCTAACCCATCTAGCCCCTCGTTTGCAATGTTTTACAGAATCCCGTTCGTGTCGTTCCGTACATCCCGGTTGGGATATTATATACGTCTACAGCGATATATATCCTAACCTAAGGCAGGCTAACTTCTCTGATATAGTATTTTACAACATACCTGGCATATCGGCCCCTACTTCTCGGTGGGACCATTATATACGTTTATAACGTATCACAGCCTAACCTAACCCATCTAGCCCCTCGCTGGTAATGTTTTACAGAATTCCGTTCGTGTCGTCCCGTACGTCTCGGTTGGGACATTATAAACGTCTACAGCGTTATATATCCTAACCTAAGGCAGGCTAACATCTCGGTTGCAGTATTTTACAACATTCCTGGCGTATCGGCCCATGCTTCTCGGTCGGAACATTATATAGGTCTATAACGTAACATAACCTAACCTAACACATCTACCCCTCGCTGGTAATGTTTTACAGAATCCCGTTCGTGTCGTCCCGTACGTCTCGGATGGGAACCTATATACGTCTACAGCGATATATATGTTAACGTAAGGCAGGCTAACATCTCGGATGTAGTATTTTACAACATTCTTGGAGTATCGGCCCCTACTTCGCGGTGGGAACATTATACACGTCTATAACGTAACAAAACCTAACCTGACCCATCTAGCCCCTCGCTGGTAATGTTTTACAGAATCCCGTTCGTGTCGTCCCGTACATATCGGTTGGGATATTATATACGTCTATAGCGTTATATATCCTAACCTAAGGCAGGCTAACATCTCGGATGCAGCATTTTGCAACATTCCTAGCGTATCGGCTCTACTTCTCGGTGGGAACATTATACACGTCTATAACGTAACATAACCTAACCTAACCCATCTAGCCCCTCGTTGGCAATGTTTTACAGAATCCCGTTCGTGTCGTCCCGTACGTCTCGGTTGGAACATTATAAACGTCTACAGCGTTATATATCCTAACCTAAGGCAGGCTAACATCTCGGTTGCAGTATTTTACAACATTCCTGGCGTATCGGCCCATGCTTCTCGGTGGGAACATTATATAGGTCTATAACGTAACATAGCCTAACCTAACACATCTACCCCTCGCTGGTAATGTTTTACAGAATCCCGTTCGTGTCGTCCCGTACGTCTCGGATGGGACCCTATATACGTCTGCATCGATATATATATTAACGTAAGGCAGGCTAACATCTCGGACGTAGTATTTTACAACATTCTTGGAGTATCGGCCCCTACTTCGCGGTGGGAACATTATACACGTCTATAACGTAACAAAACCTAACCTAACCCATCTAGCCCCTCGCTGGTAATATTTTACAGAATCCCGTTCTTGTCGACCCGTACGACTCGGTTGGGATATTATATACGTCTATAGCGTTATATATCCTAACCTAAGGCAGGCTATCATCTCGGATGCAATATTTTACAACATTCCTGGCATATCGGCCCCTACTTCTCGGTGGGAACATTATATACGTCTATAACGTATCACAACCTAACCTAACCCATCTACCCCTCGCTGGTAATGTTTTACAGAATCCCGTCCCTGTCGTCCCGTACGTCTCGGATGAGACATTATAAACGTCTACAGCGATACATATCCTAACCTAAGGCAGGCTAACTTCTCGGATATAGTATTTTACAACATTTCTGTAGGATCGGCCTCGACTTCTCGGTGGGAAAATTATATACGTCTATAACGTAATATAATCCAACCTAACCCATCTAGCCCCTCGTTTGCAATGTTTTACAGAATCCCGTTCGTGTCGTCCCGTACATCCCGGTTGGGATATTATATACGTCTACAGCGATATATATCCTAACCTAAGGCAGGCTAACTTCTCGGATATAGTATTTTACAACATACCTGGCATATCGGCCCCTACTTCTCGGTGGGACCATTATATACGTTTATAACGTATCACAGCCTAACCTAACCCATCTAGCCCCTCGCTGGTAATGTTTTACAGAATTCCGTTCGTGTCGTCCCGTACGTCTCGGTTGGGACATTATAAACGTCTACAGCGTTATATATCCTAACCTAAGGCAGGCTAACATCTCGGTTGCAGTATTTTACAACATTCCTGGCGTATCGGCCCATGCTTCTCGGTCGGAACATTATATAGGTCTATAACGTAACATAACCTAACCTAACACATCTACCCCTCGCTGGTAATGTTTTACAGAATCCCGTTCGTGTCGTCCCGTACGTCTCGGATGGGAACCTATATACGTCTACAGCGATATATATGTTAACGTAAGGCAGGCTAACATCTCGGATGTAGTATTTTACAACATTCTTGGAGTATCGGCCCCTACTTCGCGGTGGGAACATTATACACGTCTATAACGTAACAAAACTTAACCTAACCCATCTAGCCCCTCGCGGGTAATATTTTGCAGAATCCCGTTCGTGTCGTCCCGTACGACTCGGTGGGGATATTATATACGTCTATAGCGTTATATATCCTAACCTAAGGCAGGCTATCATCTCGGATGCAATATTTTACAACATTCCTGGCGCATCGGCCTCAACTTCTCGGTGGGAACATTATATAGGTCTATAACGTAATATAACCTAACCTAACACATCTAGCCCATCGCTCGTAATGTTTTACAGAATCCCGTTCGTGTCGTCCCGCACGTCTCGGTTGGGACATTATATACGTCTACAGCGTTATATATCCTAACCTAAGCCAGGCTATCATCTCGGATGCAGTATTTTACAACATTCCTGGCATATCGGCCCCTACTTCTCGGTGGGAACATTATATACGTCTATAACGTATCACAACCTAACCTAACCGATCTAGCCCCTCGCTGGTAATATTTTACAGAATCCCGTCCCTGTCGTCCCGTACGTCTCGGATGAGACATTATAAACGTCTACAGCGATATATATCCTAACCTAAGGCAGGCTAACTTCTCGGATATAGTATTTTACAACATTTCTGTAGGATCGGCTCTACTTCTCGGTGGGAACATTATACACGTCTATAACGTAACATAACCTAACCTAACCCATCTAGCCCCTCGCTGGTAATGTTTTGCAGAATCCCGTTCCTGTCGTCCCGTACATCTCGGTTGGGATGTTATATACGTCTACAGCGATATATATCCTAACGTAAGGCAGGCTAACATCTCGGATGTAGTATTTTACAACATTCTTGGAGTATCGGCCCCTACTTCTCGGTGGGAACATTATATACGTCTGTAACGTAACATAACCTAACCTATCCCATCTAGCCCCTCGTTGGCAATGTTTTACAGAATTCCGTTCGTGTCGTCCCGTACATCTGGGTTGGGATATTATATACGTCTACAGCGATATATATCCTAACCTAAGGCAGGCTAACTTCTCGGATATAGTATTTTACAACATTCCTGGCGTATCGGCCCCTACTTCACCGTGGGAACATTATACACGTCTATAACTTAACATAACCTAACCTAACCCATCTAGCCCCTCGCTGGTAATATTTTACAGAATCCCGTTCCTGTCGTCCGGTACATCTCGGTTGGGATATTATATACGACTCTAGCGTTATATACCTAACCTAAGGCAGGCTAACATCTCGGATGCAGTATTTTACAACATTCCTGGCGTATCGGCCCATACTTCTCGGTGGGAACATTATATACGTCTATAACGTAACATAACCTAACCTATGCCATCTAGCCCCTCGTTGGCAATGTTTTACAGAATCCCGTTCGTGACGTCCCGTACATCTCGGTTGGAATATTATATACGTCTATAGCGTTATATATCCTAACCTAAGGCAAGCTATCATCTCGGATGCAGTATTTTACAACATTCCTGGCATATCGGCCCCTACTTCTCGGTGGGACCATTATATACGTTTATAACGTATCACAACCTAACCTAACTCATCTAGCCCCTCGCTGGTAATGTTTTACAGAATCCCGTTCGTGTCGTCCCGTACGTCTCGGTTGGGACATTATAAACGTCTACAGCGTTATATATCCTAACCTAAGGCAGGCTAACATCTCGGTTGCAGTATTTTACAACATTCCTGGCGTATCGGCCCATGCTTCTCGGTGGGAACATTATATATGTCTATAACGTAACATAACCTAACCTAACAAATCTACCCCTCGCTGGTAATGTTTTACAGAATCCCGTTCGTGTCGTCCCGTACGTCTCGGATGGGACCCTATATACGTCTGCATCGATATATATATTAACGTAAGGCAGGCTAACATCTCGGATGTATTATTTTACAACATTCTTGGAGTATCGGCCCCTACTTCGCGGTGGGAACATTATACACGTCTATAACGTAACAAAACCTAACCTAACCCATCTAGCCCCTCGCTGGTAATATTTTACAGAATCCCGTTCTTGTCGACCCGTACGACTCGGTTGGGATATTATATACGTCTATAGCGTTATATATCCTAACCTAAGGCAGGCTATCATCTCGGATGCAATATTTTACAACATTCCTGGCATATCGGCCCCTACTTCTCGGTGGGAACATTATATACGTCTATAACGTATCACAACCTAACCTAACCCATCTACCCCTCGCTGGTAATGTTTTACAGAATCCCGTCCCTGTCGTCCCGTACGTCTCGGATGAGACATTATAAACGTCTACAGCGATATATATCCTAACCTAAGGCAGGCTAACTTCTCGGATATAGTATTTTACAACATTTCTGTAGGATCGGCCTCGACTTCTCGGTGGGAAAATTATATACGTCTATAACGTAATATAATCCAACCTAACCCATCTAGCCCCTCGTTTGCAATGTTTTACAGAATCCCGTTCGTGTCGTCCCGTACATCTCGGTTGGGATATTATATACGTCTACAGCGATATATATCCTAACCTAAGGCAGGCTAACTTCTCGGATATAGTATTTTACAACATACCTGGCATATCGGCCCCTACTTCTCGGTGGGACCATTATATACGTTTATAACGTATCACAACCTAACCTAACCCATCTAGCCCCTCGCTGGTAATGTTTTACAGAATCCCGTTCGTGTCGTCCCGTACGTCTCGGTTGGGACATTATAAACGTCTACAGCGTTATATATCCTAACCTAAGGCAGGCTAACATCTCGGTTGCAGTATTTTACAACATTCCTGGCGTATCGGCCCATGCTTCTCGGTGGGAACATTATATAGGTCTATAACGTAACATAACCTAACCTAACACATCTACCCCTCGCTGGTAATGTTTTACAGAATCCCGTTCGTGTCGTCCCGTACGTCTCGGATGGGAACCTATATACGTCTACAGCGATATATATGTTAACGTAAGGCAGGCTAACATCTCGGATGTAGTATTTTACAACATTCTTGGAGTATCGGCCCCTACTTCGCGGTGGGAACATTATATACGTCTATAACGTATCACAACCTAACCTAACCCATCTAGCCCCTCGCTGGTAATATTTTACAGAATCCCGTCCCTGTCGTCCCGTACGTCTCGGATGAGACATTATAAACGTCTACAGCGATATATATCCTAACCTAAGGCAGGCTAACTTCTCGGATATAGTATTTTACAACATTTCTGTAGGATCGGCTCTACTTCTCGGTGGGAACATTATACACGTCTATAACGTAACATAACCTAACCTAACCCATCTAGCCCCTCGCTGGTAATGTTTTGCAGAATCCCGTTCCTGTCGTCCCGTACATCTCGGTTGGGATGTTATATACGTCTACAGCGATATATATCCTAACGTAAGGCAGGCTAACATCTCGGATGTAGTATTTTACAATATTCTTGGAGTATCGGCCCCTACTTCTCGGTGGGAACATTATATACGTCTGTAACGTAACATAACCTAACCTATCCCATCTAGCCCCTCGTTGGCAATGTTTTACAGAATCCCGTTCGTGACGTCCCGTACATCTCGGTTGGAATATTATATACGTCTATAGCGTTATATATCCTAACCTAAGGCAAGCTATCATCTCGGATGCAGTATTTTACAACATTCCCGGCATATCGGCCCCTACTTCTCGGTGGGACCATTATATACGTTTATAACGTATCACAACCTAACCTAACTCATCTAGCCCCTCGCTGGTAATGTTTTACAGAATCCCGTTCGTGTCGTCCCGTACGTCTCGGTTGGGACATTATAAACGTCTACAGCGTTATATATCCTAACCTAAGGCAGGCTAACATCTCGGTTGCAGTATTTTACAACATTCCTGGCGTATCGGCCCATGCTTCTCGGTGGGAACACTATATAGGTCTATAACGTAACCTAACCTAACCTAACACATCTACCCCTCGCTGGTAATGTTCTACAGAATCCCGTTCGTGTCGTCCCGTACGTCTCGGATGGGACCCTATATACGTCTACAGCGATATATATATTAACGTAAGGCAGGCTAACATCTCGGATGTAGTATTTTACAACATTCTTGGAGTATCGGCCCCTACTTCGCGGTGGGAACATTATACACGTCTATAACGTAACAAAACCTAACCTAACCCATCTAGCTCCTCGCTGGTAATATTTTGCAGAATCCCGTTCTTGTCGACCCGTACGACTCGGTTGGGATATTATATACGTCTATAGCGTTATATATCCTAACCTAAGGCAGGCTATCATCTCGGATGCAATATTTTACAACATTCCTGGCGCATCGGCCTCAACTTCTCGGTGGGAACATTATATAGGTCTATAACGTAATATAACCTAACCTAACACATCTAGCCCATCGCTCGTAATGTTTTACAGAATCCCGTTCGTGTCGTCCCGTACGTCTCGGCTGGGACATTATATACGTCTACAGCGTTATATATCCTAACCTAAGCCAGGCTATCATCTCGGATGCAGTATTTTACAACATTCCTGGCATATCGGCCCCTACTTCTCGGTGGGAACATTATATACGTCTATAACGTATCACAACCTAACCTAACCCATCTAGCCCCTCGCTGGTAATATTTTACAGAATCCCGTCGATGTCGTCCCGTACGTCTCGGATGAGACATTATAAACGTCTACAGCGATATATATCCTATCCTAAGCCAGGCTATCATCTCGGATGCAGTATTTTACAACATTCCTGGCATATCGGCCCCTACTTCTCGGTGGGAACATTATATACGTCTATAACGTATCACAACCTAACCTAACCCATCTAGCACCTCGCTGGTAATGTTTTACAGAATCCCGTTCGTGTCGTCCCGTACGTCTCGGTTGGGACATTATAAACGTCTACAGCGTTATATATCCTAACCTAAGGCAGGCTAACTTCTCGGATATAGTATTTTACAACATTCCTGGCATATCGGCCCCTACTTCTCGGTGGGACCATTATATACGTTTTTAACGTATCACAACCTAACCTAACCCATCTAGCCCCTCGCTGGTAATGTTTTACAGAATCCCGTTCGTGTCGTCCCGTACGTCTCGGTTGGGACATTATAAACGTCTACAGCGTTATATATCCTAACCTAAGGCAGGCTAACATCTCGGTTGCAGTATTTTACAACATTCCTGGCGTATCGGCCCCTACTTCACCGTGGGAACATTATACACGTCTATAACTTAACATAACCTAACCTAACCCATCTAGCCCCTCGCTGGTAATATTTTACAGAATCCCGTTCCTGTCGTCCGGTACATGTCGGTTGGGATATTATATACGACTCTAGCGTTATATGCCTAACCTAAGGCAGGCTAACATCTCGGATGCAGTATTTTACAACATTCCTGGCGTATCGGCCCATACTTCTCGGTGGGAACATTATATACGTCTGTAACGTAACATAACCTAACCTATCCCATCTAGCCCCTCGTTTGCAATGTTTTACAGAATCCCGTTCGTGTCATCCCGTACATCTCGGTTGGGATATTATATACGTCTACAGCGATATATATCCTAACCTAAGGCAGGCTAACTTCTCGGATATAGTATTTTACAACATTCCTGGCATATCGGCCCCTACTTCTCGGTGGGACCATTATATACGTTTATAAAGTATCACAACCTAACCTAACCCATCTAGCCCCTCGCTGGTAATATTTTGCAGAATCCCGTTCTTGTCGACCCGTACGACTCGGTTGGGATATTATATACGTCTATAGCGTTATACATCCTAACCTAAGGCAGGCTATCATCTCGGATGCAATATTTTACAACATTCCTGGCGCATCGGCCTCAACTTCTCGGTGGGAACATTATATAGGTCTATAACGTAATATAACCTAACCTAACACATCTAGCCCATCGCTCGTAATGTTTTACAGAATCCCGTTCGTGTCGTCCCGTACGTCTCGGCTGGGACATTATATACGTCTACAGCGTTATATATCCTAACCTAAGCCAGGCTATCATCTCGGATGCAGTATTTTACAACATTCCTGGCATATCGGCCCCTACTTCTCGGTGGGAACATTATATACGTCTATAACGTATCACAACCTAACCTAACCCATCTAGCCCCTCGTTTGCAATGTTTTACAGAATCCCGTTCGTGTCGTCCCGTACATCTCGGTTGGGATATTATATACGTCTACAGCGATATATATCCTAACCTAAGGCAGGCTAACTTCTCGGATATAGTATTTTACAACATTCCTGGCATATCGGCCCCTACTTCTCGGTGGGACCATTATATACGTTTATAACGTATCACAACCTAACCTAACCCATCTAGCCCCTCGCTGGTAATGTTTTACAGAATCCCGTTCGTGTCGTCCCGTACGTCTCGGTTGGGACATTATAAACGTCTACAGCGTTATATATCCTAACCTAAGGCAGGCTAACATCTCGGTTGCAGTATTTTACAACATTCCTGGCGTATCGGCCCATGCTTCTCGGTGGGAACATTATATAGGTCTATAACGTAACATAACCTAACCTAACACATCTACCCCTCGCTGGTAATGTTTTACAGAATCCCGTTCGTGTCGTCCCGTACGTCTCGGATGGGACCCTATATACGTCTACAGCGATATATATATTAACCTAAGCCAGGCTATCATCTCGGATGCAGTATTTTACAACATTCCTGGCATATCGGCCCCTACTTCTCGGTGGGAACATTATATACGTCTATAACGTATCACAACCTAACCTAACCCATCTAGCCCCTCGCTGGTAATATTTTACAGAATCCCGTCCATGTCGTCCCGTACGTCTCGGATGAGACATTATAAACGTCTACAGCGATATATATCCTAACCTAAGGCAGGCTAACTTCTCGGATATAGTATTTTACAACATTTCTGTAGGATCGGCCTCTACTTCTCGGTGGGAAAATTATATACGTCTATAACGTAATATAATCCAACCTAACCCATCTAGCCCCTCGCTGGTAATGTTTTACAGAATCCCGTTCGTGTCGTCCCGTACGTCTCGGTTGGGATATTATATACGTCTATAGCGTTATGTATCCTAACCTAAGGCAGGATAACATCTCGGTTGCAGTATTTTACAACATTCCTGGCATATCGGCCCCTACTTCTCGGTGGGACCATTATATACGTTTATAACGTATCACAACCTATCCTAACCCATCTAGCCCCTCGCTGGTAATATTTTACAGAATCCCGTCCCTGTCGTCCCGTACGTCTCGGATGAGACATTATAAACGTCTACGGCGATATATATCCTAACCTAAGGCATGCTAATTTCTCGGATATATTATTTTACAACATTTCTGTAGGATCGGCCTCTACTTCTCGTTGGGAACATTATATACGTCAATAACGTAACATAACCTAACCTAACCCACCCAGCCCCTCGCTGGTAATGTTTTACAGAATCCCGTTCGTGTCGTCCCGTACATCTCGGTTGGGATATTATATACGTCTATAGCGTTATATATCCTAACCTAAGGCAGGCTATCATCTCGGATGCAATATTTTACAACATTCCTGGCGCATCGGCCTCAACTTCTCGGTGGGAACATTATATAGGTCTATAACGTAATATAACCTAACCTAACACATCTAGCCCATCGCTCGTAATGTTTTACAGAATCCCGTTCGTGTCGTCCCGTACGTCTCGGCTGGGACATTATATACGTCTACAGCGTTATATATCCTAACCTAAGCCAGGCTATCATCTCGGATGCAGTATTTTACAACATTCCTGGCATATCGGCCCCTACTTCTCGGTGGGAACATTATATACGTCTATAACGTATCACAACCTAACCTAACCCATCTAGCCCCTCGTTTGCAATGTTTTACAGAATCCCGTTCGTGTCGTCCCGTACATCTCGGTTGGGATATTATATACGTCTACAGCGATATATATCCTAACCTAAGGCAGGCTAACTTCTCGGATATAGTATTTTACAACATTCCTGGCATATCGGCCCCTACTTCTCGGTGGGACCATTATATACGTTTATAACGTATCACAACCTAACCTAACCCATCTAGCCCCTCGTTTGCAATGTTTTACAGAATCCCGTTCGTGTCGTCCCGTACGTCTCGGTTGGGACATTATAAACGTCTACAGCGTTATATATCCTAACCTAAGGCAGGCTAACATCTCGGTTGCAGTATTTTACAACATTCCTGGCGTATCGGCCCATGCTTCTCGGTGGGAACATTATATAGGTCTATAACGTAACATAACCTAACCTAACACATCTACCCCTCGCTGGTAATGTTTTACAGAATCCCGTTCGTGTCGTCCCGTACGTCTCGGATGGGACCCTATATACGTCTACAGCGATATATATATTAACCTAAGCCAGGCTATCATCTCGGATGCAGTATTTTACAACATTCCTGGCATATCGGCCCCTACTTCTCGGTGGGAACATTATATACGTCTATAACGTATCACAACCTAACCTAACCCATCTAGCCCCTCGCTGGTAATATTTTACAGAATCCCGTCCATGTCGTCCCGTACGTCTCGGATGAGACATTATAAACGTCTACAGCGATATATATCCTAACCTAAGGCAGGCTAACTTCTCGGATATAGTATTTTACAACATTTCTGTAGGATCGGCCTCTACTTCTCGGTGGGAAAATTATATACGTCTATAACGTAATATAATCCAACCTAACCCATCTAGCCCCTCGCTGGTAATGTTTTACAGAATCCCGTTCGTGTCGTCCCGTACGTCTCGGTTGGGATATTATATACGTCTATAGCGTTATGTATCCTAACCTAAGGCAGGATAACATCTCGGTTGCAGTATTTCACAACATTCCTGGCATATCGGCCCCTACTTCTCGGTGGGACCATTATATACGTTTATAACGTATCACAACCTATCCT
Source organism: Xylocopa violacea (assembly GCA_963969225.1). Lineage (NCBI taxonomy): Eukaryota > Metazoa > Arthropoda > Insecta > Hymenoptera > Apidae > Xylocopa > Xylocopa violacea. The sequence continues at coordinate 136,364 of CAXAJV010000798.1, forward strand.
AACCCATCTAGCCCCTCGCTGGTAATATTTTACAGAATCCCGTCCCTGTCGTCCCGTACGTCTCGGATGAGACATTATAAACGTCTACGGCGATATATATCCTAACCTAAGGCATGCTAATTTCTCGGATATATTATTTTACAACATTTCTGTAGGATCGGCCTCTACTTCTCGTTGGGAACATTATATACGTCTATAACGTAACATAACCTAACCTAACCCACCCAGCCCCTCGCTGGTAATGTTTTACAGAATCCCGTTCGTGTCGTCCCGTACATCTCGGTTGGGATATTATATACGTCTATAGCGTTATATATCCTAACCTAAGGCAGGCTATCATCTCGGATGCAATATTTTACAACATTCCTGGCGCATCGGCCTCAACTTCTCGGTGGGAACATTATATAGGTCTATAACGTAATATAACCTAACCTAACACATCTAGCCCATCGCTCGTAATGTTTTACAGAATCCCGTTCGTGTCGTCCCGTACGTCTCGGCTGGGACATTATATACGTCTACAGCGTTATATATCCTATCCTAAGCCAGGCTATCATCTCGGATGCAGTATTTTACAACATTCCTGGCATATCGGCCCCTACTTCTCGGTGGGAACATTATATACATCTATAACGTATCACAACCTAACCTAACCCATCTAGCCCCTCGTTTGCAATGTTTTACAGAATCCCATTCGTGTCGTCCCGTACATCTCGGTTGGGATATTATATACGTCTACAGCGATATATATCCTAACCTAAGGCAGGCTAACATCTCGGTTGCAGTATTTTACAACATTCCTGGCGTATCGGCCCATGCTTCTCGGTGGGAACATTATATAGGTCTATAACGTAACATAACCTAACCTAACACATCTACCCCTCGCGGGTAATGTTTTACAGAATCCCGTTCGTGTCGTCCCGTACGTCTCGGATGGGACCCTATATACGTCTACAGCGATATATATATTAACCAAAGGCAGGCTAACATCTCGGATGTAGTATTTTACAACATTCTTGGAGTATCGGCCCCTACTTCGCGGTGGGAACATTATACACGTCTATAACGTAACAAAACCTAACCTGACCCATCTAGCCCCTCGCTGGTAATGTTTTACAGAATCCCGTTCGTGTCGTCCCGTACATCTCGGTTGGGATATTATATACGTCTATAGCGTTATATATCCTAACCTAAGGCAGGCTAACATCTCGGATGCAGCATTTTGCAACATTCCTAGCGTATCGGCTCTACTTCTCGGTGGGAACATTATACACGTCTATAACGTAACATAACCTAACCTAACCCATCTAGCCCCTCGCTGGTAATGTTTTACAGAATCCCGTTCGTGTCGTCCCGTACGTCTCGGTTGGAACATTATAAACGTCTACAGCGTTATATATCCTAACCTAAGGCAGGCTAACATCTCGGTTGCAGTATTTTACAACATTCCTGGCGTATCGGCCCATGCTTCTCGGTGGGAACATTATATAGGTCTATAACGTAACATAACCTAACCTAACACATCTACCCCTCGCTGGTAATGTTCTACAGAATCCCGTTCGTGTCGTCCCGTACGTCTCGGATGGGACCCTATATACGTCTACAGCGATATATATATTAACGTAAGGCAGGCTAACATCTCGGATGTAGTATTTTACAACATTCTTGGAGTATCGGCCCCTACTTCGCGGTGGGAACATTATACACGTCTATAACGTAACAAAACCTAACCTAACCCATCTAGCTCCTCGCTGGTAATATTTTGCAGAATCCCGTTCTTGTCGACCCGTACGACTCGGTTGGGATATTATATACGTCTATAGCGTTATATATCCTAACCTAAGGCAGGCTATCATCTCGGATGCAATATTTTACAACATTCCTGGCGCATCGGCCTCAACTTCTCGGTGGGAACATTATGTAGGTCTATAACGTAATATAACCTAACCTAACACATCTAGCCCATCGCTCGTAATGTTTTACAGAATCCCGTTCGTGTCGTCCCGTACGTCTCGGCTGGGACATTATATACGTCTACAGCGTTATATATCCTATCCTAAGCCAGGCTATCATCTCGGATGCAGTATTTTACAACATTCCTGGCATATCGGCCCCTACTTCTCGGTGGGAACATTATATACGTCTATAACGTATCACAACCTAACCTAACCCATCTAGCCCCTCGTTTGCAATGTTTTACAGAATCCCATTCGTGTCGTCCCGTACATCTCGGTTGGGATATTATATACGTCTACAGCGATATATATCCTAACCTAAGGCAGGCTAACATCTCGGTTGCAGTATTTTACAACATTCCTGGCGTATCGGCCCATGCTTCTCGGTGGGAACATTATATAGGTCTATAACGTAACATAACCTAACCTAACACATCTACCCCTCGCGGGTAATGTTTTACAGAATCCCGTTCGTGTCGTCCCGTACGTCTCGGATGGGACCCTATATACGTCTACAGCGATATATATATTAACCAAAGGCAGGCTAACATCTCGGATGTAGTATTTTACAACATTTCTGTAGGATCGGCCTCTACTTCTCGTTGGGAACATTATATACGTCTATAACGTAACATAACCTAACCTAACCCACCCAGCCCCTCGCTGGTAATGTTTTACAGAATCCCGTTCGTGTCGTCCCGTACATCTCGGTTGGGATATTATATACGTCTATAGCGTTATATATCCTAACCTAAGGCAGGCTATCATCTCGGATGCAATATTTTACAACATTCCTGGCGCATCGGCCTCAACTTCTCGGTGGGAACATTATATAGGTCTATAACGTAATATAACCTAACCTAACACATCTAGCCCATCGCTCGTAATGTTTTACAGAATCCCGTTCGTGTCGTCCCGTACGTCTCGGCTGGGACATTATATACGTCTACAGCGTTATATATCCTATCCTAAGCCAGGCTATCATCTCGGATGCAGTATTTTACAACATTCCTGGCATATCGGCCCCTACTTCTCGGTGGGAACATTATATACATCTATAACGTATCACAACCTAACCTAACCCATCTAGCCCCTCGTTTGCAATGTTTTACAGAATCCCATTCGTGTCGTCCCGTACATCTCGGTTGGGATATTATATACGTCTACAGCGATATATATCCTAACCTAAGGCAGGCTAACATCTCGGTTGCAGTATTTTACAACATTCCTGGCGTATCGGCCCATGCTTCTCGGTGGGAACATTATATAGGTCTATAACGTAACATAACCTAACCTAACACATCTACCCCTCGCGGGTAATGTTTTACAGAATCCCGTTCGTGTCGTCCCGTACGTCTCGGATGGGACCCTATATACGTCTACAGCGATATATATATTAACCAAAGGCAGGCTAACATCTCGGATGTAGTATTTTACAACATTCTTGGAGTATCGGCCCCTACTTCGCGGTGGGAACATTATACACGTCTATAACGTAACAAAACCTAACCTGACCCATCTAGCCCCTCGCTGGTAATGTTTTACAGAATCCCGTTCGTGTCGTCCCGTACATCTCGGTTGGGATATTATATACGTCTATAGCGTTATACATCCTAACCTAAGGCAGGCTATCATCTCGGATGCAATATTTTACAACATTCCTGGCGCATCGGCCTCAACTTCTCGGTGGGAACATTATATAGGTCTATAACGTAATATAACCTAACCTAACACATCTAGCCCATCGCTCGTAATGTTTTACAGAATCCCGTTCGTGTCGTCCCGTACGTCTCGGCTGGGACATTATATACGTCTACAGCGTTATATATCCTATCCTAAGCCAGGCTATCATCTCGGATGCAGTATTTTACAACATTCCTGGCATATCGGCCCCTACTTCTCGGTGGGAACATTATATACATCTATAACGTATCACAACCTAACCTAACCCATCTAGCCCCTCGTTTGCAATGTTTTACAGAATCCCATTCGTGTCGTCCCGTACATCTCGGTTGGGATATTATATACGTCTACAGCGATATATATCCTAACCTAAGGCAGGCTAACATCTCGGTTGCAGTATTTTACAACATTCCTGGCGTATCGGCCCATGCTTCTCGGTGGGAACATTATATAGGTCTATAACGTAACATAACCTAACCTAACACATCTACCCCTCGCGGGTAATGTTTTACAGAATCCCGTTCGTGTCGTCCCGTACGTCTCGGATGGGACCCTATATACGTCTACAGCGATATATATATTAACCAAAGGCAGGCTAACATCTCGGATGTAGTATTTTACAACATTTCTGTAGGATCGGCCTCTACTTCTCGTTGGGAACATTATATACGTCTATAACGTAACATAACCTAACCTAACCCACCCAGCCCCTCGCTGGTAATGTTTTACAGAATCCCGTTCGTGTCGTCCCGTACATCTCGGTTGGGATATTATATACGTCTATAGCGTTATATATCCTAACCTAAGGCAGGCTATCATCTCGGATGCAATATTTTACAACATTCCTGGCGCATCGGCCTCAACTTCTCGGTGGGAACATTATATAGGTCTATAACGTAATATAACCTAACCTAACACATCTAGCCCATCGCTCGTAATGTTTTACAGAATCCCGTTCGTGTCGTCCCGTACGTCTCGGCTGGGACATTATATACGTCTACAGCGTTATATATCCTATCCTAAGCCAGGCTATCATCTCGGATGCAGTATTTTACAACATTCCTGGCATATCGGCCCCTACTTCTCGGTGGGAACATTATATACATCTATAACGTATCACAACCTAACCTAACCCATCTAGCCCCTCGTTTGCAATGTTTTACAGAATCCCATTCGTGTCGTCCCGTACATCTCGGTTGGGATATTATATACGTCTACAGCGATATATATCCTAACCTAAGGCAGGCTAACATCTCGGTTGCAGTATTTTACAACATTCCTGGCGTATCGGCCCATGCTTCTCGGTGGGAACATTATATAGGTCTATAACGTAACATAACCTAACCTAACACATCTACCCCTCGCGGGTAATGTTTTACAGAATCCCGTTCGTGTCGTCCCGTACGTCTCGGATGGGACCCTATATACGTCTACAGCGATATATATATTAACCAAAGGCAGGCTAACATCTCGGATGTAGTATTTTACAACATTCTTGGAGTATCGGCCCCTACTTCGCGGTGGGAACATTATACACGTCTATAACGTAACAAAACCTAACCTGACCCATCTAGCCCCTCGCTGGTAATGTTTTACAGAATCCCGTTCGTGTCGTCCCGTACATCTCGGTTGGGATATTATATACGTCTATAGCGTTATATATCCTAACCTAAGGCAGGCTAACATCTCGGATGCAGCATTTTGCAACATTCCTAGCGTATCGGCTCTACTTCTCGGTGGGAACATTATACACGTCTATAACGTAACATAACCTAACCTAACCCATCTAGCCCCTCGCTGGTAATGTTTTACTGAATCCCGTTCGTGTCGTCCCGTACGTCTCGGTTGGAACATTATAAACGTCTACAGCGTTATATATCCTAACCTAAGGCAGGCTAACATCTCGGTTGCAGTATTTTACAACATTCCTGGCGTATCGGCCCATGCTTCTCGGTGGGAACATTATATAGGTCTATAACGTAACATAACCTAACCTAACACATCTACCCCTCGCTGGTAATGTTCTACAGAATCCCGTTCGTGTCGTCCCGTACGTCTCGGATGGGACCCTATATACGTCTACAGCGATATATATATTAACGTAAGGCAGGCTAACATCTCGGATGTAGTATTTTACAACATTCTTGGAGTATCGGCCCCTACTTCGCGGTGGGAACATTATACACGTCTATAACGTAACAAAACCTAACCTAACCCATCTAGCTCCTCGCTGGTAATATTTTGCAGAATCCCGTTCTTGTCGACCCGTACGACTCGGTTGGGATATTATATACGTCTATAGCGTTATATATCCTAACCTAAGGCAGGCTATAATCTCGGATGCAATATTTTACAACATTCCTGGCGCATCGGCCTCAACTTCTCGGTGGGAACATTATGTAGGTCTATAACGTAATATAACCTAACCTAACACATCTAGCCCATCGCTCGTAATGTTTTACAGAATCCCGTTCGTGTCGTCCCGTACGTCTCGGCTGGGACATTATATACGTCTACAGCGTTATATATCCTATCCTAAGCCAGGCTATCATCTCGGATGCAGTATTTTACAACATTCCTGGCATATCGGCCCCTACTTCTCGGTGGGAACATTATATACGTCTATAACGTATCACAACCTAACCTAACCCATCTAGCCCCTCGCTGGTAATATTTTACAGAATCCCGTCCATGTCGTCCCGTACGTCTCGGATGAGACATCATAAACGTCTACAGCGATATATATCCTATCCTAAGCCAGGCTATCATCTCGGATGCAGTATTTTACAACATTCCTGGCATATCGGCCCCTACTTCTCGGTGGGAACATTATATACGTCTATAACGTATCACAACCTAACCTAACCCATCTAGCCCCTCGCTGGTAATGTTTTACAGAATCCCGTTCGTGTCGTCCCGTACGTCTCGGTTGGGACATTATAAACGTCTACAGCGTTATATATCCTAACCTAAGGCAGGCTATCTTCTCGGATATAGTATTTCACAACATTCCTGGCATATCGGCCCCTACTTCTCGGTGGGACCATTATATACGTTTTTAACGTATCACAACCTAACCTAACCCATCTAGCCCCTCGCTGGTAATGTTTTACAGAATCCCGTTCGTGTGCGCCGTACGTCTCGGTTGGGACATTATAAACGTCTACAGCGTTATATATCCTAACCTAAGGCAGGCTAACATCTCGGTTGCAGTATTTTACAACATTCCTGGCGTATCGGCTCTACTTCTCGGCGGGAACATTATACACGTCTATAACGTAACATAACCTAACCTAACCTATCTAGCCCCTCGCTGGTAATGTTTTGCAGAATCCCGTTCCTGTCGTCCCGTACATCTCGGTTGGGATGTTATATACGTCTACAGCGATATATATCCTAACGTAAGGCAGGCTAACATCTCGGATGTAGTATTTTACAACATTCTTGGAGTATCGGCCCCTACTTCTCGGTGGGAACATTATATACGTCTGTAACGTAACATAACCTAACCTATCCCATCTAGCCCCTCGTTCGCAATGTTTTACAGAATTCCGTTCGTGTCGTCCCGTACATCTCGGTTGGGATATTATATACGTCTACAGCGATATATATCCTAACCTAAGGCAGGCTAACTTCTCGGATATAGTATTTTACAACATTCCTGGCGTATCGGCCCCTACTTCACCGTGGGAACATTATACACGTCTATAACTTAACATAACCTAACCTAACCCATCTAGCCCCTCGCTGGTAATATTTTACAGAATCCCGTTCCTGTCGTCCGGTACATGTCGGTTGGGATATTATATACGACTCTAGCGTTATATGCCTAACCTAAGGCAGGCTAACATCTCGGATGCAGTATTTTACAACATTCCTGGCGTATCGGCCCATACTTCTCGGTGGGAACATTATATACGTCTGTAACGTAACATAACCTAACCTATCCCATCTAGCCCCTCGTTTGCAATGTTTTACAGAATCCCGTTTGTGTCATCCCGTACATCTCGGTTGGGATATTATATACGTCTACAGCGATATATATCCTAACCTAAGGCAGGCTAACTTCTCGGATATAGTATTTTACAACATTCCTGGCATATCGGCCCCTACTTCTCGGTGGGACCATTATATACGTTTATAACGTATCACAACCTAACCTAACCCATCTAGCCCCTCGCTGGTAATATTTTGCAGAATCCCGTTCTTGTCGACCCGTACGACTCGGTTGGGATATTATATACGTCTATAGCGTTATACATCCTAACCTAAGGCAGGCTATCATCTCGGATGCAATATTTTACAACATTCCTGGCGCATCGGCCTCAACTTCTCGGTGGGAACATTATATAGGTCTATAACGTAATATAACCTAACCTAACACATCTAGCCCATCGCTCGTAATGTTTTACAGAATCCCGTTCGTGTCGTCCCGTACGTCTCGGCTGGGACATTATATACGTCTACAGCGTTATATATCCTAACCTAAGCCAGGCTATCATCTCGGATGCAGTATTTTACAACATTCCTGGCATATCGGCCCCTACTTCTCGGTGGGAACATTATATACGTCTATAACGTATCACAACCTAACCTAACCCATCTAGCCCCTCGTTTGCAATGTTTTACAGAATCCCGTTCGTGTCGTCCCGTACATCTCGGTTGGGATATTATATACGTCTACAGCGATATATATACTAACCTAAGGCAGGCTAACTTCTCGGATATAGTATTTTACAACATTCCTGGCATATCGGCCCCTACTTCTCGGTGGGACCATTATATACGTTTATAACGTATCACAACCTAACCTAACCCATCTAGCCCCTCGCTGGTAATGTTTTACAGAATCCCGTTCGTGTCGTCCCGTACGTCTCGGTTGGGACATTATAAACGTCTACAGCGTTATATATCCTAACCTAAGGCAGGCTAACATCTCGGTTGCAGTATTTTACAACATTCCTGGCGTATCGGCCCATGCTTCTCGGTGGGAACATTATATAGGTCTATAACGTAACATAACCTAACCTAACACATCTACCCCTCGCTGGTAATGTTTTACAGAATCCCGTTCGTGTCGTCCCGTACGTCTCGGATGGGACCCTATATACGTCTACAGCGATATATATATTAACCTAAGCCAGGCTATCATCTCGGATGCAGTATTTTACAACATTCCTGGCATATCGGCCCCTACTTCTCGGTGGGAACATTATATACGTCTATAACGTATCACAACCTAACCTAACCCATCTAGCACCTCGCTGGTAATATTTTACAGAATCCCGTCCATGTCGTCCCGTACGTCTCGGATGAGACATTATAAACGTCTACAGCGATATATATCCTAACCTAAGGCAGGCTAACTTCTCGGATATAGTATTTTACAACATTTCTGTAGGATCGGCCTCTACTTCTCGGTGGGAAAATTATATACGTCTATAACATAATATAATCCAACCTAACCCATCTAGCCCCTCGCTGGTAATGTTTTACAGAATCCCGTTCGTGTCGTCCCGTACGTCTCGGTTGGGATATTATATACGTCTATAGCGTTATGTATCCTAACCTAAGGCAGGATAACATCTCGGTTGCAGTATTTTACAACATTCCTGGCATATCGGCCCCTACTTCTCGGTGGGACCATTATATACGTTTATAACGTATCACAACCTATCCTAACCCATCTAGCCCCTCGCTGGTAATATTTTACAGAATCCCGTCCCTGTCGTCCCGTACGTCTCGGATGAGACATTATAAACGTCTACGGCGATATATATCCTAACCTAAGGCATGCTAATTTCTCGGATATATTATTTTACAACATTTCTGTAGGATCGGCCTCTACTTCTCGTTGGGAACATTATATACGTCTATAACGTAACATAACCTAACCTAACCCACCCAGCCCCTCGCTGGTAATGTTTTACAGAATCCCGTTCGTGTCGTCCCGTACATCTCGGTTGGGATATTATATACGTCTATAGCGTTATATATCCTAACCTAAGGCAGGCTATCATCTCGGATGCAATATTTTACAACATTCCTGGCGCATCGGCCTCAACTTCTCGGTGGGAACATTATATAGGTCTATAACGTAATATAACCTAACCTAACACATCTAGCCCATCGCTCGTAATGTTTTACAGAATCCCGTTCGTGTCGTCCCGTACGTCTCGGCTGGGACATTATATACGTCTACAGCGTTATATATCCTATCCTAAGCCAGGCTATCATCTCGGATGCAGTATTTTACAACATTCCTGGCATATCGGCCCCTACTTCTCGGTGGGAACATTATATACGTCTATAACGTATCACAACCTAACCTAACCCATCTAGCCCCTCGTTTGCAATGTTTTACAGAATCCCATTCGTGTCGTCCCGTACATCTCGGTTGGGATATTATATACGTCTACAGCGATATATATCCTAACCTAAGGCAGGCTAACTTCTCGGATAGAGTATTTTACAACATTCCTGGCATATCGGCCCCTACTTCTCGGTGGGACCATTATATACGTTTATAACGTATCACAACCTAACCTAACCCATCTAGCCCCTCGCTGGTAATGTTTTACAGAATCCCGTTCGTGTCGTCCCGTACGTCTCGTTTGGGACATTATAAACGTCTACAGCGTTATATATCCTAACCTAAGGCAGGCTAACATCTCGGTTGCAGTATTTTACAACATTCCTGGCGTATCGGCCCATGCTTCTCGGTGGGAACATTATATAGGTCTATAACGTAACATAACCTACCCTAACACATCTACCCCTCGCGGGTAATGTTTTACAGAATCCCGTTCGTGTCGTCCCGTACGTCTCGGATGGGACCCTATATACGTCTACAGCGATATATATATTAACCAAAGGCAGGCTAACATCTCGGATGTAGTATTTTACAACATTCTTGGAGTATCGGCCCCTACTTCGCGGTGGGAACATTATACACGTCTATAACGTAACAAAACCTAACCTGACCCATCTAGCCCCTCGCTGGTAATGTTTTACAGAATCCCGTTCGTGTCGTCCCGTACATCTCGGTTGGGATATTATATACGTCTATAGCGTTATATATCCTAACCTAAGGCAGGCTAACATCTCGGATGCAGCATTTTGCAACATTCCTAGCGTATCGGCTCTACTTCTCGGTGGGAACATTATACACGTCTATAACGTAACATAACCTAACCTAACCCATCTAGCCCCTCGCTGGTAATGTTTTACAGAATCCCGTTCGTGTCGTCCCGTACGTCTCGGTTGGAACATTATAAACGTCTACAGCGTTATATATCCTAACCTAAGGCAGGCTAACATCTCGGTTGCAGTATTTTACAACATTCCTGGCGTATCGGCCCATGCTTCTCGGTGGGAACATTATATAGGTCTATAACGTAACATAACCTAACCTAACACATCTACCCCTCGCTGGTAATGTTTTACAGAATCCCGTTCGTGTCGTCCCGTACGTCTCGGATGGGACCCTATATACGTCTGCATCGATATATATATTAACGTAAGGCAGGCTAACATCTCGGACGTAGTATTTTACAACATTCTTGGAGTATCGGCCCCTACTTCGCGGTGGGAACATTATACACGTCTATAACGTAACAAAACCTAACCTAACCCATCTAGCCCCTCGCTGGTAATATTTTACAGAATCCCGTTCTTGTCGACCCGTACGACTCGGTTGGGATATTATATACGTCTATAGCGTTATATATCCTAACCTAAGGCAGGCTATCATCTCGGATGCAATATTTTACAACATTCCTGGCATATCGGCCCCTACTTCTCGGTGGGAACATTATATACGTCTATAACGTATCACAACCTAACCTAACACATCTACCCCTCGCTGGTAATGTTTTACAGAATCCCGTCCCTGTCGTCCCGTACGTCTCGGATGAGACATTATAAACGTCTACAGCGATATATATCCTAACCTAAGGCAGGCTAACTTCTCGGATATAGTATTTTACAACATTTCTGTAGGATCGGCCTCTACTTCTCGGTGGGAAAATTATATACGTCTATAACGTAATATAATCCAACCTAACCCATCTAGCCCCTCGCTGGTAATGTTTTACAGAATCCCGTTCGTGTCGTCCCGTACGTCTCGGTTGGGATATTATATACGTCTATAGCGTTATGTATCCTAACCTAAGGCAGGATAACATCTCGGTTGCAGTATTTTACAACATTCCTGGCATATCGGCCCCTACTTCTCGGTGGGACCATTATATACGTTTATAACGTATCACAACCTATCCTAACCCATCTAGCCCCTCGTTGGTAATATTTTACAGAATCCCGTCCCTGTCGTCCCGTACGTCTCGGATGAGACATTATAAACGTCTACGGCGATATATATCCTAACCTAAGGCATGCTAATTTCTCGGATATATTATTTTACAACATTTCTGTAGGATCGGCCTCTACTTCTCGTTGGGAACATTATATACGTCTATAACGTAACATAACCTAACCTAACCCACCCAGCCCCTCGCTGGTAATGTTTTACAGAATCCCGTTCGTGTCGTCCCGTACATCTCGGTTGGGATATTATATACGTCTATAGCGTTATATATCCTAACCTAAGGCAGGCTATCATCTCGGATGCAATATTTTACAACATTCCTGGCGCATCGGCCTCAACTTCTCGGTGGGAACATTATATAGGTCTATAACGTAATATAACCTAACCTAACACATCTAGCCCATCGCTCGTAATGTTTTACAGAATCCCGTTCGTGTCGTCCCGTACGTCTCGGCTGGGACATTATATACGTCTACAGCGTTATATATCCTATCCTAAGCCAGGCTATCATCTCGGATGCAGTATTTTACAACATTCCTGGCATATCGGCCCCTACTTCTCGGTGGGAACATTATATACATCTATAACGTATCACAACCTAACCTAACCCATCTAGCCCCTCGTTTGCAATGTTTTACAGAATCCCATTCGTGTCGTCCCGTACATCTCGGTTGGGATATTATATACGTCTACAGCGATATATATCCTAACCTAAGGCAGGCTAACATCTCGGTTGCAGTATTTTACAACATTCCTGGCGTATCGGCCCATGCTTCTCGGTGGGAACATTATATAGGTCTATAACGTAACATAACCTAACCTAACACATCTACCCCTCGCGGGTAATGTTTTACAGAATCCCGTTCGTGTCGTCCCGTACGTCTCGGATGGGACCCTATATACGTCTACAGCGATATATATATTAACCAAAGGCAGGCTAACATCTCGGATGTAGTATTTTACAACATTCTTGGAGTATCGGCCCCTACTTCGCGGTGGGAACATTATACACGTCTATAACGTAACAAAACCTAACCTGACCCATCTAGCCCCTCGCTGGTAATGTTTTACAGAATCCCGTTCGTGTCGTCCCGTACATCTCGGTTGGGATATTATATACGTCTATAGCGTTATATATCCTAACCTAAGGCAGGCTAACATCTCGGATGCAGCATTTTGCAACATTCCTAGCGTATCGGCTCTACTTCTCGGTGGGAACATTATACACGTCTATAACGTAACATAACCTAACCTAACCCATCTAGCCCCTCGCTGGTAATGTTTTACAGAATCCCGTTCGTGTCGTCCCGTACGTCTCGGTTGGAACATTATAAACGTCTACAGCGTTATATATCCTAACCTAAGGCAGGCTAACATCTCGGTTGCAGTATTTTACAACATTCCTGGCGTATCGGCCCATGCTTCTCGGTGGGAACATTATATAGGTCTATAACGTAACATAACCTAACCTAACACATCTACCCCTCGCTGGTAATGTTCTACAGAATCCCGTTCGTGTCGTCCCGTACGTCTCGGATGGGACCCTATATACGTCTACAGCGATATATATATTAACGTAAGGCAGGCTAACATCTCGGATGTAGTATTTTACAACATTCTTGGAGTATCGGCCCCTACTTCGCGGTGGGAACATTATACACGTCTATAACGTAACAAAACCTAACCTAACCCATCTAGCTCCTCGCTGGTAATATTTTGCAGAATCCCGTTCTTGTCGACCCGTACGACTCGGTTGGGATATTATATACGTCTATAGCGTTATATATCCTAACCTAAGGCAGGCTATCATCTCGGATGCAATATTTTACAACATTCCTGGCGCATCGGCCTCAACTTCTCGGTGGGAACATTATATAGGTCTATAACGTAATATAACCTAACCTAACACATCTAGCCCATCGCTCGTAATGTTTTACAGAATCCCGTTCGTGTCGTCCCGTACGTCTCGGCTGGGACATTATATACGTCTACAGCGTTATATATCCTAACCTAAGCCAGGCTATCATCTCGGATGCAGTATTTTACAACATTCCTGGCATATCGGCCCCTACTTCTCGGTGGGAACATTATATACGTCTATAACGTATCACAACCTAACCTAACCCATCTAGCCCCTCGCTGGTAATATTTTACAGAATCCCGTCCATGTCGTCCCGTACGTCTCGGATGAGACATTATAAACGTCTACAGCGATATATATCCTATCCTAAGCCAGGCTATCATCTCGGATGCAGTATTTTACAACATTCCTGGCATATCGGCCCCTACTTCTCGGTGGGAACATTATATACGTCTATAACGTATCACAACCTAACCTAACCCATCTAGCCCCTCGCTGGTAATGTTTTACAGAATCCCGTTCGTGTCGTCCCGTACGTCTCGGTTGGGACATTATAAACGTCTACAGCGTTATATATCCTAACCTAAGGCAGGCTAACTTCTCGGATATAGTATTTTACAACATTCCTGGCATATCGGCCCCTACTTCTCGGTGGGACCATTATATACGTTTTTAACGTATCACAACCTAACCTAACCCATCTAGCCCCTCGCTGGTAATGTTTTACAGAATCCCGTTCGTGTCGTCCCGTACGTCTCGGTTGGGACATTATAAACGTCTACAGCGTTATATATCCTAACCTAAGGCAGGCTAACATCTCGGTTGCAGTATTTTACAACATTCCTGGCGTATCGGCTCTACTTCTCGGCGGGAACATTATACACGTCTATAACGTAACATAACCTAACCTAACCTATCTAGCCCCTCGCTGGTAATGTTTTGCAGAATCCCGTTCCTGTCGTCCCGTACATCTCGGTTGGGATGTTATATACGTCTACAGCGATATATATCCTAACGTAAGGCAGGCTAACATCTCGGATGTAGTATTTTACAACATTCTTGGAGTATCGGCCCCTACTTCTCGGTGGGAACATTATATACGTCTGTAACGTAACATAACCTAACCTATCCCATCTAGCCCCTCGTTCGCAATGTTTTACAGAATTCCGTTCGTGTCGTCCCGTACATCTCGGTTGGGATATTATATACGTCTACAGCGATATATATCCTAACCTAAGGCAGGCTAACTTCTCGGATATAGTATTTTACAACATTCCTGGCGTATCGGCCCCTACTTCACCGTGGGAACATTATACACGTCTATAACTTAACATAACCTAACCTAACCCATCTAGCCCCTCGCTGGTAATATTTTACAGAATCCCGTTCCTGTCGTCCGGTACATGTCGGTTGGGATATTATATACGACTCTAGCGTTATATGCCTAACCTAAGGCAGGCTAACATCTCGGATACAGTATTTTACAACATTCCTGGCGTATCGGCCCATACTTCTCGGTGGGAACATTATATACGTCTGTAACGTAACATAACCTAACCTATCCCATCTAGCCCCTCGTTTGCAATGTTTTACAGAATCCCGTTTGTGTCATCCCGTACATCTCGGTTGGGATATTATATACGTCTACAGCGATATATATCCTAACCTAAGGCAGGCTAACTTCTCGGATATAGTATTTTACAACATTCCTGGCATATCGGCCCCTACTTCTCGGTGGGACCATTATATACGTTTATAACGTATCACAACCTAACCTAACCCATCTAGCCCCTCGCTGGTAATATTTTGCAGAATCCCGTTCTTGTCGACCCGTACGACTCGGTTGGGATATTATATACGTCTATAGCGTTATACATCCTAACCTAAGGCAGGCTATCATCTCGGATGCAATATTTTACAACATTCCTGGCGCATCGGCCTCAACTTCTCGGTGGGAACATTATATAGGTCTATAACGTAATATAACCTAACCTAACACATCTAGCCCATCGCTCGTAATGTTTTACAGAATCCCGTTCGTGTCGTCCCGTACGTCTCGGCTGGGACATTATATACGTCTACAGCGTTATATATCCTAACCTAAGCCAGGCTATCATCTCGGATGCAGTATTTTACAACATTCCTGGCATATCGGCCCCTACTTCTCGGTGGGAACATTATATACGTCTATAACGTATCACAACCTAACCTAACCCATCTAGCCCCTCGTTTGCAATGTTTTACAGAATCCCGTTCGTGTCGTCCCGTACATCTCGGTTGGGATATTATATACGTCTACAGCGATATATATACTAACCTAAGGCAGGCTAACTTCTCGGATATAGTATTTTACAACATTTCTGTAGGATCGGCCTCTACTTCTCGGTGGGAAAATTATATACGTCTATAACGTAATATAATCCAACCTAACCCATCTAGCCCCTCGCTGGTAATGTTTTACAGAATCCCGTTCGTGTCGTCCCGTACGTCTCGGTTGGGATATTATATACGTCTATAGCGTTATGTATCCTAACCTAAGGCAGGATAACATCTCGGTTGCAGTATTTTACAACATTCCTGGCATATCGGCCCCTACTTCTCGGTGGGACCATTATATACGTTTATAACGTATCACAACCTATCCTAACCCATCTAGCCCCTCGCTGGTAATATTTTACAGAATCCCGTCCCTGTCGTCCCGTACGTCTCGGATGAGACATTATAAACGTCTACGGCGATATATATCCTAACCTAAGGCATGCTAATTTCTCGGATATATTATTTTACAACATTTCTGTAGGATCGGCCTCTACTTCTCGTTGGGAACATTATATACGTCTATAACGTAACATAACCTAACCTAACCCACCCAGCCCCTCGCTGGTAATGTTTTACAGAATCCCGTTCGTGTCGTCCCGTACATCTCGGTTGGGATATTATATACGTCTATAGCGTTATATATCCTAACCTAAGGCAGGCTATCATCTCGGATGCAATATTTTACAACGTTCCTGGCGCATCGGCCTCAACTTCTCGGTGGGAACATTATATAGGTCTATAACGTAATATAACCTAACCTAACACATCTAGCCCATCGCTCGTAATGTTTTACAGAATCCCGTTCGTGTCGTCCCGTACGTCTCGGCTGGGACATTATATACGTCTACAGCGTTATATATCCTATCCTAAGCCAGGCTATCATCTCGGATGCAGTATTTTACAACATTCCTGGCATATCGGCCCCTACTTCTCGGTGGGAACATTATATACGTCTATAACGTATCACAACCTAACCTAACCCATCTAGCCCCTCGTTTGCAATGTTTTACAGAATCCCATTCGTGTCGTCCCGTACATCTCGGTTGGGATATTATATACGTCTACAGCGATATATATCCTAACCTAAGGCAGGCTAACTTCTCGGATAGAGTATTTTACAACATTCCTGGCATATTGGCCCCTACTTCTCGGTGGGACCATTATATACGTTTATAACGTATCACAACCTAACCTAACCCATCTAGCCCCTCGCTGGTAATGTTTTACAGAATCCCGTTCGTGTCGTCCCGTACGTCTCGTTTGGGACATTATAAACGTCTACAGCGTTATATATCCTAACCTAAGGCAGGCTAACATCTCGGTTGCAGTATTTTACAACATTCCTGGCGTATCGGCCCATGCTTCTCGGTGGGAACATTATATAGGTCTATAACGTAACATAACCTACCCTAACACATCTACCCCTCGCGGGTAATGTTTTACAGAATCCCGTTCGTGTCGTCCCGTACGTCTCGGATGGGACCCTATATACGTCTACAGCGATATATATATTAACCAAAGGCAGGCTAACATCTCGGATGTAGTATTTTACAACATTCTTGGAGTATCGGCCCCTACTTCGCGGTGGGAACATTATACACGTCTATAACGTAACAAAACCTAACCTGACCCATCTAGCCCCTCGCTGGTAATGTTTTACAGAATCCCGTTCGTGTCGTCCCGTACATCTCGGTTGGGATATTATATACGTCTATAGCGTTATATATCCTAACCTAAGGCAGGCTAACATCTCGGATGCAGCATTTTGCAACATTCCTAGCGTATCGGCTCTACTTCTCGGTGGGAACATTATACACGTCTATAACGTAACATAACCTAACCTAACCCATCTAGCCCCTCGCTGGTAATGTTTTACAGAATCCCGTTCGTGTCGTCCCGTACGTCTCGGTTGGAACATTATAAACGTCTACAGCGTTATATATCCTAACCTAAGGCAGGCTAACATCTCGGTTGCAGTATTTTACAACATTCCTGGCGTATCGGCCCATGCTTCTCGGTGGGAACATTATATAGGTCTATAACGTAACATAACCTAACCTAACACATCTACCCCTCGCTGGTAATGTTTTACAGAATCCCGTTCGTGTCGTCCCGTACGTCTCGGATGGGACCCTATATACGTCTGCATCGATATATATATTAACGTAAGGCAGGCTAACATCTCGGACGTAGTATTTTACAACATTCTTGGAGTATCGGCCCCTACTTCGCGGTGGGAACATTATACACGTCTATAACGTAACAAAACCTAACCTAACCCATCTAGCCCCTCGCTGGTAATATTTTACAGAATCCCGTTCTTGTCGACCCGTACGACTCGGTTGGGATATTATATACGTCTATAGCGTTATATATCCTAACCTAAGGCAGGCTATCATCTCGGATGCAATATTTTACAACATTCCTGGCATATCGGCCCCTACTTCTCGGTGGGAACATTATATACGTCTATAACGTATCACAACCTAACCTAACACATCTACCCCTCGCTGGTAATGTTTTACAGAATCCCGTCCCTGTCGTCCCGTACGTCTCGGATGAGACATTATAAACGTCTACAGCGATATATATCCTAACCTAAGGCAGGCTAACTTCTCGGATATAGTATTTTACAACATTTCTGTAGGATCGGCCTCGACTTCTCGGTGGGAAAATTATATACGTCTATAACGTATCACAACCTAACCTAACCCATCTAGCCCCTCGCTGGTAATATTTTACAGAATCCCGTCCCTGTCGTCCCGTACGTCCCGGATGAGACATTATAAACGTCTACAGCGATATATATCCTAACCTAAGGCAGGCTAACTTCTCGGATATAGTATTTTACAACATTTCTGTAGGATCGGCTCTACTTCTCGGTGGGAACATTATACACGTCTATAACGTAACATAACCTAACCTAACCCATCTAGCCCCTCGCTGGTAATGTTTTGCAGAATCCCGTTCCTGTCGTCCCGTACATCTCGGTTGGGATGTTATATACGTCTACAGCGATATATATCCTAACGTAAGGCAGGCTAACATCTCGGATGTAGTATTTTACAACATTCTTGGAGTATCGGCCCCTACTTCTCGGTGGGAACATTATATACGTCTGTAACGTAACATAACCTAACCTATCCCATCTAGCCCCTCGTTGGCAATGTTTTACAGAATTCCGTTCGTGTCGTCCCGTACATCTGGGGTGGGATATTATATACGTCTACAGCGATATATATCCTAACCTAAGGCAGGCTAACTTCTCGGATATAGTATTTTACAACATTCCTGGCGTATCGGCCCCTACTTCACCGTGGGAACATTATACACGTCTATAACTTAACATAACCTAACCTAACCCATCTAGCCCCTCGCTGGTAATATTTTACAGAATCCCGTTCCTGTCGTCCGGTACATCTCGGTTGGGATATTATATACGACTCTAGCGTTATATACCTAACCTAAGGCAGGCTAACATCTCGGATGCAGTATTTTACAACATTCCTGGCGTATCGGCCCATACTTCTCGGTGGGAACATTATATACGTCTATAACGTAACATAACCTAACCTATGCCATCTAGCCCCTCGTTGGCAATGTTTTACAGAATCCCGTTCGTGACGTCCCGTACATCTCGGTTGGAATATTATATACGTCTATAGCGTTATATATCCTAACCTAAGGCCAGCTATCATCTCGGATGCAGTATTTTACAACATTCCTGGCATATCGGCCCCTACTTCTCGGTGGGACCATTATATACGTTTATAACGTATCACAACCTAACCTAACTCATCTAGCCCCTCGCTGGTAATGTTTTACAGAATCCCGTTCGTGTCGTCCCGTACGTCTCGGTTGGGACATTATAAACGTCTACAGCGTTATATATCCTAACCTAAGGCAGGCTAACATCTCGGTTGCAGTATTTTACAACATTCCTGGCGTATCGGCCCATGCTTCTCGGTGGGAACATTATATAGGTCTATAACGTAACATAACCTAACCTAACAAATCTACCCCTCGCTGGTAATGTTTTACAGAATCCCGTTCGTGTCGTCCCGTACGTCTCGGTTGGGACATTATAAACGTCTACAGCGTTATATATCCTAACCTAAGGCAGGCTAACATCTCGGTTGCAGTATTTTACAACATTCCTGGCGTATCGGCCCATGCTTCTCGGTGGGAACATTTTATAGGTCTATAACGTAACATAACCTAACCTAACACATCTACCCCTCGCTGGTAATGTTTTACAGAATCCCGTTCGTGTCGTCCCGTACGTCTCGGATGGGAACCTATATACGTCTACAGCGATATATATGTTAACGTAAGGCAGGCTAACATCTCGGATGTAGTATTTTACAACATTCTTGGAGTATCGGCCCCTACTTCGCGGTGGGAACATTATACACGTCTATAACGTAACAAAACTTAACCTAACCCATCTAGCCCCTCGCGGGTAATATTTTGCAGAATCCCGTTCTTGTCGACCCGTACGACTCGGTTGGGATATTATATACGTCTATAGCGTTATATATCCTAACCTAAGGCAGGCTATCATCTCGGATGCAATATTTTACAACATTCCTGGCGCATCGGCCTCAACTTCTCGGTCGGAACATTATATAGGTCTATAACGTAATATAACCTAACCTAACACATCTAGCCCATCGCTCGTAATGTTTTACAGAATCCCGTTCGTGTCGTCCCGTACGTCTCGGTTGGGACATTATATACGTCTACAGCGTTATATATCCTAACCTAAGCCAGGCTATCATCTCGGATGCAGTATTTTACAACATTCCTGGCATATCGGCCCCTACTTCTCGGTGGGAATATTATATACGTCTATAACGTATCACAACCTAACCTAACCCATCTAGCCCCTCGCTGGTAATATTTTACAGAATCCCGTCCCTGTCGTCCCGTACGTCTCGGATGAGACATTATAAACGTCTACAGCGATATATATCCTAACCTAAGGCAGGCTAACTTCTCGGATATAGTATTTTACAACATTTCTGTAGGATCGGCTCTACTTCTCGGTGGGAACATTATACACGTCTATAACGTAACATAACCTAACCTAACCCATCTAGCCCCTCGCTGGTAATGTTTTGCAGAATCCCGTTCCTGTCGTCCCGTACATCTCGGTTGGGATGTTATATACGTCTACAGCGATATATATCCTAACGTAAGGCAGGCTAACATCTCGGATGTAGCATTTTACAACATTCTTGGAGTATCGGCCCCTACTTCTCGGTGGGAACATTATATACGTCTGTAACGTAACATAACCTAACCTATCCCATCTAGCCCCTCGTTGGCAATGTTTTACAGAATTCCGTTCGTGTCGTCCCGTACATCTGGGTTGGGATATTATATACGTCTACAGCGACATATATCCTAACCTAAGGCAGGCTAACTTCTCGGATATAGTATTTTACAACATTCCTGGCGTATCGGCCCCTACTTCACCGTGGGAACATTATACACGTCTATAACTTAACATAACCTAACCTAACCCATCTAGCCCCTCGCTGGTAATATTTTACAGAATCCCGTTCCTGTCGTCTGGTACATCTCGGTTGGGATATTATATACGACTCTAGCGTTATATACCTAACCTAAGGCAGGCTAACATCTCGGATGCAGTATTTTACAACATTCCTGGCGTATCGGCCCATACTTCTCGGTGGGAACATTATATACGTCTATAACGTAACATAACCTAACCTATGCCATCTAGCCCCTCGTTGGCAATGTTTTACAGAATCCCGTTCGTGACGTCCCGTACATCTCGGTTGGAATATTATATACGTCTATAGCGTTATATATCCTAACCTAAGGCAAGCTATCATCTCGGATGCAGTATTTTACAACATTCCCGGCATATCGGCCCCTACTTCTCGGTGGGACCATTATATACGTTTATAACGTATCACAACCTAACCTAACTCATCTAGCCCCTCGCTGGTAATGTTTTACAGAATCCCGTTCGTGTCGTCCCGTACGTCTCGGTTGGGACATTATAAACGTCTACAGCGTTATATATCCTAACCTAAGGCAGGCTAACATCTCGGTTGCAGTATTTTACAACATTCCTGGCGTATCGGCCCATGCTTCTCGGTGGGAACACTATATAGGTCTATAACGTAACATAACCTAACCTAACACATCTACCCCTCGCTGGTAATGTTCTACAGAATCCCGTTCGTGTCGTCCCGTACGTCTCGGATGGGACCCTATATACGTCTACAGCGATATATATATTAACGTAAGGCAGGCTAACATCTCGGATGTAGTATTTTACAACATTCTTGGAGTATCGGCCCCTACTTCGCGGTGGGAACATTATACACGTCTATAACGTAACAAAACCTAACCTAACCCATCTAGCTCCTCGCTGGTAATATTTTGCAGAATCCCGTTCTTGTCGACCCGTACGACTCGGTTGGGATATTATATACGTCTATAGCGTTATATATCCTAACCTAAGGCAGGCTATCATCTCGGATGCAATATTTTACAACATTCCTGGCGCATCGGCCTCAACTTCTCGGTGGGAACATTATATAGGTCTATAACGTAATATAACCTAACCTAACACATCTAGCCCATCGCTCGTAATGTTTTACAGAATCCCGTTCGTGTCGTCCCGTACGTCTCGGCTGGGACATTATATACGTCTACAGCGTTATATATCCTAACCTAAGCCAGGCTATCATCTCGGATGCAGTATTTTACAACATTCCTGGCATATCGGCCCCTACTTCTCGGTGGGAACATTATATACGTCTATAACGTATCACAACCTAACCTAACCCATCTAGCCCCTCGCTGGTAATATTTTACAGAATCCCGTCCATGTCGTCCCGTACGTCTCGGATGAGACATTATAAACGTCTACAGCGATATATATCCTATCCTAAGCCAGGCTATCATCTCGGATGCAGTATTTTACAACATTCCTGGCATATCGGCCCCTACTTCTCGGTGGGAACATTATATACGTCTATAACGTATCACAACCTAACCTAACCCATCTAGCCCCTCGCTGGTAATGTTTTACAGAATCCCGTTCGTGTCGTCCCGTACGTCTCGGTTGGGACATTATAAACGTCTACAGCGTTATATATCCTAACCTAAGGCAGGCTAACATCTCGGTTGCAGTATTTTACAACATTCCTGGCGTATCGGCCCATGCTTCTCGGTGGGAACACTATATAGGTCTATAACGTAACATAACCTAACCTAACACATCTACCCCTCGCTGGTAATATTTTACAGAATCCCGTTCGTGTCGTCCCGTACGTCTCGGATGGGACCCTATATACGTCTACAGCGATATATATATTAACGTAAGGCAGGCTAACATCTCGGATGTAGTATTTTACAACATTCTTGGAGTATCGGCCCCTACTTCGCGGTGGGAACATTATACACGTCTATAACGTAACAAAACCTAACCTAACCCATCTAGCCCCTCGCTGGTAATATTTTGCAGAATCCCGTTCTTGTCGACCCGTACGACTCGGTTGGGATATTATATACGTCTATAGCGTTATATATCCTAACCTAAGGCAGGCTAACTTCTCGGATATAGTATTTTACAACATTCCTGGCATATCGGCCCCTACTTCTCGGTGGGACCATTATATACGTTTTTAACGTATCACAACCTAACCTAACCCATCTAGCCCCTCGCTGGTAATGTTTTACAGAATCCCGTTCGTGTCGTCCCGTACGTCTCGGTTGGGACATTATAAACGTCTACAGCGTTATATATCCTAACCTAAGGCAGGCTAACATCTCGGTTGCAGTATTTTACAACATTCCTGGCGTATCGGCTCTACTTCTCGGCGGGAACATTATACACGTCTATAACGTAACATAACCTAACCTAACCTATCTAGCCCCTCGCTGGTAATGTTTTGCAGAATCCCGTTCCTGTCGTCCCGTACATCTCGGTTGGGATGTTATATACGTCTACAGCGATATATATCCTAACGTAAGGCAGGCTAACATCTCGGATGTAGTATTTTACAACATTCTTGGAGTATCGGCCCCTACTTCTCGGTGGGAACATTATATACGTCTGTATCGTAACATAACCTAACCTATCCCATCTAGCCCCTCGTTCGCAATGTTTTACAGAATTCCGTTCGTGTCGTCCCGTACATCTCGGTTGGGATATTATATACGTCTACAGCGATATATATCCTAACCTAAGGCAGGCTAACTTCTCGGATATAGTATTTTACAACATTCCTGGCGTATCGGCCCCTACTTCACCGTGGGAACATTATACACGTCTATAACTTAACATAACCTAACCTAACCCATCTAGCCCCTCGCTGGTAATATTTTACAGAATCCCGTTCCTGTCGTCCGGTACATGTCGGTTGGGATATTATATACGACTCTAGCGTTATATACCTAACCTAAGGCAGGCTAACATCTCGGATGCAGTATTTTACAACATTCCTGGCGTATCGGCCCATACTTCTCGGTGGGAACATTATATACGTCTGTAACGTAACATAACCTAACCTATCCCATCTAGCCCCTCGTTTGCAATGTTTTACAGAATCCCGTTCGTGTCATCCCGTACATCTCGGTTGGGATATTATATACGTCTACAGCGATATATATCCTAACCTAGGGCAGGCTAACTTCTCGGATATAGTATTTTACAACATTCCTGGCATATCGGCCCCTACTTCTCGGTGGGACCATTATATACGTTTATAACGTATCACAACCTAACCTAACTCATCTAGCCCCTCGCTGGTAATGTTTTACAGAATCCCGTTCGTGTCGTCCCGTACGTCTCGGTTGGGACATTATAAACGTCTACAGCGTTATATATCCTAACCTAAGGCAGGCTAACATCTCGGTTGCAGTATTTTACAACATTCCTGGCGTATCGGCCCATGCTTCTCGGTGGGAACATTATATAGGTCTATAACGTAACATAACCTAACCTAACACATCTACCCCTCGCTGGTAATGTTTTACAGAATCCCGTTCGTGTCGTCCCGTACGTCTCGGATGGGACCCTATATACGTCTACAGCGATATATATATTAACCTAAGCCAGGCTATCATCTCGGATGCAGTATTTTACAACATTCCTGGCATATCGGTCCCTACTTCTCGGTGGGACCATTATATACGTTTATAACGTATCACAACCTATCCTAACCCATCTAGCCCCTCGCTGGTAATGTTTTGCAGAATCCCGTTCCTGTCGTCCCGTACATCTCGGTTGGGATGTTATATACGTCTACAGCGATATATATCCTAACGTAAGGCAGGCTAACATCTCGGATGTAGTATTTTACAACATTCTTGGAGTATCGGCCCCTACTTCTCGGTGGGAACATTATATACGTCTGTATCGTAACATAACCTAACCTATCCCATCTAGCCCCTCGTTCGCAATGTTTTACAGAATTCCGTTCGTGTCGTCCCGTACATCTCGGTTGGGATATTATATACGTCTACAGCGATATATATCCTAACCTAAGGCAGGCTAACTTCTCGGATATAGTATTTTACAACATTCCTGGCGTATCGGCCCCTACTTCACCGTGGGAACATTATACACGTCTATAACTTAACATAACCTAACCTAACCCATCTAGCCCCTCGCTGGTAATATTTTACAGAATCCCGTTCCTGTCGTCCGGTACATGTCGGTTGGGATATTATATACGACTCTAGCGTTATATACCTAACCTAAGGCAGGCTAACATCTCGGATGCAGTATTTTACAACATTCCTGGCGTATCGGCCCATACTTCTCGGTGGGAACATTATATACGTCTGTAACGTAACATAACCTAACCTATCCCATCTAGCCCCTCGTTTGCAATGTTTTACAGAATCCCGTTCGTGTCATCCCGTACATCTCGGTTGGGATATTATATACGTCTACAGCGATATATATCCTAACCTAGGGCAGGCTAACTTCTCGGATATAGTATTTTACAACATTCCTGGCATATCGGCCCCTACTTCTCGGTGGGACCATTATATACGTTTATAACGTATCACAACCTAACCTAACTCATCTAGCCCCTCGCTGGTAATGTTTTACAGAATCCCGTTCGTGTCGTCCCGTACGTCTCGGTTGGGACATTATAAACGTCTACAGCGTTATATATCCTAACCTAAGGCAGGCTAACATCTCGGTTGCAGTATTTTACAACATTCCTGGCGTATCGGCCCATGCTTCTCGGTGGGAACACTATATAGGTCTATAACGTAACATAACCTAACCTAACACATCTACCCCTCGCTGGTAATGTTCTACAGAATCCCGTTCGTGTCGTCCCGTACGTCTCGGATGGGACCCTATATACGTCTACAGCGATATATATATTAACGTAAGGCAGGCTAACATCTCGGATGTAGTATTTTACAACATTCTTGGAGTATCGGCCCCTACTTCGCGGTGGGAACATTATACACGTCTATAACGTAACAAAACCTAACCTAACCCATCTAGCCCCTCGTTTGCAATGTTTTACAGAATCCCGTTCGTGTCGTCCCGTACATCTCGGTTGGGATATTATATACGTCTACAGCGATATATATCCTAACCTAAGGCAGGCTAACTTGTCGGATATAGTATTTTACAACATTCCTGGCATATCGGCCCCTACTTCTCGGTGGGACCATTATATACGTTTATAACGTATCACAACCTAACCTAACCCATCTAGCCCCTCGCTGGTAATGTTTTACAGAATCCCGTTCGTGTCGTCCCGTACGTCTCGGTTGGGACATTATAAACGTCTACAGCGTTATATATCCTAACCTAAGGCAGGCTAACATCTCGGTTGCAGTATTTTACAACATTCCTGGCGTATCGGCCCATGCTTCTCGGTGGGAACATTATATAGGTCTATAACGTAACATAACCTAACCTAACACATCTACCCCTCGCTGGTAATGTTTTACAGAATCCCGTTCGTGTCGTCCCGTACGTCTCGGATGGGACCCTATATACGTCTACAGCGATATATATATTAACCTAAGCCAGGCTATCATCTCGGATGCAGTATTTTACAACATTCCTGGCATATCGGCCCCTACTTCTCGGTGGGAACATTATACACGTCTATAACTTAACATAACCTAACCTAACCCATCTAGCCCCTCGCTGGTAATATTTTACAGAATCCCGTTCCTGTCGTCCGGTACATGTCGGTTGGGATATTATATACGACTCTAGCGTTATATACCTAACCTAAGGCAGGCTAACATCTCGGATGCAGTATTTTACAACATTCCTGGCGTATCGGCCCATACTTCTCGGTGGGAACATTATATACGTCTGTAACGTAACATAACCTAACCTATCCCATCTAGCCCCTCGTTTGCAATGTTTTACAGAATCCCGTTCGTGTCATCCCGTACATCTCGGTTGGGATATTATATACGTCTACAGCGATATATATCCTAACCTAGGGCAGGCTAACTTCTCGGATATAGTATTTTACAACATTCCTGGCATATCGGCCCCTACTTCTCGGTGGGACCATTATATACGTTTATAACGTATCACAACCTAACCTAACTCATCTAGCCCCTCGCTGGTAATGTTTTACAGAATCCCGTTCGTGTCGTCCCGTACGTCTCGGTTGGGACATTATAAACGTCTACAGCGTTATATATCCTAACCTAAGGCAGGCTAACATCTCGGTTGCAGTATTTTACAACATTCCTGGCGTATCGGCCCATGCTTCTCGGTGGGAACACTATATAGGTCTATAACGTAACATAACCTAACCTAACACATCTACCCCTCGCTGGTAATGTTCTACAGAATCCCGTTCGTGTCGTCCCGTACGTCTCGGATGGGACCCTATATACGTCTACAGCGATATATATATTAACGTAAGGCAGGCTAACATCTCGGATGTAGTATTTTACAACATTCTTGGAGTATCGGCCCCTACTTCGCGGTGGGAACATTATACACGTCTATAACGTAACAAAACCTAACCTAACCCATCTAGCCCCTCGTTTGCAATGTTTTACAGAATCCCGTTCGTGTCGTCCCGTACATCTCGGTTGGGATATTATATACGTCTACAGCGATATATATCCTAACCTAAGGCAGGCTAACTTGTCGGATATAGTATTTTACAACATTCCTGGCATATCGGCCCCTACTTCTCGGTGGGACCATTATATACGTTTATAACGTATCACAACCTAACCTAACCCATCTAGCCCCTCGCTGGTAATGTTTTACAGAATCCCGTTCGTGTCGTCCCGTACGTCTCGGTTGGGACATTATAAACGTCTACAGCGTTATATATCCTAACCTAAGGCAGGCTAACATCTCGGTTGCAGTATTTTACAACATTCCTGGCGTATCGGCCCATGCTTCTCGGTGGGAACATTATATAGGTCTATAACGTAACATAACCTAACCTATCACATCTACCCCTCGCTGGTAATGTTTTACAGAATCCCGTTCGTGTCGTCCCGTACGTCTCGGATGGGACCCTATATACGTCTACAGCGATATATATATTAACCTAAGCCAGGCTATCATCTCGGATGCAGTATTTTACAACATTCCTGGCATATCGGCCCCTACTTCTCGGTGGGAACATTATATACGTCTATAACGTATCACAACCTAACCTAACCCATCTAGCCCCTCGCTGGTAATATTTTACAGAATCCCGTCCATGTCGTCCCGTACGTCTCGGATGAGACATTATAAACGTCTACAGCGATATATATCCTAACCTAAGGCAGGCTAACTTCTCGGATATAGTATTTTACAACATTTCTGTAGGATCGGCCTCTACTTCTCGGTGGGAAAATTATATACGTCTATAACGTAATATAATCCAACCTAACCCATCTAGCCCCTCGCTGGTAATGTTTTACAGAATCCCGTTCGTGTCGTCCCGTACGTCTCGGTTGGGATATTATATACGTCTACAGCGTTATATATCCTATCCTAAGCCAGGCTATCATCTCGGATGCAGTATTTTACAACATTCCTGGCATATCGGCCCCTACTTCTCGGTGGGACCATTATATACGTTTATAACGTATCACAACCTATCCTAACCCATCTAGCCCCTCGCTGGTAATATTTTACAGAATCCCGTCCCTGTCGTCCCGTACGTCTCGGATGAGACATTATAAACGTCTACGGCGATATATATCCTAACCTAAGGCATGCTAATTTCTCGAATATATTATTTTACAACATTTCTGTAGGATCGGCCTCTACTTCTCGTTGGGAACATTATATACGTCTATAACGTAACATAACCTAACCTAACCCACCCAGCCCCTCGCTGGTAATGTTTTACAGAATCCCGTTCGTGTCGTCCCGTACGTCTCGGTTGGGACATTATAAACGTCTACAGCGTTATATATCCTAACCTAAGGCAGGCTAACATCTCGGTTGCAGTATTTTACAACATTCCTGGCGTATCGGCTCTACTTCTCGGCGGGAACATTATACACGTCTATAACGTAACATAACCTAACCTAACCTATCTAGCCCCTCGCTGGTAATGTTTTGCAGAATCCCGTTCCTGTCGTCCCGTACATCTCGGTTGGGATGATATATACGTCTACAGCGATATATATCCTAACGTAAGGCAGGCTAACATCTCGGATGTAGTATTTTACAACATTCTTGGAGTATCGGCCCCTACTTCTCGGTGGGAACATTATATACGTCTGTAACGTAACATAACCTAACCTATCCCATCTAGCCCCTCGTTGGCAATGTTTTACAGAATTCCGTTCGTGTCGTCCCGTACATCTCGGTTGGGATATTATATACGTCTACAGCGATATATATCCTAACCTAAGGCAGGCTAACTTCTCGGATATAGTATTTTACAACATTCCTGGCGTATCGGCCCCTACTTCACCGTGGGAACATTATACACGTCTATAACTTAACATAACCTAACCTAACCCATCTAGCCCCTCGCTGGTAATATTTTACAGAATCCCGTTCCTGTCGTCCGGTACATGTCGGTTGGGATATTATATACGACTCTAGCGTTATATACCTAACCTAAGGCGGGCTAACATCTCGGATGCAGTATTTTACAACATTCCTGGCGTATCGGCCCATACTTCTCGGTGGGAACATTATATACGTCTATAACGTAACATAACCTAACCTAACACATCTACCCCTCGCTGGTAATGTTTTACAGAATCCCGTTCGTGTCGTCCCGTACGTCTCGGATGGGACCCTATATACGTCTACAGCGATATATATATTAACGTAAGGCAGGCTAACATCTCGGATGTAGTATTTTACAACATTCTTGGAGTATCGGCCCCTACTTCGCGGTGGGAACATTATACACGTCTATAACGTAACAAAACCTAACCTAACCCATCTAGCCCCTCGCTGGTAATATTTTGCAGAATCCCGTTCTTGTCGACCCGTACGACTCGGTTGGGATATTATATACGTCTATAGCGTTATACATCCTAACCTAAGGCAGGCTATCATCTCGGATGCAATATTTTACAACATTCCTGGCGCATCGGCCTCAACTTCTCGGTGGGAACATTATACACGTCTATAACTTAACATAACCTAACCTAACCCATCTAGCCCCTCGCTGGTAATATTTTACAGAATCCCGTTCCTGTCGTCCGGTACATGTCGGTTGGGATATTATATACGACTCTAGCGTTATATACCTAACCTAAGGCAGGCTAACATCTCGGATGCAGTATTTTACAACATTCCTGGCGTATCGGCCCATACTTCTCGGTGGGAACATTATATACGTCTGTAACGTAACATAACCTAACCTATCCCATCTAGCCCCTCGTTTGCAATGTTTTACAGAATCCCGTTCGTGTCATCCCGTACATCTCGGTTGGGATATTATATACGTCTACAGCGATATATATCCTAACCTAAGGCAGGCTAACTTCTCGGATATAGTATTTTACAACATTCCTGGCATATCGGCCCCTACTTCTCGGTGGGACCATTATATACGTTTATAACGTATCACAACCTAACCTAACCCATCTAGCCCCTCGCTGGTAATATTTTGCAGAATCCCGTTCTTGTCGACCCGTACGACTCGGTTGGGATATTATATACGTCTATAGCGTTATACATCCTAACCTAAGGCAGGCTATCATCTCGGATGCAATATTTTACAACATTCCTGGCGCATCGGCCTCAACTTTTCGGTGGGAACATTATATAGGTCTATAACGTAATATAACCTAACCTAACACATCTAGCCCATCGCTCGTAATGTTTTACAGAATCCCGTTCGTGTCGTCCCGTACGTCTCGGCTGGGACATTATATACGTCTACAGCGTTATATATCCTAACCTAAGCCAGGCTATCATCTCGGATGCAGTATTTTACAACATTCCTGGCATATCGGCCCCTACTTCTCGGTGGGAACATTATATACGTCTATAACGTATCACAACCTAACCTAACCCATCTAGCCCCTCGTTTGCAATGTTTTACAGAATCCCGTTCGTGTCGTCCCGTACATCTCGGTTGGGATATTATATACGTCTACAGCGATATATATCCTAACCTAAGGCAGGCTAACTTCTCGGATATAGTATTTTACAACATTCCTGGCATATCGGCCCCTACTTCTCGGTGGGACCATTATATACGTTTATAACGTATCACAACCTAACCTAACCCATCTAGCCCCTCGCTGGTAATGTTTTACAGAATCCCGTTCGTGTCGTCCCGTACGTCTCGGTTGGGACATTATAAACGTCTACAGCGTTATATATCCTAACCTAAGGCAGGCTAACATCTCGGTTGCAGTATTTTACAACATTCCTGGCGTATCGGCCCATGCTTCTCGGTGGGAACATTATATAGGTCTATAACGTAACATAACCTAACCTAACACATCTACCCCTCGCTGGTAATGTTTTACAGAATCCCGTTCGTGTCGTCCCGTACGTCTCGGATGGGACCCTATATACGTCTACAGCGATATATATATTAACCTAAGCCAGGCTATCATCTCGGATGCAGTATTTTACAACATTCCTGGCATATCGGCCCCTACTTCTCGGTGGGAACATTATATACGTCTATAACGTATCACAACCTAACCTAACCCATCTAGCCCCTCGCTGGTAATATTTTACAGAATCCCGTCCATGTCGTCCCGTACGTCTCGGATGAGACATTATAAACGTCTACAGCGATATATATCCTAACCTAAGGCAGGCTAACTTCTCGGATATAGTATTTTACAACATTTCTGTAGGATCGGCCTCTACTTCTCGGTGGGAAAATTATATACGTCTATAACGTAATATAATCCAACCTAACCCATCTAGCCCCTCGCTGGTAATGTTTTACAGAATCCCGTTCGTGTCGTCCCGTACGTCTCGGTTGGGATATTATATACGTCTATAGCGTTATGTATCCTAACCTAAGGCAGGATAACATCTCGGTTGCAGTATTTTACAACATTCCTGGCATATCGGCCCCTACTTCTCGGTGGGACCATTATATACGTTTATAACGTATCACAACCTATCCTAACCCATCTAGCCCCTCGCTGGTAATATTTTACAGAATCCCGTCCCTGTCGTCCCGTACGTCTCGGATGAGACATTATAAACGTCTACGGCGATATATATCCTAACCTAAGGCATGCTAATTTCTCGGATATATTATTTTACAACATTTCTGTAGGATCGGCCTCTACTTCTCGTTGGGAACATTATATACGTCTATAACGTAACATAACCTAACCTAACCCACCCAGCCCCTCGCTGGTAATGTTTTACAGAATCCCGTTCGTGTCGTCCCGTACATCTCGGTTGGGATATTATATACGTCTATAGCGTTATATATCCTAACCTAAGGCAGGCTATCATCTCGGATGCAATATTTTACAACATTCCTGGCGCATCGGCCTCAACTTCTCGGTGGGAACATTATATAGGTCTATAACGTAATATAACCTAACCTAACACATCTAGCCCATCGCTCGTAATGTTTTACAGAATCCCGTTCGTGTCGTCCCGTACGTCTCGGCTGGGACATTATATACGTCTACAGCGTTATATATCCTATCCTAAGCCAGGCTATCATCTCGGATGCAGTATTTTACAACATTCCTGGCATATCGGCCCCTACTTCTCGGTGGGAACATTATATACGTCTATAACGTATCACAACCTAACCTAACCCATCTAGCCCCTCGCTGGTAATGTTTTACAGAATCCCGTTCGTGTCGTCCCGTACGTCTCGGTTGGGACATTATAAACGTCTACAGCGTTATATATCCTAACCTAAGGCAGGCTAACATCTCGGTTGCAGTATTTTACAACATACCTGGCGTATCGGCTCTACTTCTCGGCGGGAACATTATACACGTCTATAACGTAACATAACCTAACCTAACCTATCTAGCCCCTCGCTGGTAATGTTTTGCAGAATCCCGTTCGTGTCGTCCCGTACGTCTCGGATGGGTCCCTATATACGTCTACAGCGATATATATATTAACGTAAGGCAGGCTAACATCTCGGATGTAGTATTTTACAACGTTCTTGGAGTATCGGCCCCTACTTCGCGGTGGGAACATTATACACGTCTATAACGTAACAAAACCTATCCTAACCCATCTAGCCCCTCGCTGGTAATATTTTGCAGAATCCCGTTCTTGTCGACCCGTACGACTCGGTTGGGATATTATATACGTCTATAGCGTTATATATCCTAACCTAAGGCAGGCTATCATCTCGGATGCAATATTTTACAACATTCCTGGCGTATCGGCTCTACTTCTCGGTGGGAACATTATACACGTCTATAACGTAACATAACCTAACCTAACCCATCTAGCCCCTCGCTGGTAATGTTTTGCAGAATCCCGTTCCTGTCGTCCCGTACATCTCGGTTGGGATGTTATATACGTCTACAGCGATATATATCCTAACGTAAGGCAGGCTAACATCTCGGATGTAGTATTTTACAACATTCTTGGAGTATCGGCCCCTACTTCTCGGTGGGAACATTATATACGTCTGTAACGTAACATAACCTAACCTATCCCATCTAGCCCCTCGTTTGCAATGTTTTACAGAATCCCGTTCGTGTCATCCCGTACATCTCGGTTGGGATATTATATACGTCTACAGCGATATATATCCTAACCTAAGGCAGGCTAACTTCTCGGATATAGTATTTTACAACATTCCTGGCATATCGGCCCCTACTTCTCGGTGGGACCATTATATACGTTTATAACGTATCACAACCTAACCTAACCCATCTAGCCCCTCGCTGGTAATGTTTTACAGAATCCCGTTCGTGTCGTCCCGTACGTCTCGGTTGGGACATTATAAACGTCTACAGCGTTATATATCCTAACCTAAGGCAGGCTAACATCTCGGTTGCAGTATTTTACAACATTCCTGGCGTATCGGCCCATGCTTCTCGGTGGGAACATTATATAGGTCTATAACGTAACATAACCTAACCTAACACATCTACCCCTCGCTGGTAATGTTTTACAGAATCCCGTTCGTGTCGTCCCGTACGTCTCGGATGGGACCCTATATACGTCTACAGCGATATATATATTAACGTAAGGCAGGCTAACATCTCGGATGTAGTATTTTACAACATTCTTGGAGTATCGGCCCCTACTTCGCGGTGGGAACATTATACACGTCTATAACGTAACAAAACCTAACCTAACCCATCTAGCCCCTCGCTGGTAATATTTTGCAGGATCCCGTTCTTGTCGACCCGTACGACTCGGTTGGGATATTATATACGTCTATAGCGTTATACATCCTAACCTAAGGCAGGCTATCATCTCGGATGCAATATTTTACAACATTCCTGGCGCATCGGCCTCAACTTCTCGGTGGGAACATTATATAGGTCTATAACGTAATATAACCTAACCTAACACATCTAGCCCATCGCTCGTAATGTTTTGCAGAATCCCGTTCCTGTCGTCCCGTACATCTCGGTTGGGATGTTATATACGTCTACAGCGATATATATCCTAACGTAAGGCAGGCTAACATCTCGGATGTAGTATTTTACAACATTCATGGAGTATCGGCCCCTACTTCTCGGTGGGAACATTATATACGTCTGTAACGTAACATAACCTAACCTATCCCATCTAGCCCCTCGTTTGCAATGTTTTACAGAATCCCGTTCGTGTCATCCCGTACATCTCGGTTGGGATATTATATACGTCTACAGCGATATATATCCTAACCTAAGGCAGGCTAACTTCTCGGATATAGTATTTTACAACATTCCTGGCATATCGGCCCCTACTTCTCGGTGGGACCATTATATACGTTTATAACGTATCACAACCTAACCTAACCCATCTAGCCCCTCGCTGGTAATGTTTTACAGAATCCCGTTCGTGTCGTCCCGTACGTCTCGGTTGGGACATTATAAACGTCTACAGCGTTATATATCCTAACCTAAGGCAGGCTAACATCTCGGTTGCAGTATTTTACAACATTCCTGGCGTATCGGCCCATGCTTCTCGGTGGGAACACTATATAGGTCTATAACGTAACATAACCTAACCTAACACATCTACCCCTCGCTGGTAATGTTTTACAGAATCCCGTTCGTGTCGTCCCGTACGTCTCGGATGGGACCCTATATACGTCTACAGCGATATATATATTAACGTAAGGCAGGCTAACATCTCGGATGTAGTATTTTACAACATTCTTGGAGTATCGGCCCCTACTTCGCGGTGGGAACATTATACACGTCTATAACGTAACAAAGCCTAACCTAACCCATCTAGCCCCTCGCTGGTAATATTTTGCAGAACCCCGTTCTTGTCGACCCGTACGACTCGGTTGGGATATTATATACGTTTATAGCGTTATATATCCTAACCTAAGGCAGGCTATCATCTCGGATGCAATATTTTACAACATTCCTGGCGCATCGGCCTCAACTTCTCGGTGGGAACATTATATAGGTCTATAACGTAATATAACCTAACCTAACACATCTAGCCCATCGCTCGTAATGTTTTACAGAATCCCGTTCGTGTCGTCCCGTACGTCTCGGCTGGGACATTATATACGTCTACAGCGTTATATATCCTAACCTAAGCCAGGCTATCATCTCGGATGCAGTATTTTACAACATTCCTGGCATATCCGCCCCTACTTCTCGGTGGGAACATTATATACGTCTATAACGTATCACAACCTAACCTAACCCATCTAGCCCCTCGTTTGCAATGTTTTACAGAATCCCGTTCGTGTCGTCCCGTACATCTCGGTTGGGATATTATATACGTCTACTGCGATATATATCATAACCTAAGTCAGGCTAACTTCTCGGATATAGTATTTTACAACATTCCTGGCATATCGGCCCCTACTTCTCGGTGGGACCATTATATACGTTTATAACGTATCACAACCTAACCTAACCCATCTAGCCCCTCGCTGGTAATGTTTTACAGAATCCCGTTCGTGTCGTCCCGTACGTCTCGGTTGGGACATTATAAACGTCTACAGCGTTATATATCCTAACCTAAGGCAGGCTAACATCTCGGTTGCAGTATTTTACAACATTCCTGGCGTATTGGCCCATGCTTCTCGGTGGGAACATTATATAGGTCTATAACGTAACATAACCTAACCTAACACATCTACCCCTCGCTGGTAATGTTTTACAGAATCCCGTTCGTGTCGTCCCGTACGTCTCGGATGGGACCCTATATACGTCTACAGCGATATATATATTAACGTAAGGCAGGCTAACATCTCGGATGTAGTATTTTACAACATTCTTGGAGTATCGGCCCCTACTTCGCGGTGGGAACATTATACACGTCTATAACGTAACAAAACCTAACCTAACCCATCTAGCCCCTCGCTGGTAATATTTTGCAGAATCCCGTTCTTGTCGATCCGTACGACTCGGTTGGGATATTATATACGTTTATAGCGTTATATATCCTAACCTAAGGCAGGCTATCATCTCGGATGCAATATTTTACAACATTCCTGGCGCATCGGCCTCAACTTCTCGGTGGGAACATTATATAGGTCTATAACGTAACATAACCTAACCTAACACATCTACCCCTCGCTGGTAATGTTTTACAGAATCCCGTTCGTGTCGTCCCGTACGTCTCGGATGGGACCCTATATACGTCTACAGCGATATATATATTAACGTAAGGCAGGCTAACATCTCGGATGTAGTATTTTACAACATTCTTGGAGTATCGGCCCCTACTTCGCGGTGGGAACATTATACACGTCTATAACGTAACAAAACCTAACCTAACCCATCTAGCCCCTCGCTGGTAATATTTTGCAGAACCCCGTTCTTGTCGACCCGTACGACTCGGTTGGGATATTATATACGTTTATAGCGTTATATATCCTAACCTAAGGCAGGCTATCATCTCGGATGCAATATTTTACAACATTCCTGGCGCATCGGCCACAACTTCTCGGTGGGAACATTATATAGGTCTATAACGTAATATAACCTAACCTAACACATCTAGCCCATCGCTCGTAATGTTTTACAGAATCCCGTTCGTGTCGTCCCGTACGTCTCGGCTGGGACATTATATACGTCTACAGCGTTATATATCCTAACCTAAGCCAGGCTATCATCTCGGATGCAGTATTTTACAACATTCCTGGCATATCGGCCCCTACTTCTCGGTGGGAACATTATATACGTCTATAACGTATCACAACCTAACCTAACCCATCTAGCCCCTCGTTTGCAATGTTTTACAGAATCCCGTTCGTGTCGTCCCGTACATCTCGGTTGGGATATTATATACGTCTACTGCGATATATATCCTAACCTAAGGCAGGCTAACTTCTCGGATATAGTATTTTACAACATTCCTGGCATATCGGCCCCTACTTCTCGGTGGGACCATTATATACGTTTATAACGTATCACAACCTAACCTAACCCATCTAGCCCCTCGCTGGTAATGTTTTACAGAATCCCGTTCGTGTCGTCCCGTACGTCTCGGTTGGGACATTATAAACGTCTACAGCGTTATATATCCTAACCTAAGGCAGGCTAACATCTCGGTTGCAGTATTTTACAACATTCCTGGCGTATCGGCCCATGCTTCTCGGTGGGAACATTATATAGGTCTATAACGTAACATAACCTAACCTAACACATCTACCCCTCGCTGGTAATGTTTTACAGAATCCCGTTCTTGTCGTCCCGTACGTCTCGGATGGGACCCTATATACGTCTACAGCGATATATATATTAACGTAAGGCAGGCTAACATCTCGGATGTAGTATTTTACAACATTCTTGGAGTATCGGCCCCTACTTCGCGGTGGGAACATTATACACGTCTATAACGTAACAAAACCTAACCTAACCCATCTAGCCCCTCGCTGGTAATATTTTGCAGAATCCCGTTCTTGTCGACCCGTACAACTCGGTTGGGATATTATATACGTTTATAGCGTTATATATCCTAACCTAAGGCAGGCTATCATCTCGGATGCAATATTTTACAACATTCCTGGCGCATCGGCCTCAACTTCTCGGTGAGAACATTATATAGGTCTATAACGTACTATAACCTAACCTAACACATCTAGCCCATCGCTCGTAATGTTTTACAGAATCCCGTTCGTGTCGTCCCGTACGTCTCGGCTGGGACATTATATACGTCTACAGCGTTATATATCCTAACCTAAGCCAGACTATCATCTCGGATGCAGTATTTTACAACATTCCTGGCATATCGGCCCCTACTTCTCGGTGGGAACATTATATACGTCTATAACGTATCACAACCTAACCTAACCCATCTAGCCCCTCGCTGGTAATATTTTACAGAATCCCGTCCCTGTCGTCCCGTACGTCTCGGATGAGACATTATAAACGTCTATGGCGATATATATCCTAACCTAAGGCAGGCTAATTTCTCGGATATATTATTTTACAACACTTCTGTAGGATCGGCCTCTACTTCTCGGTGGGAACATTATATACGTCTATAACGTAACATAACCTAACCTAACCCATCTAGCCCCTCGCTGGTAATGTTTTACAGAATCCCGTTCGTGTCGTCCCGTACATCTCGGTTGGGATATTATATACGTCTATAGCGTTATATATCCTAACCTAAGGCAGGCTAACATCTCGGATGCAGCATTTTACAACATTCCTAGCGTATCGGCTCTACTTCTCGGTGGGAACATTATACACGTCTATAACGTAACATAACCTAACCTAACCCATCTAGCCCCTCGCTGGTAATGTTTTACAGAATCCCGTTCGTGTCGTCCCGTACGTCTCGGTTGGGACATTATAAACGTCTACAGCGTTATATATCCTAACCTAAGGCAGGCTAACATCTCGGTTGCAGTATTTTACAACATTCCTGGCGTATCGGCCCATGCTTCTCGGTGGGAACATTATATAGGTCTATAACGTAACATAACCTAACCTAACACATCTACCCCTCGCTGGTAATGTTTTACAGAATCCCGTTCGTGTCGTCCCGTACGTCTCGGATGGGACCCTATATACGTCTACAGCGATATATATATTAACGTAAGGCAGGCTAACATCTCGGATGTAGTATTTTACAACATTCTTGGAGTATCGGCCCCTACTTCGCGGTGGGAACATTATACACGTCTATAACGTAACAAAACCTAACCTAACCCATCTAGCCCATCGCTGGTAATATTTTACAGAATCCCGTTCTTGTCGACCCGTACGACTCGGTTGGGATATTATATACGTCTATAGCGTTATATATCCTAACCTAAGGCAGGCTATCATCTCGGATGCAATATTTTACAACATTCCTGGCATATCGGCCCCTACTTCTCGGTGGGAACATTATATACGTCTATAACGTATCACAACCTAACCTAACCCATCTAGCCCCTCGCTGGTAATATTTTACAGAATCCCGTCCCTGTCGTCCCGTACGTCTCGGATGAGACATTATAAACGTCTACAGCGATATATATCCTAACCTAAGGCAGTCTAACTTCTCGGATATAGTATTTTACAACATTTCTGTAGGATCGGCCTCTACTTCTCGGTGGGAAAATTATATACGTCTATAACGTAATATAATCCAACCTAACCCATCTAGCCCCTCGCTGGTAATGTTTTACAGAATCCCGTTCGTGTCGTCCCGTACGTCTCGGTTGGGATATTATATACGTCTATAGCGTTATGTATCCTAACCTAAGGCAGGATAACATCTCGGTTGCAGTATTTTACAACATTCCTGGCATATCGGCCCCTACTTCTCGGTGGGACCATTATATACGTTTATAACGTATCACAACCTATCCTAACCCATCTAGCCCCTCGCTGGTAATATTTTACAGAATCCCGTCCCTGTCGTCCCGTACGTCTCGGATGAGACATTATAAACGTCTACAGCGATATATATCCTAACCTAAGGCAGGCTAATTTCTCGGATATATTATTTTACAACATTTCTGTAGGATCGGCCTCTACTTCTCGGTGGGAACATTATATACGTCTATAACGTAACATAACCTAACCTAACCCATCTAGCCCCTCGCTGGTAATGTTTTACAGAATCCCGTTCGTGTCGTCCCGTACATCTCGGTTGGGATATTATATACGTCTATAGCGTTATATATCCTAACCTAAGGCAGGCTATCATCTCGGATGCAATATTTTACAACATTCCTGGCGCATCGGCCTCAACTTCTCGGTGGGAACATTATATAGGTCTATAACGTAATATAACCTAACCTAACACATCTAGCCCATCGCTCGTAATGTTTTACAGAATCCCGTTCGTGTCGTCCCGTACATCTCGGTTGGATGTTATATACGTCTACAGCGTTATATATCCTAACCTAAGCCAGGCTATCATCTCGGATG
The DNA here is from genome assembly GCA_963969225.1 of Xylocopa violacea. NCBI lineage: Eukaryota > Metazoa > Arthropoda > Insecta > Hymenoptera > Apidae > Xylocopa > Xylocopa violacea. The sequence continues at coordinate 177,450 of CAXAJV010000798.1, forward strand.
CAGTATTTTACAACATTCCTGGCATATCGGCCCCTACTTCTCGGTGGGAACATTATATACGTCTATAACGTATCACAACCTAACCTAACCCATCTAGCCCCTCGCTGGTAATATTTTACAGAATCCCGTCCCTGTCGTCCCGTACGTCTCGGATGAGACATTATAAACGTCTACAGCGATATATATCCTAACCTAAGGCAGGCTAACTTCTCGGATATAGTATTTTACAACATTTCTGTAGGATCGGCCTCTACTTCTCGGTGGGAAAATTATATACGTCTATAACGTAATATAATCCAACCTAACCCATCTAGCACCTCGTTTGCAATGTTTTACAGAATTCCGTTCGTGTCGTCCCGTACGTCTCGGTTGGGATATTATATACGTCTATAGCGTTATGTATCCTAACCTAAGGCAGGATAACATCTCGGTTGCAGTATTTTACAACATTCCTGGCATATCGGCCCCTACTTCTCGGTGGGACCATTATATACGTTTATAACGTATCACAACCTATCCTAACCCATCTAGCCCCTCGCTGGTAATATTTTACAGAATCCCGTCCCTGTCGTCCCGTACGTCTTGGATGAGACATTATAAACGTCTACAGCGATATATATCCTAACCTAAGGCAGGCTAATTTCTCGGATATATTATTTTACAACATTTCTGTAGGATCGGCCTCTACTTCTCGGTGGGAACATTATATACGTCTATAACGTAACATAACCTAACCTAACCCATCTAGCCCCTCGCTGGTAATGTTTTACAGAATCCCGTTCGTGTCGTCCCATACATCTCGGTTGGGATATTATATACGTCTATAGCGTTATATATCCTAACCTAAGGCAGGCTATCATCTCGGATGCAATATTTTACAACATTCCTGGCGCATCGGCCTCAACTTCTCGGTGGGAACATTATATAGGTCTATAACGTAATATAACCTAACCTAACACATCTAGCCCATCGCTCGTAATGTTTTACAGAATCCCGTTCGTGTCGTCCCGTACATCTCGGTTGGATGTTATATACGTCTACAGCGTTATATATCCTAACCTAAGCCAGGCTATCATCTCGGATGCAGTATTTTACAACATTCCTGGTATATCGGCCCCTACTTCTCGGTGGGAACATTATATACGTCTATAACGTATCACAACCTAACCTAACCCATCTAGCCCCTCGCTGGTAATATTTTACAGAATCCCGTCCCTGTCGTCCCGTACGTCTCGGATGAGACATTATAAACGTCTACAGCGATATATATCCTAACCTAAGGCAGGCTAACTTCTCGGATATAGTATTTTACAACATTTCTGTAGGATCGGCCTCTACTTCTCGGTGGGAAAATTATATACGTCTATAGCGTAATATAATCCAACCTAACCCATCTAGCCCCTCGTTTGCAATGTTTTACAGAATCCCGTTCGTGTCGTCCCGTACATCTCGGTTGGGATATTATATACGTCTACAGAGATATATATCCTAACCTAAGGCAGGCTAACTTCTCGGATATAGTATTTTACAACATACCTGGCATATCGGCCCCTACTTCTCGGTGGGACCATTATATACGTTTATAACGTATCACAACCTAACCTAACCCATCTAGCCCCTCGCTGGTAATATTTTACAGAATCCCGTTCGTGTCGTCCCGTACGTCTCGGATGGGACCCTATATACGTCTACAGCGATATATATATTAACGTAAGGCAGGCTAACATCTCGGATGTAGTATTTTACAACATTCTTGGAGTATCGGCCCCTACTTCGCGGTGGGAACATTATACACGTCTATAACGTAACAAAACCTAACCTAACCCATCTAGCCCCTCGCTGGTAATATTTTACAGAATCCCGTTCTTGTCGACCCGTACGACTCGGTTGGGATATTATATACGTCTATAGCGTTATATATCCTAACCTAAGGCAGGCTATCATCTCGGATGCAATATTTTACAACATTCCTGGCATATCGGCCCCTACTTCTCGGTGGGAACATTATATACGTCTATAACGTATCACAACCTAACCTAACCCATCTAGCCCCTCGCTGGTAATATTTTACAGAATCCCGTCCCTGTCGTCCCGTACGTCTCGGATGAGACATTATAAACGTCTACAGCGATATATATCCTAACCTAAGGCAGTCTAACTTCTCGGATATAGTATTTTACAACATTTCTGTAGGATCGGCCTCTACTTCTCGGTGGGAAAATTATATACGTCTATAACGTAATATAATCCAACCTAACCCATCTAGCCCCTCGCTGGTAATGTTTTACAGAATCCCGTTCGTGTCGTCCCGTACGTCTCGGTTGGGATATTATATACGTCTATAGCATTATGTATCCTAACCTAAGGCAGGATAACATCTCGGTTGCAGTATTTTACAACATTCCTGGCATATCGGCCCCTACTTCTCGGTGGGACCATTATATACGTTTATAACGTATCACAACCTATCCTAACCCATCTAGCCCCTCGCTGGTAATATTTTACAGAATCCCGTCCCTGTCGTCCCGTACGTCTCGGATGAGACATTATAAACGTCTACAGCGATATATATCCTAACCTAAGGCAGGCTAATTTCTCGGATATATTATTTTACAACATTTCTGTAGGATCGGCCTCTACTTCTCGGTGGGAACATTATATACGTCTATAACGTAACATAACCTAACCTAACCCATCTAGCCCCTCGCTGGTAATGTTTTACAGAATCCCGTTCGTGTCGTCCCGTACATCTCGGTTGGGATATTATATACGTCTATAGCGTTATATATCCTAACCTAAGGCAGGCTATCATCTCGGATGCAATATTTTACAACATTCCTGGCGCATCGGCCTCAACTTCTCGGTGGGAACATTATATAGGTCTATAACGTAATATAACCTAACCTAACACATCTAGCCCATCGCTCGTAATGTTTTACAGAATCCCGTTCGTGTCGTCCCGTACATCTCGGTTGGATGTTATATACGTCTACAGCGTTATATATCCTAACCTAAGCCAGGCTATCATCTCGGATGCAGTATTTTACAACATTCCTGGCATATCGGCCCCTACTTCTCGGTGGGAACATTATATTCGTCTATAACGTATCACAACCTAACCTAACCCATCTAGCCCCTCGCTGGTAATATTTTACAGAATCCCGTCCCTGTCGTCCCGTACGTCTCGGATGAGACATTATAAACGTCTACAGCGATATATATCCTAACCTAAGGCAGGCTAACTTCTCGGATATAGTATTTTACAACATTTCTGTAGGATCGGCCTCTACTTCTCGGTGGGAAAATTATATACGTCTATAGCGTAATATAATCCAACCTAACCCATCTAGCCCCTCGTTTGCAATGTTTTACAGAATCCCGTTCGTGTCGTCCCGTACATCTCGGTTGGGATATTATATACGTCTACAGAGATATATATCCTAACCTAAGGCAGGCTAACTTCTCGGATATAGTATTTTACAACATACCTGGCATATCGGCCCCTACTTCTCGGTGGGACCATTATATACGTCTATAACGTAACATAACCTAACCTAACCCATCTAGCCCCTCGCTGGTAATGTTTTACAGAATCCCGTTCGTGTCGTCCCGTACGTCTCGGTTGGGACATTATAAACGTCTACAGCGTTATATATCCTAACCTAAGGCAGGCTAACATCTCGGTTGCAGTATTTTACAACATTCCTGGCGTATCGGCCCATGCTTCTCGGTGGGAACATTATATAGGTCTATAACGTAACATAACCTAACCTAACACATCTACCCCTCGCTGGTAATGTTTTACAGAATCCCGTTCGTGTCGTCCCGTACGTCTCGGATGGGACCCTATATACGTCTACAGCGATATATATATTAACGTAAGGCAGGCTAACATCTCGGATGTAGTATTTTACAACATTCTTGGAGTATCGGCCCCTACTTCGCGGTGGGAACATTATACACGTCTATAACGTAACAAAACCTAACCTAACCCATCTAGCCCATCGCTGGTAATATTTTACAGAATCCCGTTCTTGTCGACCCGTACGACTCGGTTGGGATATTATATACGTCTATAGCGTTATATATCCTAACCTAAGGCAGGCTATCATCTCGGATGCAATATTTTACAACATTCCTGGCATATCGGCCCCTACTTCTCGGTGGGAACATTATATACGTCTATAACGTATCACAACCTAACCTAACCCATCTAGCCCCTCGCTGGTAATATTTTACAGAATCCCGTCCCTGTCGTCCCGTACGTCTCGGATGAGACATTATAAACGTCTACAGCGATATATATCCTAACCTAAGGCAGTCTAACTTCTCGGATATAGTATTTTACAACATTTCTGTAGGATCGGCCTCTACTTCTCGGTGGGAAAATTATATACGTCTATAACGTAATATAATCCAACCTAACCCATCTAGCCCCTCGCTGGTAATGTTTTACAGAATCCCGTTCGTGTCGTCCCGTACGTCTCGGTTGGGATATTATATACGTCTATAGCGTTATGTATCCTAACCTAAGGCAGGATAACATCTCGGTTGCAGTATTTTACAACATTCCTGGCATATCGGCCCCTACTTCTCGGTGGGACCATTATATACGTTTATAACGAATCACAACCTATCCTAACCCATCTAGCCCCTCGCTGGTAATATTTTACAGAATCCCGTCCCTGTCGTCCCGTACGTCTCGGATGAGACATTATAAACGTCTACAGCGATATATATCCTAACCTAAGGCAGGCTAATTTCTCGGATATATTATTTTACAACATTTCTGTAGGATCGGCCTCTACTTCTCGGTGGGAACATTATATACGTCTATAACGTAACATAACCTAACCTAACCCATCTAGCCCCTCGCTGGTAATGTTTTACAGAATCCCGTTCGTGTCGTCCCGTACATCTCGGTTGGGATATTATATACGTCTATAGCGTTATATATCCTAACCTAAGGCAGGCTATCATCTCGGATGCAATATTTTACAACATTCCTGGCGCATCGGCCTCAACTTCTCGGTGCGAACATTATATAGGTCTATAACGTAATATAACCTAACCTAACACATCTAGCCCATCGCTCGTAATGTTTTACAGAATCCCGTTCGTGTCGTCCCGTACATCTCGGTTGGATGTTATATACGTCTACAGCGTTATATATCCTAACCTAAGCCAGGCTATCATCTCGGATGCAGTATTTTACAACATTCCTGGCATATCGGCCCCTACTTCTCGGTGGGAACATTATATACGTCTATAACGTATCACAACCTAACCTAACCCATCTAGCCCCTCGCTGGTAATATTTTACAGAATCCCGTCCCTGTCGTCCCGTACGTCTCGGATGAGACATTATAAACGTCTACAGCGATATATATCCTAACCTAAGGCAGGCTAACTTCTCGGATATAGTATTTTACAACATTTCTGTAGGATCGGCCTCTACTTCTCGGTGGGAAAATTATATACGTCTATAGCGTAATATAATCCAACCTAACCCATCTAGCCCCTCGTTTGCAATGTTTTACAGAATCCCGTTCGTGTCGTCCCGTACATCTCGGTTGGGATATTATATACGTCTACAGAGATATATATCCTAACCTAAGGCAGGCTAACTTCTCGGATATAGTATTTTACAACATACCTGGCATATCGGCCCCTACTTCTCGGTGGGACCATTATATACGTTTATAACGTATCACAACCTAACCTAACCCATCTAGCCCCTCGCTGGTAATATTTTACAGAATCCCGTTCGTGTCGTCCCGTACGTCTCGGATGGGACCCTATATACGTCTACAGCGATATATATATTAACGTAAGGCAGGCTAACATCTCGGATGTAGTATTTTACAACATTCTTGGAGTATCGGCCCCTACTTCGCGGTGGGAACATTATACACGTCTATAACGTAACAAAACCTAACCTAACCCATCTAGCCCCTCGCTGGTAATATTTTACAGAATCCCGTTCTTGTCGACCCGTACGACTCGGTTGGGATATTATATACGTCTATAGCGTTATATATCCTAACCTAAGGCAGGCTATCATCTCGGATGCAATATTTTACAACATTCCTGGCATATCGGCCCCTACTTCTCGGTGGGAACATTATATACGTCTATAACGTATCACAACCTAACCTAACCCATCTAGCCCCTCGCTGGTAATATTTTACAGAATCCCGTCCCTGTCGTCCCGTACGTCTCGGATGAGACATTATAAACGTCTACAGCGATATATATCCTAACCTAAGGCAGTCTAACTTCTCGGATATAGTATTTTACAACATTTCTGTAGGATCGGCCTCTACTTCTCGGTGGGAAAATTATATACGTCTATAACGTAATATAATCCAACCTAACCCATCTAGCCCCTCGCTGGTAATGTTTTACAGAATCCCGTTCGTGTCGTCCCGTACGTCTCGGTTGGGATATTATATACGTCTATAGCGTTATGTATCCTAACCTAAGGCAGGATAACATCTCGGTTGCAGTATTTTACAACATTCCTGGCATATCGGCCCCTACTTCTCGGTGGGACCATTATATACGTTTATAACGTATCACAACCTATCCTAACCCATCTAGCCCCTCGCTGGTAATATTTTACAGAATCCCGTCCCTGTCGTCCCGTACGTCTCGGATGAGACATTATAAACGTCTACAGCGATATATATCCTAACCTAAGGCAGGCTAATTTCTCGGATATATTATTTTACAACATTTCTGTAGGATCGGCCTCTACTTCTCGGTGGGAACATTATATACGTCTATAACGTAACATAACCTAACCTAACCCATCTAGCCCCTCGCTGGTAATGTTTTACAGAATCCCGTTCGTGTCGTCCCGTACATCTCGGTTGGGATATTATATACGTCTATAGCGTTATATATCCTAACCTAAGGCAGGCTATCATCTCGGATGCAATATTTTACAACATTCCTGGCGCATCGGCCTCAACTTCTCGGTGCGAACATTATATAGGTCTATAACGTAATATAACCTAACCTAACACATCTAGCCCATCGCTCGTAATGTTTTACAGAATCCCGTTCGTGTCGTCCCGTACATCTCGGTTGGATGTTATATACGTCTACAGCGTTATATATCCTAACCTAAGCCAGGCTATGATCTCGGATGCAGTATTTTACAACATTCCTGGCATATCGGCCCCTACTTCTCGGTGGGAACATTATATACGTCTATAACGTATCACAACCTAACCTAACCCATCTAGCCCCTCGCTGGTAATATTTTACAGAATCCCGTCCCTGTCGTCCCGTACGTCTCGGATGAGACATTATAAACGTCTACAGCGATATATATCCTAACCTAAGGCAGGCTAACTTCTCGGATATAGTATTTTACAACATTTCTGTAGGATCGGCCTCTACTTCTCGGTGGGAAAATTATATACGTCTATAACGTAATATAATCCAACCTAACCCATCTAGCCCCTCGTTTGCAATGTTTTACAGAATCCCGTTCGTGTCGTCCCGTACGTCTCGGTTGGGATATTATATACGTCTATAGCGTTATGTATCCTAACCTAAGGCAGGATAACATCTCGGTTGCAGTATTTTACAACATTCCTGGCATATCGGCCCCTACTTCTCGGTGGGACCATTATATACGTTTATAACGTATCACAACCTATCCTAACCCATCTCGCCCTTCGCTGGTAATATTTTACAGAATCCCGTCCCTGTCGTCCCGTACGTCTCGGATGAGACATTATAAACGTCTACAGCGATATATATCCTAACCTAAGGCAGGCTAATTTCTCGGATATATTATTTTACAACATTTCTGTAGGATCGGCCTCTACTTCTCGGTGGGAACATTATATACGTCTATAACGTAACATAACCTAACCTAACCCATCTAGCCCCTCGCTGGTAATGTTTTACAGAATCCCGTTCGTGTCGTCCCGTACATCTCGGTTGGGATATTATATACGTCTATAGCGTTATATATCCTAACCTAAGGCAGGCTATCATCTCGGATGCAATATTTTACAACATTCCTGGCGCATCGGCCTCAACTTCTCGGTGCGAACATTATATAGGTCTATAACGTAATATAACCTAACCTAACACATCTAGCCCATCGCTCGTAATGTTTTACAGAATCCCGTTCGTGTCGTCCCGTACATCTCGGTTGGATGTTATATACGTCTACAGCGTTATATATCCTAACCTAAGCCAGGCTATCATCTCGGATGCAGTATTTTACAACATTCCTGGCATATCGGCCCCTACTTCTCGGTGGGAACATTATATACGTCTATAACGTATCACAACCTAACCTAACCCATCTAGCCCCTCGCTGGTAATATTTTACAGAATCCCGTCCCTGTCGTCCCGTACGACTCGGATGAGACATTATAAACGTCTACAGCGATATATATCCTAACCTAAGGCAGGCTAACTTCTCGGATATAGTATTTTACAACATTTCTGTAGGATCGGCCTCTACTTCTCGGTGGGAAAATTATATACGTCTATAACGTAATATAATCCAACCTAACCCATCTAGCCCCTCGTTTGCAATGTTTTACAGAATCCCGTTCGTGTCGTCCCGTACGTCTCGGTTGGGATATTATATACGTCTATAGCGTTATGTATCCTAACCTAAGGCAGGATAACATCTCGGTTGCAGTATTTTACAACATTCCTGGCATATCGGCCCCTACTTCTCGGTGGGACCATTATATACGTTTATAACGTATCACAACCTATCCTAACCCATCTAGCCCCTCGCTGGTAATATTTTACAGAATCCCGTCCCTGTCGTCCCGTACGTCTCGGATGAGACATTATAAACGTCTACAGCGATATATATCCTAACCTAAGGCAGGCTAATTTCTCGGATATATTATTTTACAACATTTCTGTAGGATCGGCCTCTACTTCTCGGTGGGAACATTATATACGTCTATAACGTAACATAACCTAACCTAACCCATCTAGCCCCTCGCTGGTAATGTTTTACAGAATCCCGTTCGTGTCGTCCCGTACATCTCGGTTGGGATATTATATACGTCTATAGCGTTATATATCCTAACCTAAGGCAGGCTATCATCTCGGATGCAATATTTTACAACATTCCTGGCGCATCGGCCTCAACTTCTCGGTGCGAACATTATATAGGTCTATAACGTAATATAACCTAACCTAACACATCTAGCCCATCGCTCGTAATGTTTTACAGAATCCCGTTCGTGTCGTCCCGTACATCTCGGTTGGATGTTATATACGTCTACAGCGTTATATATCCTAACCTAAGCCAGGCTATCATCTCGGATGCAGTATTTTACAACATTCCTGGCATATCGGCCCCTACTTCTCGGTGGGAACATTATATACGTCTATAACGTATCACAACCTAACCTAACCCATCTAGCCCCTCGCTGGTAATATTTTACAGAATCCCGTCCCTGTCGTCCCGTACGACTCGGATGAGACATTATAAACGTCTACAGCGATATATATCCTAACCTAAGGCAGGCTAACTTCTCGGATATAGTATTTTACAACATTTCTGTAGGATCGGCCTCTACTTCTCGGTGGGAAAATTATATACGTCTATAACGTAATATAATCCAACCTAACCCATCTAGCCCCTCGTTTGCAATGTTTTACAGAATCCCGTTCGTGTCGTCCCGTACGTCTCGGTTGGGATATTATATACGTCTATAGCGTTATGTATCCTAACCTAAGGCAGGATAACATCTCGGTTGCAGTATTTTACAACATTCCTGGCATATCGGCCCCTACTTCTCGGTGGGACCATTATATACGTTTATAACGTATCACAACCTATCCTAACCCATCTAGCCCCTCGCTGGTAATATTTTACAGAATCCCGTCCCTGTCGTCCCGTACGTCTCGGATGAGACATTATAAACGTCTACAGCGATATATATCCTAACCTAAGGCAGGCTAATTTCTCGGATATATTATTTTACAACATTTCTGTAGGATCGGCCTCTACTTCTCGGTGGGAACATTATATACGTCTATAACGTAACATAACCTAACCTAACCCATCTAGCCCCTCGCTGGTAATGTTTTACAGAATCCCGTTCGTGTCGTCCCGTACATCTCGGTTGGGATATTATATACGTCTATAGCGTTATATATCCTAACCTAAGGCAGGCTATCATCTCGGATGCAATATTTTACAACATTCCTGGCGCATCGGCCTCAACTTCTCGGTGCGAACATTATATAGGTCTATAACGTAATATAACCTAACCTAACACATCTAGCCCATCGCTCGTAATGTTTTACAGAATCCCGTTCGTGTCGTCCCGTACATCTCGGTTGGATGTTATATACGTCTACAGCGTTATATATCCTAACCTAAGCCAGGCTATCATCTCGGATGCAGTATTTTATAACATTCCTGGCATATCGGCCCCTACTTCTCGGTGGGAACATTATATACGTCTATAACGTATCACAACCTAACCTAACCCATCTAGCCCCTCGCTGGTAATATTTTACAGAATCCCGTCCCTGTCGTCCCGTACGTCTCGGATGAGACATTATAAACGTCTACAGCGATATATATCCTAACCTAAGGCAGGCTAACTTCTCGGATATAGTATTTTACAACATTTCTGTAGGATCGGCCTCTACTTCTCGGTGGGAAAATTATATACGTCTATAACGTAATATAATCCAACCTAACCCATCTAGCCCCTCGTTTGCAATGTTTTACAGAATCCCGTTCGTGTCGTCCCGTACGTCTCGGTTGGGATATTATATACGTCTATAGCGTTATGTATCCTAACCTAAGGCAGGATAACATCTCGGTTGCAGTATTTTACAACATTCCTGGCATATCGGCCCCTACTTCTCGGTGGGACCATTATATACGTTTATAACGTATCACAACCTATCCTAACCCATCTCGCCCCTCGCTGGTAATATTTTACAGAATCCCGTCCCTGTCGTCCCGTACGTCTCGGATGAGACATTATAAACGTCTACAGCGATATATATCCTAACCTAAGGCAGGCTAATTTCTCGGATATATTATTTTACAACATTTCTGTAGGATCGGCCTCTACTTCTCGGTGGGAACATTATATACGTCTATAACGTAATATAACCTAACCTAACCCATCTAGCCCCTCGCTGGTAATGTTTTACAGAATCCCGTTCGTGTCGTCCCGTACATCTCGGTTGGGATATTATATACGTCTATAGCGTTATATATCCTAACCTAAGGCAGGCTATCATCTCGGATGCAATATTTTACAACATTCCTGGCGCATCGGCCTCAACTTCTCGGTGGGAACATTATATAGGTCTATAACGTAATATAACCTAACCTAACACATCTAGCCCATCGCTCGTAATGTTTTACAGAATCCCGTTCGTGTCGTCCCGTACATCTCGGTTGGATGTTATATACGTCTACAGCGTTATATATCCTAACCTAAGCCAGGCTATCATCTCGGATGCAGTATTTTACAACATTCCTGGCATATCGGCCCCTACTTCTCGGTGGGAACATTATATACGTCTATAACGTATCACAACCTAACCTAACCCATCTAGCCCCTCGCTGGTAATATTTTACAGAATCCCGTCCCTGTCGTCCCGTACGTCTCGGATGAGACATTATAAACGTCTACAGCGATATATATCCTAACCTAAGGCAGGCTAACTTCTCGGATATAGTATTTTACAACATTTCTGTAGGATCGGCCTCTACTTCTCGGTGGGAAAATTATATACGTCTATAGCGTAATATAATCCAACCTAACCCATCTAGCCCCTCGTTTGCAATGTTTTACAGAATCCCGTTCGTGTCGTCCCGTACATCTCGGTTGGGATATTATATACGTCTACAGAGATATATATCCTAACCTAAGGCAGGCTAACTTCTCGGATATAGTATTTTACAACATACCTGGCATATCGGCCCCTACTTCTCGGTGGGACCATTATATACGTTTATAACGTATCACAACCTAACCTAACCCATCTAGCCCCTCGCTGGTAATATTTTACAGAATCCCGTTCGTGTCGTCCCGTACGTCTCGGATGGGACCCTATATACGTCTACAGCGATATATATATTAACGTAAGGCAGGCTAACATCTCGGATGTAGTATTTTACAACATTCTTGGAGTATCGGCCCCTACTTCGCGGTGGGAACATTATACACGTCTATAACGTAACAAAACCTAACCTAACCCATCTAGCCCCTCGCTGGTAATATTTTACAGAATCCCGTTCTTGTCGACCCGTACGACTCGGTTGGGATATTATATACGTCTATAGCGTTATATATGCTAACCTAAGGCAGGCTATCATCTCGGATGCAATATTTTACAACATTCCTGGCATATCGGCCCCTACTTCTCGGTGGGAACATTATATACGTCTATAACGTATCACAACCTAACCTAACCCATCTAGCCCCTCGCTGGTAATATTTTACAGAATCCCGTCCCTGTCGTCCCGTACGTCTCGGATGAGACATTATAAACGTCTACAGCGATATATATCCTAACCTAAGGCAGTCTAACTTCTCGGATATAGTATTTTACAACATTTCTGTAGGATCGGCCTCTACTTCTCGGTGGGAAAATTATATACGTCTATAACGTAATATAATCCAACCTAACCCATCTAGCCCCTCGCTGGTAATGTTTTACAGAATCCCGTTCGTGTCGTCCCGTACGTCTCGGTTGGGATATTATATACGTCTATAGCGTTATGTATCCTAACCTAAGGCAGGATAACATCTCGGTTGCAGTATTTTACAACATTCCTGGCATATCGGCCCCTACTTCTCGGTGGGACCATTATATACGTTTATAACGAATCACAACCTATCCTAACCCATCTAGCCCCTCGCTGGTAATATTTTACAGAATCCCGTCCCTGTCGTCCCGTACGTCTCGGATGAGACATTATAAACGTCTACAGCGATATATATCCTAACCTAAGGCAGGCTAATTTCTCGGATATATTATTTTACAACATTTCTGTAGGATCGGCCTCTACTTCTCGGTGGGAACATTATATACGTCTATAACGTAACATAACCTAACCTAACCCATCTAGCCCCTCGCTGGTAATGTTTTACAGAATCCCGTTCGTGTCGTCCCGTACATCTCGGTTGGGATATTATATACGTCTATAGCGTTATATATCCTAACCTAAGGCAGGCTATCATCTCGGATGCAATATTTTACAACATTCCTGGCGCATCGGCCTCAACTTCTCGGTGCGAACATTATATAGGTCTATAACGTAATATAACCTAACCTAACACATCTAGCCCATCGCTCGTAATGTTTTACAGAATCCCGTTCGTGTCGTCCCGTACATCTCGGTTGGATGTGATATACGTCTACAGCGTTATATATCCTAACCTAAGCCAGGCTATCATCTCGGATGCAGTATTTTACAACATTCCTGGCATATCGGCCCCTACTTCTCGGTGGGAACATTATATACGTCTATAACGTATCACAACCTAACCTAACCCATCTAGCCCCTCGCTGGTAATATTTTACAGAATCCCGTCCCTGTCGTCCCGTACGTCTCGGATGAGACATTATAAACGTCTACAGCGATATATATCCTAACCTAAGGCAGGCTAACTTCTCGGATATAGTATTTTACAACATTTCTGTAGGATCGGCCTCTACTTCTCGGTGGGAAAATTATATACGTCTATAACGTAATATAATCCAACCTAACCCATCTAGCCCCTCGTTTGCAATGTTTTACAGAATCCCGTTCGTGTCGTCCCGTACGTCTCGGTTGGGATATTATATACGTCTATAGCGTTATGTATCCTAACCTAAGGCAGGATAACATCTCGGTTGCAGTATTTTACAACATTCCTGGCATATCGGCCCCTACTTCTCGGTGGGACCATTATATACGTTTATAACGTATCACAACCTATCCTAACCCATCTAGCCCCTCGCTGGTAATATTTTACAGAATCCCGTCCCTGTCGTCCCGTACGTCTCGGATGAGACATTATAAACGTCTACAGCGATATATATCCTAACCTAAGGCAGGCTAATTTCTCGGATATATTATTTTACAACATTTCTGTAGGATCGGCCTCTACTTCTCGGTGGGAACATTATATACGTCTATAACGTAACATAACCTAACCTAACCCATCTAGCCCCTCGCTGGTAATGTTTTACAGAATCCCGTTCGTGTCGTCCCGTACATCTCGGTTGGGATATTATATACGTCTATAGCGTTATATATCCTAACCTAAGGCAGGCTATCATCTCGGATGCAATATTTTACAACATTCCTGGCGCATCGGCCTCAACTTCTCGGTGGGAACATTATATAGGTCTATAACGTAATATAACCTAACCTAACACATCTAGCCCATCGCTCGTAATGTTTTACAGAATCCCGTTCGTGTCGTCCCGTACATCTCGGTTGGATGTTATATACGTCTACAGCGTTATATATCCTAACCTAAGCCAGGCTATCATCTCGGATGCAGTATTTTACAACATTCCTGTCATATCGGCCCCTACCTCTCGGTGGGAACATTATATACGTCTATAACGTATCACAACCTAACCTAACCCATCTAGCCCCTCGCTGGTAATATTTTACAGAATCCCGTCCCTGTCGTCCCGTACGTCTCGGATGAGACATTATAAACGTCTACAGCGATATATATCCTAACCTAAGGCAGGCTAACTTCTCGGATATAGTATTTTACAACATTTCTGTAGGATCGGCCTCTACTTCTCGGTGGGAAAATTATATACGTCTATAGCGTAATATAATCCAACCTAACCCATCTAGCCCCTCGTTTGCAATGTTTTACAGAATCCCGTTCGTGTCGTCCCGTACATCTCGGTTGGGATATTATATACGTCTACAGAGATATATATCCTAACCTAAGGCAGGCTAACTTCTCGGATATAGTATTTTACAACATACCTGGCATATCGGCCCCTACTTCTCGGTGGGACCATTATATACGTTTATAACGTATCACAACCTAACCTAACCCATCTAGCCCCTCGCTGGTAATATTTTACAGAATCCCGTTCGTGTCGTCCCGTACGTCTCGGATGGGACCCTATATACGTCTACAGCGATATATATATTAACGTAAGGCAGGCTAACATCTCGGATGTAGTATTTTACAACATTCTTGGAGTATCGGCCCCTACTTCGCGGTGGGAACATTATACACGTCTATAACGTAACAAAACCTAACCTAACCCATCTAGCCCCTCGCTGGTAATATTTTACAGAATCCCGTTCTTGTCGACCCGTACGACTCGGTTGGGATATTATATACGTCTATAGCGTTATATATGCTAACCTAAGGCAGGCTATCATCTCGGATGCAATATTTTACAACATTCCTGGCATATCGGCCCCTACTTCTCGGTGGGAACATTATATACGTCTATAACGTATCACAACCTAACCTAACCCATCTAGCCCCTCGCTGGTAATATTTTACAGAATCCCGTCCCTGTCGTCCCGTACGTCTCGGATGAGACATTATAAACGTCTACAGCGATATATATCCTAACCTAAGGCAGTCTCACTTCTCGGATATAGTATTTTACAACATTTCTGTAGGATCGGCCTCTACTTCTCGGTGGGAAAATTATATACGTCTATAACGTAATATAATCCAACCTAACCCATCTAGCCCCTCGCTGGTAATGTTTTACAGAATCCCGTTCGTGTCGTCCCGTACGTCTCGGTTGGGATATTATATACGTCTATAGCGTTATGTATCCTAACCTAAGGCAGGATAACATCTCGGTTGCAGTATTTTACAACATTCCTGGCATATCGGCCCCTACTTCTCGGTGGGACCATTATATACGTTTATAACGAATCACAACCTATCCTAACCCATCTAGCCCCTCGCTGGTAATATTTTACAGAATCCCGTCCCTGTCGTCCCGTACGTCTCGGATGAGACATTATAAACGTCTACAGCGATATATATCCTAACCTAAGGCAGGCTAATTTCTCGGATATATTATTTTACAACATTTCTGTAGGATCGGCCTCTACTTCTCGGTGGGAACATTATATACGTCTATAACGTAACATAACCTAACCTAACCCATCTAGCCCCTCGCTGGTAATGTTTTACAGAATCCCGTTCGTGTCGTCCCGTACATCTCGGTTGGGATATTATATACGTCTATAGCGTTATATATCCTAACCTAAGGCAGGCTATCATCTCGGATGCAATATTTTACAACATTCCTGGCGCATCGGCCTCAACTTCTCGGTGCGAACATTATATAGGTCTATAACGTAATATAACCTAACCTAACACATCTAGCCCATCGCTCGTAATGTTTTACAGAATCCCGTTCGTGTCGTCCCGTACATCTCGGTTGGATGTTATATACGTCTACAGCGTTATATATCCTAACCTAAGCCAGGCTATCATCTCGGATGCAGTATTTTACAACATTCCTGGCATATCGGCCCCTACTTCTCGGTGGGAACATTATATACGTCTATAACGTATCACAACCTAACCTAACCCATCTAGCCCCTCGCTGGTAATATTTTACAGAATCCCGTCCCTGTCGTCCCGTACGTCTCGGATGAGACATTATAAACGTCTACAGCGATATATATCCTAACCTAAGGCAGGCTAACTTCTCGGATATAGTATTTTACAACATTTCTGTAGGATCGGCCTCTACTTCTCGGTGGGAAAATTATATACGTCTATAGCGTAATATAATCCAACCTAACCCATCTAGCCCCTCGTTTGCAATGTTTTACAGAATCCCGTTCGTGTCGTCCCGTACATCTCGGTTGGGATATTATATACGTCTACAGAGATATATATCCTAACCTAAGGCAGGCTAACTTCTCGGATATAGTATTTTACAACATACCTGGCATATCGGCCCCTACTTCTCGGTGGGACCATTATATACGTTTATAACGTATCACAACCTAACCTAACCCATCTAGCCCCTCGCTGGTAATATTTTACAGAATCCCGTTCGTGTCGTCCCGTACGTCTCGGATGGGACCCTATATACGTCTACAGCGATATATATATTAACGTAAGGCAGGCTAACATCTCGGATGTAGTATTTTACAACATTCTTGGAGTATCGGCCCCTACTTCGCGGTGGGAACATTATACACGTCTATAACGTAACAAAACCTAACCTAACCCATCTAGCCCCTCGCTGGTAATATTTTACAGAATCCCGTTCTTGTCGACCCGTACGACTCGGTTGGGATATTATATACGTCTATAGCGTTATATATGCTAACCTAAGGCAGGCTATCATCTCGGATGCAATATTTTACAACATTCCTGGCATATCGGCCCCTACTTCTCGGTGGGAACATTATATACGTCTATAACGTATCACAACCTAACCTAACCCATCTAGCCCCTCGCTGGTAATATTTTACAGAATCCCGTCCCTGTCGTCCCGTACGTCTCGGATGAGACATTATAAACGTCTACAGCGATATATATCCTAACCTAAGGCAGTCTAACTTCTCGGATATAGTATTTTACAACATTTCTGTA
This sequence comes from Xylocopa violacea, assembly GCA_963969225.1. Classification (NCBI taxonomy): domain Eukaryota; kingdom Metazoa; phylum Arthropoda; class Insecta; order Hymenoptera; family Apidae; genus Xylocopa; species Xylocopa violacea. The sequence goes on from CAXAJV010000798.1 coordinate 195,038, forward strand.
GGATCGGCCTCTACTTCTCGGTGGGAAAATTATATACGTCTATAACGTAATATAATCCAACCTAACCCATCTAGCCCCTCGCTGGTAATGTTTTACAGAATCCCGTTCGTGTCGTCCCGTACGTCTCGGTTGGGATATTATATACGTCTATAGCGTTATGTATCCTAACCTAAGGCAGGATAACATCTCGGTTGCAGTATTTTACAACATTCCTGGCATATCGGCCCCTACTTCTCGGTGGGACCATTATATACGTTTATAACGAATCACAACCTATCCTAACCCATCTAGCCGCTCGCTGGTAATATTTTACAGAATCCCGTCCCTGTCGTCCCGTACGTCTCGGATGAGACATTATAAACGTCTACAGCGATATATATCCTAACCTAAGGCAGGCTAATTTCTCGGATATATTATTTTACAACATTTCTGTAGGATCGGCCTCTACTTCTCGGTGGGAACATTATATACGTCTATAACGTAACATAACCTAACCTAACCCATCTAGCCCCTCGCTGGTAATGTTTTACAGAATCCCGTTCGTGTCGTCCCGTACATCTCGGTTGGGATATTATATACGTCTATAGCGTTATATATCCTAACCTAAGGCAGGCTATCATCTCGGATGCAATATTTTACAACATTCCTGGCGCATCGGCCTCAACTTCTCGGTGCGAACATTATATAGGTCTATAACGTAATATAACCTAACCTAACACATCTAGCCCATCGCTCGTAATGTTTTACAGAATCCCGTTCGTGTCGTCCCGTACATCTCGGTTGGATGTTATATACGTCTACAGCGTTATATATCCTAACCTAAGCCAGGCTATCATCTCGGATGCAGTATTTTACAACATTCCTGGCATATCGGCCCCTACTTCTCGGTGGGAACATTATATACGTCTATAACGTATCACAACCTAACCTAACCCATCTAGCCCCTCGCTGGTAATATTTTACAGAATCCCGTCCCTGTCGTCCCGTACGTCTCGGATGAGACATTATAAACGTCTACAGCGATATATATCCTAACCTAAGGCAGGCTAACTTCTCGGATATAGTATTTTACAACATTTCTGTAGGATCGGCCTCTACTTCTCGGTGGGAAAATTATATACGTCTATAACGTAATATAATCCAACCTAACCCATCTAGCCCCTCGTTTGCAATGTTTTACAGAATCCCGTTCGTGTCGTCCCGTACGTCTCGGTTGGGATATTATATACGTCTATAGCGTTATGTATCCTAACCTAAGGCAGGATAACATCTCGGTTGCAGTATTTTACAACATTCCTGGCATATCGGCCCCTACTTCTCGGTGGGACCATTATATACGTTTATAACGTATCACAACCTATCCTAACCCATCTAGCCCCTCGCTGGTAATATTTTACAGAATCCCGTCCCTGTCGTCCCGTACGTCTCGGATGAGACATTATAAACGTCTACAGCGATATATATCCTAACCTAAGGCAGGCTAATTTCTCGGATATATTATTTTACAACATTTCTGTAGGATCGGCCTCTACTTCTCGGTGGGAACATTATATACGTCTATAACGTAACATAACCTAACCTAACCCATCTAGCCCCTCGCTGGTAATGTTTTACAGAATCCCGTTCGTGTCGTCCCGTACATCTCGGTTGGGATATTATATACGTCTATAGCGTTATATATCCTAACCTAAGGCAGGCTATCATCTCGGATGCAATATTTTACAACATTCCTGGCGCATCGGCCTCAACTTCTCGGTGGGGACATTATATAGGTCTATAACGTAATATAACCTAACCTAACACATCTAGCCCATCGCTCGTAATGTTTTACAGAATCCCGTTCGTGTCGTCCCGTACATCTCGGTTGGATGTTATATACGTCTACAGCGTTATATATCCTAACCTAAGCCAGGCTATCATCTCGGATGCAGTATTTTACAACATTCCTGGCATATCGGCCCCTACTTCTCGGTGGGAACATTATATACGTCTATAACGTATCACAACCTAACCTAACCCATCTAGCCCCTCGCTGGTAATATTTTACAGAATCCCGTCCCTGTCGTCCCGTACGTCTCGGATGAGACATTATAAACGTCTACAGCGATATATATCCTAACCTAAGGCAGGCTAACTTCTCGGATATAGTATTTTACAACATTTCTGTAGGATCGGCCTCTACTTCTCGGTGGGAAAATTATATACGTCTATAACGTAATATAATCCAACCTAACCCATCTAGCCCCTCGTTTGCAATGTTTTACAGAATCCCGTTCGTGTCGTCCCGTACATCTCGGTTGGGATATTATATACGTCTACAGCGATATATATCCTAACCTAAGGCAGGCTAACTTCTCGGATATAGTATTTTACAACATACCTGGCATATCGGCCCCTACTTCTCGGTGGGACCATTATATACGTTTATAACGTATCACAACCTAACCTAACCCATCTAGCCCCTCGCTGGTAATGTTTTACAGAATCCCGTTCGTGTCGTCCCGTACGTCTCGGTTGGGACATTATAAACGTCTACAGCGTTATATATCCTAACCTAAGGCAGGCTAACATCTCGGTTGCAGTATTTTACAACATTCCTGGCGTATCGGCCCATGCTTCTCGGTGGGAACATTATATAGGTCTATAACGTAACATAACCTAACCTAACACATCTACCCCTCGCTGGTAATGTTTTACAGAATCCCGTTCGTGTCGTCCCGTACGTCTCGGATGGGACCCTATATACGTCTACAGCGATATATATCCTAACGTAAGGCAGGCTAACATCTCGGATGTAGTATTTTACAACATTCTTGGAGTATCGGCCCCTACTTCTCGGTGGGAACATTATATACGTCTGTAACGTAACATAACCTAACCTATCCCATCTAGCCCCTCGTTGGCAATGTTTTACAGAATTCCGTTCGTGTCGTCCCGTACATCTCGGTTGGGATATTATATACGTCTACAGCGATATATATCCTAACCTAAGGCAGGCTAACTTCTCGGATATAGTATTTTACAACATTCCTGACGTATCGGCCCCTACTTCACCGTGGGAACATTATACACGTCTATAACTTAACATAACCTAACCTAACCCATCTAGCCCCTCGCTGGTAATATTTTACAGAATCCCGTTCCTGTCGTCCGGTACATCTCGGTTGGAATATTATATACGACTCTAGCGTTATATACCTAACCTAAGGCAGGCTATCATCTCGGATGCAGTATTTTACAACATTCCTGGCGTATCGGCCCATACTTCTCGGTGGGAACATTATATACGTCTATAACGTAACATAACCTAACCTAACACATCTACCCCTCGCTGGTAATGTTTTACAGAATCCCGTTCGTGTCGTCCCGTACGTCTCGGATGGGTCCCTATATACGTCTACTGCGATATATATATTAACGTAAGGCAGGCTAACATCTCGGATGTAGTATTTTACAACGTTCTTGGAGTATCGTCCCCTACTTCGCGGTGTGGGAACATTATACACGACTATAACGTAACAAAACCTATCCTAACCCATCTAGCCCCTCGCTGGTAATATTTTGCAGAATCCCGTTCTTGTCGACCCGTACGACTCGGTTGGGATATTATATACGTCTATAGCGTTATATATCCTAACCTAAGGCAGGCTATCATCTCGGATGCAATATTTTACAACATTCCTGGCGTATCGGCTCTACTTCTCGGTGGGAACATTATACACGTCTATAACGTAACATAACCTAACCTAACCCATCTAGCCCCTCGCTGGTAATGTTTTGCAGAATCCCGTTCCTGTCGTCCCGTACATCTCGGTTGGGATGTTATATACGTCTACAGCGATATATATCCTAACGTAAGGCAGGCTAACTTCTCGGATATAGTATTTTACAACATTTCTGTAGGATCGGCCTCTACTTCTCGGTGGGAAAATTATATACGTCTATAACGTAATATAATCCAACCTAACCCATCTAGCCCCTCGTTTGCAATGTTTTACAGAATCCCGTTCGTGTCGTCCCGTACATCTCGGTTGGGATATTATATACGTCTACAGCGAAATATATCCTAACCTAAGGCAGGCTAACTTCTCGGATATAGTATTTTACAACATACCTGGCATATCGGCCCCTACTTCTCGGTGGGACCATTATATACGTTTATAACGTATCACAACCTAACCTAACCCATCTAGCCCCTCGCTGGTAATGTTTTACAGAATCCCGTTCGTGTCGTCCCGTACGTCTCGGTTGGGACATTATAAACGTCTACAGCGTTATATATCCTAACCTAAGGCAGGCTAACATCTCGGTTGCAGTATTTTACAACATTCCTGGCGTATCGGCCCATGCTTCTCGGTGGGAACATTATATAGGTCTATAACGTAACATAACCTAACCTAACACATCTACCCCTCGCTGGTAATGTTTTACAGAATCCCGTTCGTGTCGTCCTGTACGTCTCGGATGGGACCCTATATACGTCTACAGCGATATATATATTAACGTAAGGCAGGCTAACATCTCGGATGTAGTATTTTACAACATTCTTGGAGTATCGGCCCCTACTTCGCGGTGGGAACATTATACACGTCTATAACGTAACAAAACCTAACCTAACCCATCTAGCCCCTCGCTGGTAATATTTTGCAGAATCCCGTTCTTGTCGACCCGTACGACTCGGTTGGGATATTATATACGTCTATAGCGTTATATATCCTAACCTAAGGCAGGCTATCATCTCGGATGCAATATTTTACAACATTCCTGGCGCATCGGCCTCAACTTCTCGGTGGGAACATTATATAGGTCTATAACGTAATATAACCTAACCTAACACATCTAGCCCATCGCTCGTAATGTTTTACAGAATCCCGTTCGTGTCGTCCCGTACGTCTCGGCTGGGACATTATATACATCTACAGCGTTATATATCCTAACTTAAGCCAGGCTATCATCTCGGATGCAGTATTTTACAACATTCCTGGCATATCGGCCCCTACTTCTCGGTGGGAACATTATATACTTCTATAACTTATCACAACCTAAGCTAACCCATCTAGCACCTCGCTGGTAATGTTTTACAGAATCCCGTTCGTGTCGTCCCGTACGTCTCGGTTGGGACATTATAAACGTCTACAGCGTTATATATCCTAACCTAAGGCAGGCTAACATCTCGGTTGCAGTATTTTACAACATTCCTGGCGTATCGGCCCATGCTTCTCGGTGGGAACACTATATAGGTCTATAACGTAACATAACCTAACCTAACACATCTACCCCTCGCTGGTAATGTTTTACAGAATCCCGTTCGTGTCGTCCCGTACGTCTCGGATGGGACCCTATATACGTCTACAGCGATATATATATTAACGTAAGGCAGGCTAACATCTCGGATGTAGTATTTTACAACATTCTTGGAGTATCGGCCCCTACTTCGCGGTGGGAACATTATACACGTCTATAACGTAACAAAACCTAACCTAACCCATCTAGCCCCTCGCTGGTAATATTTTGCAGAATCCCGTTCTTGTCGACCCGTACGACTCGGTTGGGATATTATATACGTCTATAGCGTTATATATCCTAACCTAAGGCAGGCTATCATCTCGGATGCAATATTTTACAACATTCCTGGCGCATCGGCCTCAACTTCTCGGTGGGAACATTATATAGGTCTATAACGTAACATAACCTAACCTAACCCATCTAGCCCCTCGCTGGTAATGTTTTGCAGAATCCCGTTCCTGTCGTCCCGTACATCTCGGTTGGGATGTTATATACGTCTACAGCGATATATATCCTAACGTAAGGCAGGCTAACATCTCGGATGTAGTATTTTACAACATTCTTGGAGTATCGGCCCCTACTTCTCGGTGGGAACATTATATACGTCTGTAACGTAACATAACCTAACCTATCCCATCTAGCCCCTCGTTTGCAATGTTTTACAGAATCCCGTTCGCGTCGTCCCGTACATCTCGGTTGGGATATTATATACGTCTACAGCGATATATAACCTAACCTAAGGCAGGCTAACTTCTCGGATATAGTATTTTACAACATTCCTGGCATATCGGCCCCTACTTCTCGGTGGGACCATTATATACGTTCATAACGTATCACAACCTAACCTAACCCATCTAGACCCTCGCTGGTAATGTTTTACAGAATCCCGTTCGTGTCGTCCCGTACGTCTCGGTTGGGACATTATAAACGTCTACAGCGTTATATATCCTAACCTAAGGCAGGCTAACATCTCGGTTGCAGTATTTTACAACATTCCTGGCGTATCGGCCCATGCTTCTCGGTGGGAACATTATATAGGTCTATAACGTAACATAACCTAACCTAACACATCTACCCCTCGCTGGTAATGTTTTACAGAATCCCGTTCGTGTCGTCCCGTACGTCTCGGATGGGACCCTATATACGTCTACAGCGATATATATATTAACGTAAGGCAGGCTAACATCTCGGATGTAGTATTTTACAACATTCTTGGAGTATCGGCCCCTACTTCGCGGTGGGAACATTATACACGTCTATAACGTAACAAAACCTAACCTAACCCATCTAGCCCCTCGCTGGTAATATTTTGCAGAATCCCGTTCTAGTCGACCCGTACGACTCGGTTGGGATATTATATACGTTTATAGCGTTATATATCCTAACCTAAGGCAGGCTATCATCTCGGATGCAATATTTTACAACATTCCTGGCGCATCGGCCTCAACGTCTCGGTGGGAACATTATATAGGTCTATAACGTAATATAACCTAACCTAACACATCTAGCCCATCGCTCGTAATGTTTTACAGAATCCCGTTCGTGTCGTCCCGTACGTCTCGGCTGGGACATTATATACGTCTACAGCGTTATATATCCTAACCTAAGGCAGGCTAACTTCTCGGATATAGTATTTTACAACATTTCTGTAGGATCGGCCTCTACTTCTCGGTGGGAAAATTATATACGTTTATAACGTATCACAACCTAACCTAACCCATCTAGCCCCTCGCTGGTAATGTTTTACAGAATCCCGTCCCTGTCGTCCCATACGTCTCGGATGAGACATTATAAACGTCTACAGCGATATATATCTTAACCTAAGGCAGGCTAACTTCTCGGATATAGTATTTTACAACATTTCTGTAGGATCGGCCTCTACTTCTCGGTGGGAAAATTATATACGTCTATAACGTAATATAATCCAACCTAACCCATCTAGCCCCTCGCTGGTAATGTTTTACAGAATCCCGTTCGTGTCGTCCCGTACGTCTCGGTTGGGATATTATATACGTCTATAGCGTTATGTATCCTAACCTAAGGCAGGATAACATCTCAGTTGCAGTATTTTACAACATTCCTGGCATATAGGCCCCTACTTCTCGGTGGGACCATTATATACGTTTATAACGTATCACAACCTATCCTAACCCATCTAGCCCCTCGCTGGTAATATTTTACAGAATCCCGTCCCTGTCGTCCCGTACGTCTCGGATGAGACATTATAAACGTCTACGGCGATATATATCCTAACCTAAGGCAGGCTAATTTCTCGGATATATTATTTTACAACATTTCTGTAGGATCGGCCTCTACTTCTCGGTGGGAACATTATATACGTCTATAACGGAACATAACCTAACCTAACCCATCTAGCCCGTCGCTGGTAATGTTTTACAGAATCCCGTTCGTGTCGTCCCGTACATCTCGGTTGGGATATTATATACGTCTATAGCGTTATATATCCTAACCTAAGGCAGGCTAACATCTCGGATGCAGCATTTTACAACATTCCCAGCGTATCGGCTCTGCTTCTCGTTGGGAACATTATACACGTCTATAACGTAACATAACCTAACCTAACCCATCTAGCCCCTCGCTGGTAATGTTTTACAGAATCCCGTTCGTGTCGTCCCGTACGTCTCGGTTGGGACATTATAAACGTCTACAGCGTTATATATCCTAACCTAAGGCAGGCTAACATCTCGGTTGCAGTATTTTACAACATTCCTGGCGTATCGGCCCATGCTTCTCGGTGGGAACATTATATAGGTCTATAACATAACATAGCCTAACCTAACACATCTACCCCTCGCTGGTAATGTTTTACAGAATCCCGTTCGTGTCGTCCCGTACGTCTCGGATGGGTCCCTATATACGTCTACAGCGATATATATATTAACGTAAGGCAGGCTAACTTCTCGGATGTAGTATTTTACAACATTCTTGGAGTATCGGCCCCTACTTCGCGGTGGGAACATTATACACGTCTATAACGTAACAAAACCTAACCTAACCCATCTAGCCCCTCGCTGGTAATATTTTACAGAATCCCGTTCTTGTCGACCCGTTCGACTCGGTTGGGATATTATATACGTCTATAGCGTTATATATCCTAACCTAAGGCAGGCTATCATCTCGGATGCAATATTTTACAACATTCCTGGCATATCGGCCCCTACTTCTCGGTGGGAACATTATATACGTCTATAACGTATCACAACCTAACCTAACCCATCTAGCCCCTCGCTGGTAATATTTTACAGAATCCCGTCCCTGTCGTCCCGTACGTCTCGGATGAGACATTATAAACGTCTACAGCGATATATATCCTAACCTAAGGCAGGCTAACTTCTCGGATATAGTATTTTACAACATTTCTGTAGGATCGGCCTCTACTTCTCGGTGGGAAAATTATATACGTCTATAACGTAATATAATCCAACCTAACCCATCTAGCCCCTCGCTGGTAATGTTTTACAGAATCCCGTTCGTGTCGTCCCGTACGTCTCGGTTGGGATATTATATACGTCTATAGCGTTATGTATCCTAACCTAAGGCAGGATAACATCTCGGTTGCAGTATTTTACAACATTCCTGGCATATCGGCCCCTACTTCTCGGTGGGACCATTATATACGTTTATAACGTATCACAACCTATCCTAACCCATCTAGCCCCTCGCTGGTAATATTTTACGGAATCCCGTCCCTGTCGTCCCGTACGTCTCGGATGAGACATTATAAACGTCTACAGCGATATATATCCTAACCTAAGGCAGGCTAATTTCTCGGATATATTATTTTACAACATTTCTGTAGGATCGGCCTCTACTTCTCGGTGGGAACATTATATACGTCTATAACGTAACATAACCTAACCTAACCCATCTAGCCCCTCGCTGGTAATGTTTTACAGAATCCCGTTCGTGTCGTCCCGTACATCTCGGTTGGGATATTATATACGTCTATAGCGTTATATATCCTAACCTAAGGCAGGCTATCATCTCGGATGCAATATTTTACAACATTCCTGGCGCATCGGCCTCAACTTCTCGGTGGGAACATTATATAGGTCTATAACGTAATATAACCTAACCTAACACATCTAGCCCATCGCTCGTAATGTTTTACAGAATCCCGTTCGTGTCGTCCCGTACATCTCGGTTGGATGTTATATACGTCTACAGCGTTATATATCCTAACCTAAGCCAGGCTATCATCTCGGATGCAGTATTTTACAACATTCCTGGCATATCGGCCCCTACTTCTCGGTGGGACCATTATATACGTTTATAAGGTATCACAACCTAACCTAACCCATCTAGCCCCTCGCTGGTAATGTTTTACAGAATGCCGTTCGTGTCGTCCCGTACGTCTCGGTTGGGACATTATAAACGTCTACAGCGTTATATATCCTAACCTAAGGCAGGCTAACATCTCGGTTGCAGTATTTTACAACATTCCTGGCGTATCGGCCCATGCTTCTCGGTGGGAACATTATATAGGTCTATAACGTAACATAACCTAACCTAACACATCTACCCCTCGCTGGTAATGTTTTACAGAATCCCGTTCGTGTCGTCCCGTACGTCTCGGATGGGACCCTATATACGTCTACAGCGATATATATATTAACGTAAGGCAGGCTAACATCTCGGATGTAGTATTTTACAACATTCTTGGAGTATCGGCCCCTACTTCGCGGTGGGAACATTATACACGTCTATAACGTAACAAAACCTAACCTAATCCATCTAGCCCGTCGCTGGTAATATTTTGCAGAATCCCGTTCTTGTCGACCCGTACGACTCGGTTGGGATATTATATACGTTTATAGCGTTATATATCCTAACCTAAGGCAGGCTATCATCTCGGATGCAATATTTTACAACATTCCTGGCGCATCGGCCTCAACTTCTCGGTGGGAACATTATATAGGTCTATAACGTAATATAACCTAACCTAACACATCTAGCCCATCGCTCGTAATGTTTTACAGAATCCCGTTCGTGTCGTCCCGTACGTCTCGGCTGGGACATTATATACGTCTACAGCGTTATATATCCTAACCTAAGGCAGGCTAACTTCTCGGATATAGTATTTTACAACATTTCTGTAGGATCGGCCTCTACTTCTCGGTGGGAAAATTATATACGTTTATAACGTATCACAACCTAACCTAACCCATCTAGCCCCTCGCTGGTAATGTTTTACAGAATCCCGTTCGTGTCGTCCCGTACGTCTCGGATGAGACATTATAAACGTCTACAGCGATATATATCCTAACCTAAGGCAGGCTAACTTCTCGGATATAGTGTTTTACAACATTTCTGTAGGATCGGCCTCTACTTCTCGGTGGGAAAATTATATACGTCTATAACGTAATATAATCCAACCTAACCCATCTAGCCCCTCGCTGGTAATGTTTTACAGAATCCCGTTCGTGTCGTCCCGTACGTCTCGGTTGGGATATTATATACGTCTATAGCGTTATGTATCCTAACCTAAGGCAGGATAACATCTCGGTTGCAGTATTTTACAACATTCCTGGCATATCGGCCCCTACTTCTCGGTGGGACCATTATATACGTTTATAACGTATCACAACCTATCCTAACCCATCTAGCCCCTCGCTGGTAATATTTTACAGAATCCCGTCCCTGTCGTCCCGTACGTCTCGGATCAGACATTATAAACGTCTACAGCGATATATATCCTAACCCAAGGCAGGCTAATTTCTCGGACATATTATTTTACAACATTTCTGTAGGATCGGCCTCTACTTCTCGGTGGGAACATTATATACGTCTATAACGTAACATAACCTAACCTAACCCATCTAGCCCCTCGCTGGTAATGTTTTACAGAATCCCGTTCGTGTCGTCCCGTACATCTCGGTTGGGATATTATATACGTCTATAGCGTTATATATCCTAACCTAAGGCAGGCTATCATCTCGGATGCAATATTTTACAACATTCCTGGCGCATCGGCCTCAACTTCTCGGTGGGAACATTATATAGGTCTATAACGTAATATAACCTAACCTAACACATCTAGCCCATCGCTCGTAATGTTTTACAGAATCCCGTTCGTGTCGTCCCGTACATCTCGGTTGGATGTTATATACGTCTACAGCGTTATATATCCTAACCTAAGCCAGGCTATCATCTCGGATGCAGTATTTTACAACATTCCTGGCATATCGGCCCCTACTTCTCGGTGGGAACATTATATACGTCTATAACGTATCACAACCTAACCTAACCCATCTAGCCCCTCGCTGGTAATATTTTACAGAATCCCGTCCCTGTCGTCCCGTACGTCTCGGATGAGACATTATAAACGTCTACAGCGATATATATCCTAATCTAAGGCAGGCTAACTTCTCGGATATAGTATTTTACAACATTTCTGTAGGATCGGCCTCTACTTCTCGGTGGGAAAATTATATACGTCTATAACGTAATATAATCCAACCTAACCCATCTAGCCCCTCGCTGGTAATGTTTTACAGAATCCCGTTCGTGTCGTCCCGTACGTCTCGGTTGGGATATTATATACGTCTATAGCGTTATGTATCCTAACCTAAGGCAGGATAACATCTCGGTTGCAGTATTTTACAACATTCCTGGCATATCGGCCCCTACTTCTCGGTGGGACCATTATATACGTTTATAACGTATCACAACCTATCCTAACCCATCTAGCCCCTCGCTGGTAATATTTTACAGAATCCCGTCCCTGTCGTCCCGTACGTCTCGGATCAGACATTATAAACGTCTACAGCGATATATATCCTAACCTAAGGCAGGCTAATTTCTCGGACATATTATTTTACAACATTTCTGTAGGATCGGCCTCTACTTCTCGGTGGGAACATTATATACGTCTATAACGTAACATAACCTAACCTAACCCATCTAGCCCCTCGCTGGTAATGTTTTACAGAATCCCGTTCGTGTCGTCCCGTACGTCTCGGTTGGGATATTATATACGTCTATAGCGTTATGTATCCTAACCTAAGGCAGGATAACATCTCGGTTGCAGTATTTTACAACATTCCTGGCATATCGGCCCCTACTTCTCGGTGGGACCATTATATACGTTTATAACGTATCACAACCTATCCTAACCCATCTAGCCCCTCGCTTGTAATATTTTACAGAATCCCGTCCCTGTCGTCCCGTACGTCTCGGATCAGACATTATAAACGTCTACAGCGATATATATCCTAACCTAAGGCAGGCTAATTTCTCGGATATATTATTTTACAACATTTGTGTAGGATCGGCCTCTACTTCTCGGTGGGAACATTATATACGTCTATAACGTAACATAACCTAACCTAACCCATCTAGCCCCTCGCTGGTAATGTTTTACAGAATCCCGTTCGTGTCGTCCCGTACATCTCGGTTGGGATATTATATACGTCTATAGCGTTATATATCCTAACCTAAGGCAGGCTATCATCTCGGATGCAATATTTTACAACATTCCTGGCGCATCGGCCTCAACTTCTCGGTGGGAACATTATATAGGTCTATAACGTAATATAACCTAACCTAACACATCTAGCCCATCGCTCGTAATGTTTTACAGAATCCCGTTCGTGTCGTCCCGTACATCTCGGTTGGATGTTATATACGTCTACAGCGTTATATATCCTAACCTAAGCCAGGCTATCATCTCGGATGCAGTATTTTACAACATTCCTGGCATATCGGCCCCTACTTCTCGGTGGGAACATTATATACGTCTATAACGTATCACAACCTAACCTAACCCATCTAGCCCCTCGCTGGTAATATTTTACAGAATCCCGTCCCTGTCGTCCCGTACGTCTCGGATCAGACATTATAAACGTCTACAGCGATATATATCCTAACCTAAGGCAGGCTAATTTCTCGGATATAGTATTTTACAACATTTCTGTAGGATCGGCCTCTACTTCTCGGTGGGAAAATTATATACGTCTATAACGTAATATAATCCAACCTAACCCATCTAGCCCCTCGTTTGCAATGTTTTACAGAATCCCGTTCGTGTCGTCCCGTACATCTCGGTTGGGATATTATATACGTCTACAGCGATATATATCCTAACCTAAGGCAGGCTAACTTCTCGGATATAGTATTTTACAACATACCTGGCATATCGGCCCCTACTTCTCGGTGGGACCATTATATACGTTTATAACGTATCACAACCTAACCTAACCCATCTAGCCCCTCGCTGGTAATGTTTTACAGAATCCCGTTCGTGTCGTCCCGTACGTCTCGGTTGGGATATTATATACGTCTATAGCGTTATGTATACTAACCTAAGGCAGGATAACATCTCGGTTGCAGTATTTTACAACATTCCTGGCATATCGGCCCCTACTTCTCGGTGGGACCATTATATACGTTTATAACGTATCACAACCTATCCTAAGCCATCTAGCCCCTCGCTGGTAATATTTTACAGAATCCCGTCCCTGTCGTCCCGTACGTCTCGGATCAGACATTATAAACGTCTACAGCGATATATATCCTAACCTAAGGCAGGCTAATTTCTCGGATATATTATTTTACAACATTTCTGTAGGATCGGCCTCTACTTCTCGGTGGGAAAATTATATACGTCTATAACGTAATATAATCCAACCTAACCCATCTAGCCCCTCGCTGGTAATGTTTTACAGAATCCCGTTCGTGTCGTCCCGTACGTCTCGGTTGGGATATTATATACGTCTATAGCGTTATGTATCCTAACCTAAGGCAGGATAACATCTCGGTTGCAGTATTTTACAACATTCCTGGCATATCGGCCCCTACTTCTCGGTGGGACCATTATATACGTTTATAACGTATCACAACCTATCCTAACCCATCTAGCCCCTCGCTGGTAATATTTTACAGAATCCCGTCCCTGTCGTCCCGTACGTCTCGGATCAGACATTATAAACGTCTACAGCGATATATATCCTAACCTAAGGCAGGCTAATTTCTCGGACATATTATTTTACAACATTTCTGTAGGATCGGCCTCTACTTCTCGGTGGGAACATTATATACGTCTATAACGTAACATAACCTAACCTAACCCATCTAGCCCCTCGCTGGTAATGTTTTACAGAATCCCGTTCGTGTCGTCCCGTACATCTCGGTTGGGATATTATATACGTCTATAGCGTTATATATCCTAACCTAAGGCAGGCTATCATCTCGGATGCAATATTTTACAACATTCCTGGCGCATCGGCCTCAACTTCTCGGTGGGAACATTATATAGGTCTATAACGTAATATAACTTAACCTAACACATCTAGCCCATCGCTCGTAATGTTTTACAGAATCCCGTTCGTGTCGTCCCGTACATCTCGGTTGGATGTTATATACGTCTACAGCGTTATATATCCTAACCTAAGCCAGGCTATCATCTCGGATGCAGTATTTTACAACATTCCTGGCATATCGGCCCCTACTTCTCGGTGGGAACATTATATACGTCTATAACGTATCACAACCTAACCTAACCCATCTAGCCCCTCGCTGGTAATATTTTACAGAATCCCGTCCCTGTCGTCCCGTACGTCTCGGATGAGACATTATAAACGTCTACAGCGATATATATCCTAATCTAAGGCAGGCTAACTTCTCGGATATAGTATTTTACAACATTTCTGTAGGATCGGCCTCTACTTCTCGGTGGGAAAATTATATACGTCTATAACGTAATATAATCCAACCTAACCCATCTAGCCCCTCGTTTGCAATGTTTTACAGAATCCCGTTCGTGTCGTCCCGTACATCTCGGTTGGGATATTATATACGTCTACAGCGATATATATCCTAACCTAAGGCAGGCTAACTTCTCGGATATAGTATTTTACAACATACCTGGCATATCGGCCCCTACTTCTCGGTGGGACCATTATATACGTTTATAACGTATCACAACCTAACCTAACCCATCTAGCCCCTCGCTGGTAATGTTTTACAGAATGCCGTTCGTGTCGTCCCGTACGTCTCGGTTGGGACATTATAAACGTCTACAGCGTTATATATCCTAACCTAAGGCAGGCTAACATCTCGGTTGCAGTATTTTACAACATTCCTGGCGTATCGGCCCATGCTTCTCGGTGGGAACATTATATAGGTCTATAACGTAACATAACCTAACCTAACACATCTACCCCTCGCTGGTAATGTTTTACAGAATCCCGTTCGTGTCGTCCCGTACGTCTCGGATGGGACCCTATATACGTCTACAGCGATATATATATTAACGTAAGGCAGGCTAACATCTCGGATGTAGTATTTTACAACATTCTTGGAGTATCGGCCCCTACTTCGCGGTGGGAACATTATACACGTCTATAACGTAACAAAACCTAACCTAACCCATCTAGCCCCTCGCTGGTAATATTTTGCAGAATCCCGTTCTTGTCGACCCGTACGACTCGGTTGGGATATTATATACGTTTATAGCGTTATATATCCTAACCTAAGGCAGGCTATCATCTCGGATGCAATATTTTACAACATTCCTGGCGCATCGGCCTCAACTTCTCGGTGGGAACATTATATAGGTCTATAACGTAATATAACCTAACCTAACACATCTAGCCCATCGCTCGTAATGTTTTACAGAATCCCGTTCGTGTCGTCCCGTACGTCTCGGCTGGGACATTATATACGTCTACAGCGTTATATATCCTAACCTAAGGCAGGCTAACTTCTCGGATATAGTATTTTACAACATTTCTGTAGGATCGGCCTCTACTTCTCGGTGGGAAAATTATATACGTTTATAACGTATCACAACCTAACCTAACCCATCTAGCCCCTCGCTGGTAATGTTTTACAGAATCCCGTTCGTGTCGTCCCGTACGTCTCGGATGAGACATTATAAACGTCTACAGCGATATATATCCTAACCTAAGGCAGGCTAACTTCTCGGATATAGTATTTTACAACATTTCTGTAGGATCGGCCTCTACTTCTCGGTGGGAAAATTATATACGTTTATAACGTATCACAACCTAACCTAACCCATCTAGCCCCTCGCTGGTAATGTTTTACAGAATCCCGTTCGTGTCGTCCCGTACGTCTCGGATGAGACATTATAAACGTCTACAGCGATATATATCCTAACCTAAGGCAGGCTAACTTCTCGGATATAGTGTTTTACAACATTTCTGTAGGATCGGCCTCTACTTCTCGGTGGGAAAATTATATACGTCTATAACGTAATATAATCCAACCTAACCCATCTAGCCCCTCGCTGGTAATGTTTTACAGAATCCCGTTCGTGTCGTCCCGTACGTCTCGGTTGGGATATTATATACGTCTATAGCGTTATGTATCCTAACCTAAGGCAGGATAACATCTCGGTTGCAGTATTTTACAACATTCCTGGCATATCGGCCCCTACTTCTCGGTGGGACCATTATATACGTTTATAACGTATCACAACCTATCCTAACCCATCTAGCCCCTCGCTGGTAATATTTTACAGAATCCCGTCCCTGTCGTCCCGTACGTCTCGGATCAGACATTATAAACGTCTACAGCGATATATATCCTAACCCAAGGCAGGCTAATTTCTCGGACATATTATTTTACAACATTTCTGTAGGATCGGCCTCTACTTCTCGGTGGGAACATTATATACGTCTATAACGTAACATAACCTAACCTAACCCATCTAGCCCCTCGCTGGTAATGTTTTACAGAATCCCGTTCGTGTCGTCCCGTACATCTCGGTTGGGACATTATATACGTCTATAGCGTTATATATCCTAACCTAAGGCAGGCTATCATCTCGGATGCAATATTTTACAACATTCCTGGCGCATCGGCCTCAACTTCTCGGTGGGAACATTATATAGGTCTATAACGTAATATAACCTAACCTAACACATCTAGCCCATCGCTCGTAATGTTTTACAGAATCCCGTTCGTGTCGTCCCGTACATCTCGGTTGGATGTTATATACGTCTACAGCGTTATATATCCTAACCTAAGCCAGGCTATCATCTCGGATGCAGTATTTTACAACATTCCTGGCATATCGGCCCCTACTTCTCGGTGGGAACATTATATACGTCTATAACGTATCACAACCTAACCTAACCCATCTAGCCCCTCGCTGGTAATATTTTACAGAATCCCGTCCCTGTCGTCCCGTACGTCTCGGATGAGACATTATAAACGTCTACAGCGATATATATCCTAATCTAAGGCAGGCTAACTTCTCGGATATAGTATTTTACAACATTTCTGTAGGATCGGCCTCTACTTCTCGGTGGGAAAATTATATACGTCTATAACGTAATATAATCCAACCTAACCCATCTAGCCCCTCGCTGGTAATGTTTTACAGAATCCCGTTCGTGTCGTCCCGTACGTCTCGGTTGGGATATTATATACGTCTATAGCGTTATGTATCCTAACCTAAGGCAGGATAACATCTCGGTTGCAGTATTTTACAACATTCCTGGCATATCGGCCCCTACTTCTCGGTGGGACCATTATATACGTTTATAACGTATCACAACCTATCCTAACCCATCTAGCCCCTCGCTGGTAATATTTTACAGAATCCCGTCCCTGTCGTCCCGTACGTCTCGGATCAGACATTATAAACGTCTACAGCGATATATATCCTAACCTAAGGCAGGCTAATTTCTCGGACATATTATTTTACAACATTTCTGTAGGATCGGCCTCTACTTCTCGGTGGGAACATTATATACGTCTATAACGTAACATAACCTAACCTAACCCATCTAGCCCCTCGCTGGTAATGTTTTACAGAATCCCGTTCGTGTCGTCCCGTACATCTCGGTTGGGATATTATATACGTCTATAGCGTTATATATCCTAACCTAAGGCAGGCTATCATCTCGGATGCAATATTTTACAACATTCCTGGCGTATCGGCCCATGCTTCTCGGTGGGCACATTATATAGGTCTATAACGTTACATAACCTAACCTAACACATCTACCCCTCGCTGGTAATGTTTTACAGAATCCCGTTCGTGTCGTCCCGTACGTCTCGGATGGGACCCTATATACGTCTACAGCGATATATATATTAACGTAAGGCAGGCTAACATCTCGGATGTAGTATTTTACAACATTCTTGGAGTATCGGCCCCTACTTCGCGGTGGGAACATTATACACGTCTATAACGTAACAAAACCTAACCTAACCCATCTAGCCCCTCGCTGGTAATATTTTGCAGAATCCCGTTCTTGTCGACCCGTACGACTCGGTTGGGATATTATATACGTTTATAGCGTTATATATCCTAACCTAAGTCAGGCTATCATCTCGGATGCAATATTTTACAACATTCCTGGCGCATCGGCCTCAACTTCTCGGTGGGAACATTATATAGGTCTATAACGTAATATAACCTAACCTAACACATCTAGCCCATCGCTCGTAATGTTTTACAGAATCCCGTTCGTGTCGTCCCGTACGTCTCGGCTGGGACATTATATACGTCTACAGCGTTATATATCCTAACCTAAGGCAGGCTAACTTCTCGGATATAGTATTTTACAACATTTCTGTAGGATCGGCCTCTACTTCTCGGTGGGAAAATTATATACGTTCATAACGTAATATAATCCAACCTAACCCATCTAGCCCCTCGCTGGTAATGTTTTACAGAATCCCGTTCGTGTCGTCCCGTACGTCTCGGTTGGGATATTATATACGTCTATAGCGTTATGTATCCTAACCTAAGGCAGGATAACATCTCGGTTGCAGTATTTTACAACATTCCTGGCATATCGGCCCCTACTTCTCGGTGGGACCATTATATACGTTTATAACGTATCACAACCTATCCTAACCCATCTAGCCCCTCGCTTGTAATATTTTACAGAATCCCGTCCCTGTCGTCCCGTACGTCTCGGATCAGACATTATAAACGTCTACAGCGATATATATCCTAACCTAAGGCAGGCTAATTTCTCGGACATATTATTTTACAACATTTCTGTAGGATCGGCCTCTACTTCTCGGTGGGAACATTATATACGTCTATAACGTAACATAACCTAACCTAACCCATCTAGCCCCTCGCTGGTAATGTTTTACAGAATCCCGTTCGTGTCGTCCCGTACATCTCGGTTGGGATATTATATACGTCTATAGCGTTATATATCCTAACCTAAGGCAGGCTATCATCTCGGATGCAATATTTTACAACATTCCTGGCGCATCGGCCTCAACTTCTCGGTGGGAACATTATATAGGTCTATAACGTAATATAACCTAACCTAACACATCTAGCCCATCGCTCGTAATGTTTTACAGAATCCCGTTCGTGTCGTCCCGTACATCTCGGTTGGATGTTATATACGTCTACAGCGTTATATATCCTAACCTAAGCCAGGCTATCATCTCGGATGCAGTATTTTACAACATTCCTGGCATATAGGCCCCTACTTCTCGGTGGGAACATTATATACGTCTATAACGTATCACAACCTAACCTAACCCATCTAGCCCCTCGCTGGTAATATTTTACAGAATCCCGTCCCTGTCGTCCCGTACGTCTCGGATGAGACATTATAAACGTCTACAGCGATATATATCCTAATCTAAGGCAGGCTAACTTCTCGGATATAGTATTTTACAACATTTCTGTAGGATCGGCCTCTACTTCTCGGTGGGAAAATTATATACGTCTATAACGTAATATAATCCAACCTAACCCATCTAGCCCCTCGTTTGCAATGTTTTACAGAATCCCGTTCGTGTCGTCCCGTACATCTCGCTTGGGATATTATATACGTCTACAGCGATATATATCCTAACCTAAGGCAGGCTAACTTCTCGGATATAGTATTTTACAACATACCTGGCATATCGGCCCCTACTTCTCGGTGGGACCATTATATACGTTTATAACGTATCACAACCTAACCTAACCCATCTAGCCCCTCGCTGGTAATGTTTTACAGAATGCCGTTCGTGTCGTCCCGTACGTCTCGGTTGGGACATTATAAACGTCTACAGCGTTATATATCCTAACCTAAGGCAGGCTAACATCTCGGTTGCAGTATTTTACAACATTCCTGGCGTATCGGCCCATGCTTCTCGGTGGGAACATTATATAGGTCTATAACGTAACATAACCTAACCTAACACATCTACCCCTCGCTGGTAATGTTTTACAGAATCCCGTTCGTGTCGTCCCGTACGTCTCGGATGGGACCCTATATACGTCTACAGCGATATATATATTAACGTAAGGCAGGCTAACATCTCGGATGTAGTATTTTACAACATTCTTGGAGTATCGGCCCCTACTTCGCGGTGGGAACATTATACACGTCTATAACGTAACAAAACCTAACCTAACCCATCTAGCCCCTCGCTGGTAATATTTTGCAGAATCCCGTTCTTGTCGACCCGTACGACTCGGTTGGGATATTATATACGTTTATAGCGTTATATATCCTAACCTAAGGCAGGCTATCATCTCGGATGCAATATTTTACAACATTCCTGGCGCATCGGCCTCAACTTCTCGGTGGGAACATTATATAGGTCTATAACGTAATATAACCTAACCTAACACATCTAGCCCATCGCTCGTAATGTTTTACAGAATCCCGTTCGTGTCGTCCCGTACGTCTCGGCTGGGACATTATATACGTCTACAGCGTTATATATCCTAACCTAAGGCAGGCTAACTTCTCGGATATAGTATTTTACAACATTTCTGTAGGATCGGCCTCTACTTCTCGGTGGGAAAATTATATACGTTTATAACGTATCACAACCTAACCTAACCCATCTAGCCCCTCGCTGGTAATGTTTTACAGAATCCCGTTCGTGTCGTCCCGTACGTCTCGGATGAGACATTATAAACGTCTACAGCGATATATATCCTAACCTAAGGCAGGCTAACTTCTCGGATATAGTATTTTACAACATTTCTGTAGGATCGGCCTCTACTTCTCCGTGGGAAAATTATATACGTCTATAACGTAATATAATCCAACCTAACCCATCTAGCCCCTCGCTGGTAATGTTTTACAGAATCCCGTTCGTGTCGTCCCGTACGTCTCGGTTGGGATATTATATACGTCTATAGCGTTATGTATCCTAACCTAAGGCAGGATAACATCTCGGTTGCAGTATTTTACAACAT
This sequence comes from Xylocopa violacea, assembly GCA_963969225.1. Classification (NCBI taxonomy): domain Eukaryota; kingdom Metazoa; phylum Arthropoda; class Insecta; order Hymenoptera; family Apidae; genus Xylocopa; species Xylocopa violacea. The sequence goes on from CAXAJV010000798.1 coordinate 216,495, forward strand.
TCCTGGCATATCGGCCCCTACTTCTCGGTGGGACCATTATATACGTTTGTAACGTATCACAACCTATCCTAACCCATCTAGCCCCTCGCTTGTAATATTTTACAGAATCCCGTCCCTGTCGTCCCGTACGTCTCGGATCAGACATTATAAACGTCTACAGCGATATATATCCTAACCTAAGGCAGGCTAATTTCTCGGACATATTATTTTACAACATTTCTGTAGGATCGGCCTCTACTTCTCGGTGGGAACATTATATACGTCTATAACGTAACATAACCTAACCTAACCCATCTAGCCCCTCGCTGGTAATGTTTTACAGAATCCCGTTCGTGTCGTCCCGTACATCTCGGTTGGGATATTATATACGTCTATAGCGTTATATATCCTAACCTAAGGCAGGCTATCATCTCGGATGCAATATTTTACAACATTCCTGGCGCATCGGCCTCAACTTCTCGGTGGGAACATTATATAGGTCTATAACGTAATATAACCTAACCTAACACATCTAGCCCATCGCTCGTAATGTTTTACAGAATCCCGTTCGTGTCGTCCCGTACATCTCGGTTGGATGTTATATACGTCTACAGCGTTATATATCCTAACCTAATCCAGGCTATCATCTCGGATGCAGTATTTTACAACATTCCTGGCATATCGGCCCCTACTTCTCGGTGGGAACATTATATACGTCTATAACGTATCACAACCTAACCTAACCCATCTAGCCCCTCGCTGGTAATATTTTACAGAATCCCGTCCCTGTCGTCCCGTACGTCTCGGATGAGACATTATAAACGTCTACAGCGATATATATCCTAATCTAAGGCAGGCTAACTTCTCGGATATAGTATTTTACAACATTTCTGTAGGATCGGCCTCTACTTCTCGGTGGGAAAATTATATACGTCTATAACGTAATATAATCCAACCTAACCCATCTAGCCCCTCGTTTGCAATGTTTTACAGAATCCCGTTCGTGTCGTCCCGTACATCTCGGTTGGGATATTATATACGTCTACAGCGATATATATCCTAACCTAAGGCAGGCTAACTTCTCGGATATAGTATTTTACAACATACCTGGCATATCGGCCCCTACTTCTCGGTGGGACCATTATATACGTTTATAACGTATCACAACCTAACCTAACCCATCTAGACCCTCGCTGGTAATGTTTTACAGAATGCCGTTCGTGTCGTCCCGTACGTCTCGGTTGGGACATTATAAACGTCTACAGCGTTATATATCCTAACCTAAGGCAGGCTAACATCTCGGTTGCAGTATTTTACAACATTCCTGGCGTATCGGCCCATGCTTCTCGGTGGGAACATTATATAGGTCTATAACGTAACATAACCTAACCTAACACATCTACCCCTCGCTGGTAATGTTTTACAGAATCCAGTTCGTGTCGTCCCGTACGTCTCGGATGGGACCCTATATACGTCTACAGCGATATATATATTAACGTAAGGCAGGCTAACATCTCGGATGTAGTATTTTACAACATTCTTGGAGTATCGGCCCCTACTACGCGGTGGGAACATTATACACGTCTATAACGTAACAAAACCTAACCTAACCCATCTAGCCCCTCGCTGGTAATATTTTGCAGAATCCCGTTCTTGTCGACCCGTACGACTCGGTTGGGATATTATATACGTTTATAGCGTTATATATCCTAACCTAAGGCAGGCTATCATCTCGGATGCAATATTTTACAACATTTCTGTAGGATCGGCCTCTACTTCTCGGTGGGAAAATTATATACGTCTATAACGTAATATAATCCAACCTAACCCATCTAGCCCCTCGTTTGCAATGTTTTACAGAATCCCTTTCGTGTCGTCCCGTACATCTCGGTTGGGATATTATATACGTCTACAGCGATATATATCCTAACCTAAGGCAGGCTAACTTCTCGGATATAGTATTTTACAACATACCTGGCATATCGGCCCCTACTTCTCGGTGGGAACATTATACACGTCTATAACGTAACATAACCTAACCTATCCCATCTAGCCCCTCGCTGGTAATATTTTACAGAATCCCGTTCCTGTCGTCCGGTACATCTCGGTTGGGATATTATATACGACTCTAGCGTTATATACCTAACCTAAGGCAGGCTAACATCTCGGATGCAGTATTTTACAACATTCCTGGCGTATCGGCCCATACTTCTCGGTGGGAACATTATATACGTCTATAACGTAACATAACCTAACCTATGCCATCTAGCCCCTCGTTGGCAATGTTTTACAGAATCCCGTTCGTGACGTCCCGTACATCTCGGTTGGAATATTATATACGTCTATAGCGTTATATATCCTAACCTAAGGCAAGCTATCATCTCGGATGCAGTATTTTACAACATTCCTGGCATATCGGCCCCTACTTCTCGGTGGGACCATTATATACGTTTATAACGTATCACAACCTAACCTAACCCATCTAGCCACTCGCTGGTAATGTTTTACAGAATCCCGTTCGTGTCGTCCCGTACGTCTCGGTTGGGACATTATAAACGTCTACAGCGTTATATATCCTAACCTAAGGCAGGATAACATCTCGGTTGCAGTATTTTACAACATTCCTGGCGTATCGGCCCATGCTTCTCGGTGGGAACACTATATAGGTCTATAACGTAACATAACCTAACCTAACACATCTACCCCTCGCTGTTAATGTTTTACAGAATCCCGTTCGTGTCGTCCCGTACGTCTCGGATGGGACCCTATATACGTCTACAGCGATATATATATTAACGTAAGGCAGGCTAACATCTCGGATGCAGTATTTTACAACATTCCTGGCATATCGGCCCCTACTTCTCGGTGGGAACATTATATACGTCTATAACGTATCACAACCTAACCTAACCCATCTAGCCCCTCGCTGGTAATATTTTACAGAATCCCGTCCCTGTCGTCCCGTACGTCTCGGATGAGACATTATAAACGTCTACAGCGATATATATCCTAACCTAAGGCAGGCTAACTTCTCGGATATAGTATTTTACAACATTTCTGTAGGATCGGCCTCTACTTCTCGGTGGGAACATTATATACGTCTATAACGTAACATAACCTAACCTAACCCATCTAGCCCCTCGCTGGTAATGTTTTACAGAATCCCGTTCGTGTCGTCCCGTACATCTCGGTTGGGATATTATATACGTCTATAGCGTTATATATCCTAACCTAAGGCAGGCTAACATCTCGGAAGCAGCATTTTACAACATTCCTAGCGTATCGGCTCTACTTCTCGGTGGGAACATTATACACGTCTATAACGTAACATAACCTAACCTATCCCATCTAGCCCCTCGCTGGTAATATTTTACAGAATCCTGTTCCTGTCGTCCGGTACATCTCGGTTGGGATATTATATACGACTCTAGCGTTATATACCTAACCTAAGGCAGGCTAACATCTCGGATGCAGTATTTTAAAACATTCCTGGCGTATCGGCCCATACTTCTCGGTGGGAACATTATATACGTCTATAACGTAACATAACCTAACCTATGGCATCTAGCCCCTCGTTGGCAATGATTTACAGAATCCCGTTCGTGACGTCCCGTACATCTAGGTTGGAATATTATATACGTCTATAGCGTTATATATCCTAACCTAAGGCAAGCTATCATCTCGGATGCAGTATTTTACAACATTCCTGGCATATCGGCCCCTACTTCTCGGTGGGACCATTATATACGTTTATAACGTATCACAACCTAACCTAACCCATCTAGCCCCTCGCTGGTAATGTTTTACAGAATCCCGTTCGTGTCGTCCCGTACGTCTCGGTTGGGACATTATAAACGTCTACAGCGTTATATATCCTAACCTAAGGCAGGATAACATCTCGGTTGCAGTATTTTACAACATTTCTGGCGTATCGGCCCATGCTTCTCGGTGGGAACACTATATAGGTCTATAACGTAACATAACCTAACCTAACACATCTACCACTCGCTGGTAATGTTTTACAGAATCCCGTTCGTGTCGTCCCGTACGTCTCGGATGGGACCCTATATACGTCTACGGCGATATATATATTAACGTAAGGCAGGCTAACATCTCGGATGCAGTATTTTACAACATTCCTGGCATATCGGCCCCTACTTCTCGGTGGGAACATTATATACGTCTATAACGTATCACAACCTAACCTAACCCATCTAGCCCCTCGCTGGTAATATTTTACAGAATCCCGTCCCTGTCGTCCCGTACGTCTCGGATGAGACATTATAAACGTCTACAGCGATATATATCCTAACCTAAGGCAGGCTAACTTCTCGGATATAGTATTTTACAACATTCCTGGCATATCGGCCCCTACTTCTCGGTGGGACCATTATATACGTTTTTAACGTATCACAACCTAACCTAACCCATCTAGCCCCTCGCTGGTAATGTTTTACAGAATCCCGTTCGTGTCGTCCCATACGACTCGGTTGGGATATTATATACGTTTATAGCGTTATATATCCTAACCTAAGGCAGGCTATCATCTCGGATGCAATATTTTACAACATTTCTGTAGGATCGGCCTCTACTTCTCGGTGGGAAAATTATATACGTCTATAACGTAATATAATCCAACCTAACCCATCTAGCCCCTCGTTTGCAATGTTTTACAGAATCCCTTTCGTGTCGTCCCGTACATCTCGGTTGGGATATTATATACGTCTACAGCGATATATATCCTAACCTAAGGCAGGCTAACTTCTCGGATATAGTATTTTACAACATACCTGGCATATCGGCCCCTACTTCTCGGTGGGAACATTATACACGTCTATAACGTAACATAACCTAACCTATCCCATCTAGCCCCTCGCTGGTAATATTTTACAGAATCCCGTTCCTGTCGTCCGGTACATCTCGGTTGGGATATTATATACGACTCTAGCGTTATATACCTAACCTAAGGCAGGCTAACATCTCGGATGCAGTATTTTACAACATTCCTGGCGTATCGGCCCATACTTCTCGGTGGGAACATTATATACGTCTATAACGTAACATAACCTAACCTATGCCATCTAGCCCCTCGTTGGCAATGTTTTACAGAATCCCGTTCGTGACGTCCCGTACATCTCGGTTGGAATATTATATACGTCTATAGCGTTATATATCCTAACCTAAGGCAAGCTATCATCTCGGATGCAGTATTTTACAACATTCCTGGCATATCGGCCCCTACTTCTCGGTGGGACCATTATATACGTTTATAACGTATCACAACCTAACCTAACCCATCTAGCCACTCGCTGGTAATGTTTTACAGAATCCCGTTCGTGTCGTCCCGTACGTCTCGGTTGGGACATTATAAACGTCTACAGCGTTATATATCCTAACCTAAGGCAGGATAACATCTCGGTTGCAGTATTTTACAACATTCCTGGCGTATCGGCCCATGCTTCTCGGTGGGAACACTATATAGGTCTATAACGTAACATAACCTAACCTAACACATCTACCCCTCGCTGGTAATGTTTTACAGAATCCCGTTCGTGTCGTCCCGTACGTCTCGGATGGGACCCTATATACGTCTACAGCGATATATATATTAACGTAAGGCAGGCTAACATCTCGGATGCAGTATTTTACAACATTCCTGGCATATCGGCCCCTACTTCTCGGTGGGAACATTATATACGTCTATAACGTATCACAACCTAACCTAACCCATCTAGCCCCTCGCTGGTAATATTTTACAGAATCCCGTCCCTGTCGTCCCGTACGTCTCGGATGAGACATTATAAACGTCTACAGCGATATATATCCTAACCTAAGGCAGGCTAACTTCTCGGATATAGTATTTTACAACATTTCTGTAGGATCGGCCTCTACTTCTCGGTGGGAACATTATATACGTCTATAACGTAACATAACCTAACCTAACCCATCTAGCCCCTCGCTGGTAATGTTTTACAGAATCCCGTTCGTGTCGTCCCGTACATCTCGGTTGGGATATTATATACGTCTATAGCGTTATATATCCTAACCTAAGGCAGGCTAACATCTCGGAAGCAGCATTTTACAACATTCCTAGCGTATCGGCTCTACTTCTCGGTGGGAACATTATACACGTCTATAACGTAACATAACCTAACCTATCCCATCTAGCCCCTCGCTGGTAATATTTTACAGAATCCTGTTCCTGTCGTCCGGTACATCTCGGTTGGGATATTATATACGACTCTAGCGTTATATACCTAACCTAAGGCAGGCTAACATCTCGGATGCAGTATTTTAAAACATTCCTGGCGTATCGGCCCATACTTCTCGGTGGGAACATTATATACGTCTATAACGTAACATAACCTAACCTATGGCATCTAGCCCCTCGTTGGCAATGATTTACAGAATCCCGTTCGTGACGTCCCGTACATCTAGGTTGGAATATTATATACGTCTATAGCGTTATATATCCTAACCTAAGGCAAGCTATCATCTCGGATGCAGTATTTTACAACATTCCTGGCATATCGGCCCCTACTTCTCGGTGGGACCATTATATACGTTTATAACGTATCACAACCTAACCTAACCCATCTAGCCCCTCGCTGGTAATGTTTTACAGAATCCCGTTCGTGTCGTCCCGTACGTCTCGGTTGGGACATTATAAACGTCTACAGCGTTATATATCCTAACCTAAGGCAGGATAACATCTCGGTTGCAGTATTTTACAACATTTCTGGCGTATCGGCCCATGCTTCTCGGTGGGAACACTATATAGGTCTATAACGTAACATAACCTAACCTAACACATCTACCACTCGCTGGTAATGTTTTACAGAATCCCGTTCGTGTCGTCCCGTACGTCTCGGATGGGACCCTATATACGTCTACGGCGATATATATATTAACGTAAGGCAGGCTAACATCTCGGATGCAGTATTTTACAACATTCCTGGCATATCGGCCCCTACTTCTCGGTGGGAACATTATATACGTCTATAACGTATCACAACCTAACCTAACCCATCTAGCCCCTCGCTGGTAATATTTTACAGAATCCCGTCCCTGTCGTCCCGTACGTCTCGGATGAGACATTATAAACGTCTACAGCGATATATATCCTAACCTAAGGCAGGCTAACTTCTCGGATATAGTATTTTACAACATTCCTGGCATATCGGCCCCTACTTCTCGGTGGGACCATTATATACGTTTTTAACGTATCACAACCTAACCTAACCCATCTAGCCCCTCGCTGGTAATGTTTTACAGAATCCCGTTCGTGTCGTCCCATACGTCTCGGTTGGGACATTATAAACGTCTACAGCGTTATATATCCTAACCTAAGGCAGGCTAACATCTCGGTTGCAGTATTTTACAACATTCCTGGCGTATCGGCACATGCTTCTCGGTGGGAACATTATATAGGTCTTTAACGTAACATAACCTATCCTAACACATCTACCCCTCGCTGGTAATGTTTTACAGAATCCCGTTCGTGTCGTCCTGTACGTCTCGGATGGGACCCTATATACGTCTACAGCGATATATATATTAACGTAAGGCAGGCTAACATCTCGGATGTAGCATTTTACAACATTCTTGGAGTATCGGCCCCTACTTCTCGGTGGGAACATTATATACGTCTATAACGTATCACAACCTAACCTAACCCATCTAGCCCGTCGCTGGTAATATTTTACAGAATCCCGTCCCTGTCGTCCCGTACGTCTCGGATGAGACATTATAAACGTCTACAGCGATATATATCCTAACCTAAGGCAGGCTAACTTCTCGGATATAGTATTTTACAACATTCCTGGCATATCGGCCCCTACTTCTCGGTGGGACCATTATATACGTTTTTAACGTATCACAACCTAACCTAACCCATCTAGCCCCTCGCTGGTAATGTTTTACAGAATCCCGTTCGTGTCGTCCCGTACGTCTCGGTTGGGACATTATAAACGTCTACAGCGTTATATATCCTAACCTAAGGCAGGCTAACATCTCGGTTGCAGTATTTTACAACATTCCTGGCGTATCGGCACATGCTTCTCGGTGGGAACATTATATAGGTCTTTAACGTAACATAACCTATCCCAACACATCTACCCCTCGCTGGTAATGTTTTACAGAATCCCGTTCTTGTCGTCCCGTACGTCTCGGATGGGACCCTATATACGTCTACAGCGATATATATATTAACGTAAGGCAGGCTAACATCTCGGATGTAGCATTTTACAACATTCTTGGAGTATCGGCCCCTACTTCGCGGTGGGAACATTATACACGTCTATAATGTAACAAAACCTAACCTAACCCATCTAGCCCCTCGCTGGTAATATTTTGCAGAATCCCGTTCTTGTCGACCCGTACGACTCGGTTGGGATATTATATACGTCTATAGCGTTATATATCCTAACCTAAGGCAGGCTATCATCTCGGATGCAATATTTTACAACATTCCTGGCGCATCGGCCTCAACTTCTCGGTGGGAACATTATATAGGTCTATAACGTAATATAACCTAACCTAACACATCTAGCCCATCGCTCGTAATGTTTTACAGAATCCCGTTCGTGTCGTCCCGTACGTCTCGGCTGGGACATTATATACGTCTACAGCGTTATATATCCTAACCTAAGCCAGGCTATCATCTCGGATGCAGTATTTTACAACATTCCTGGCATATCGGCCCCTACTTCTCGGTGGGAACATTATATACGTCTATAACGTCTCACAACCTAACCTAACCCATCTAGCCCCTCGCTGGTAATATTTTACAGAATCCCGTCCATGTCGTCCCGTACGTCTCGGATGAGACATTATAAACGTCTACAGCGATATATATCCTAACCTAAGGCAGGCTAACTTCTCGGATATAGTATTTTACAACATTTCTGTAGGATCGGCCTCTACTTCTCGGTGGGAAAATTATATACGTTTATAACGTATCACAACCTAACCTAACCCATCTAGCCCCTCGCTGGTAATGTTTTACAGAATCCCGTTCGTGTCGTCCCGTACGTCTCGGTTGGGACATTATAAACGTCTACAGCGTTATATATCCTACCCTAAGGCAGGCTAACATCTCGGTTGCAGTATTTTACAACATTCCTGGCGTATCGGCCCATGCTTCTCGGTGGGAACATTATATAGGTCTATAACGTAACATAACCTAACCTAACACATCTACCCCTCGCTGGTAATGTTTTACAGAATCCCGTTCGTGTCGTCCCGTGCGTCTCGGATGGGACCCTATATACGTCTACAGCGATATATATATTAACGTAAGGCAGGCTAACATCTCGGATGTAGTATTTTACAACATTCTTGGAGTATCGGCACCTACTTCGCGGTGGGAACATTATACACGTCTATAACGTAACAAAACCTAACCTGACCCATCTAGCCCCTCGCTGGTAATATTTTGCAGAATCCCGTTCTTGTCGACCCGTACGACTCGGTTGGGATATTATATACGTCTATAGCGTTATATATCCTAACCTAAGGCAGGCTATCATCTCGGATGCAATATTTTACAACATTCCTCGCGCATCGGCCTCAACTTCTCGGTGGGAACATTATATAGGTCTATAACGTAATATAACCTAACCTAACACATCTAGCCCATCGCTCGTAATGTTTTACAGAATCCCGTTCGTGTCGTCCCGTACGTCTCGGCTGGGACATTATATACGTCTACAGCGTTATATATCCTAACCTAAGCCAGGCTATCATCTCGGATGCAGCATTTTACAACATTCCTAGCGTATCGGCCTCAACTTCTCGGTGGGAACATTATATAGGTCTATAACGTAACATAACCTAACCTAACCCATCTAGCCGCTCGCTGGTAATGTTTTGCAGAATCCCGTTCCTGTCGTCCCGTACATCTCGGTTGGGATGTTATATACGTCTACAGCGATATATATCCTAACGTAAGGCAGGCTAACATCTCGGATGTAGTATTTTACAACATTCTTGGAGTAACGGCCCCTACTTCTCGGTTGGAACATTAGATACGTCTGTAACGTAACATAACCTAACCTATCCCATCTAGCCCCTCGTTTGCAATGTTTTACAGAATCCCGTTCGTGTCGTCCCGTACATCTCGGTTGGGATATTATATACGTCTACAGCGATATATATCCTATCCTAAGGCAGGCTAACTTCTCGGATATAGTATTTTACAACATTCCTGGCATATCGGCCCCTACTTCTCGGTGGGACCATTATATACGTTTATAACGTATCACAACCTAACCTAACCCATCTAGCCCCTCGCTGGTAATGTTTTACAGAATCCCGTCCCCGTCGTCCCGTACGTCTCGGATGAGACATTATAAACGTCTACGGCGATGTATATCCTAACCTAAGGCAGGCTAATTTCTCGGATATATTATTTTACAACATTTCTGTAGGATCGGCCTCTACTTCTCGGTGGGAACATTATATACGTCTATAACGTAACATAACCTAACCTATGCCATCTAGCCCCTCGTTGGCAATGTTTTACAGAATCCCGTTCGTGACGTCCCGTACATCTCGGTTGGAATATTACATACGTCTATAGCGTTATATATCCTAACCTAAGGCAAGCTAACATCTCGGTTGCAGTATTTTACAACATTCCTGGCGTATCGGCCCATGCTTCTCGGTGGGAACATTATATAGGTCTATAACGTAACATAACCTAACCTAACACATCTACCCCTCGCTGGTAATGTTTTACAGAATCCCGTTCGTGTCGTCCCGTACGTCTCGGATGGGACCCTATATACGTCTACAGCGATATATATATTAACGTAAGGCAGGCTAACATCTCGGATGTAGTATTTTACAACATTCTTGGAGTATCGGCACCTACTTCGCGGTGGGAACATTATACACGTCTATAACGTAACAAAACCTAACCTAACCCATCTAGCCCCTCGCTGGTAATATTTTGCAGAATCCCGTTCTTGTCGACCCGTACGACTCGGTTGGGATATTATATACGTTTATAGCGTTATATATCCTAACCTAAGGCAGGCTATCATCTCGGATGCAATATTTTACAACATTCCTGGCGCATCGGCCTCAACTTCTCGGTGGGAACATTATATAGGTCTATAACGTAATATAACCTAACCTAACACATCTAGCTCATCGCTCGTAATGTTTTACAGAATCCCGTTCGTGTCGTCCCGTACGTCTCGGCTGGGACATTATATACGTCTACAGCGTTATATATCCTAACCTAAGCCAGGCTATCATCTCGGATGCAGTATTTTACAACATTCCTGGCATATCGGCCCCTACTTCTCGGTGGGAACATTATATACGTCTATAACGTATCACAACCTAACCTAACCCATCTAGCCCCTCGCTGGTAATATTTTACAGAATCCCGTCCCCGTCGTCCCGTACGTCTCGGATGAGACATTATAAACGTCTACAGCGATATATAGACTAACCTAAGGCAGGCTAACTTCTCGGATATAGTATTTTACAACATTTCTGTAGGATCGGCCTCTACTTCTCGGTGGGAAAATTACATACGTCTATAACGTAATATAATCCAACCTAACCCATCTAGCCCCTCGCTGGTAATGTTTTACAGAATCCCGTTCGTGTCGTCCCGTACGTCTCGGTTGGGATATTATATACGTCTATAGCGTTATATATCCTAACCTAAGGCAGGCTATCATCTCGGATGCAATATTTTACAACATTCCTGGCGCATCGGCCTCAACTTCTCGGTGGGAACATTATATAGGTCTATAACGTAATATAACCTAACCTAACACATCTAGCCCATCGCTCGTAATGTTTTACAGAATCCCGTTCGTGTCGTCCCGTACGTCTCGGCTGGGACATTATATACGTCTACAGCGTTATATATCCTAACCTAAGCCAGGCTATCATCTCGGATGCAGTATTTTACAACATTCCTGGCATATCGGCCCCTACTTCTCGGTGGGAACATTATATACGTCTATAACGTCTCACAACCTAACCTAACCCATCTAGCCCCTCGCTGGTAATATTTTACAGAATCCCGTCCATGTCGTCCCGTACGTCTCGGATGAGACATTATAAACGTCTACAGCGATATATATCCTAACCTAAGGCAGGCTAACTTCTCGGATATAGTATTTTACAACATTTCTGTAGGATCGGCCTCTACTTCTCGGTGGGAAAATTATATACGTTTATAACGTATCACAACCTAACCTAACCCATCTAGCCCCTCGCTGGTAATGTTTTACAGAATCCCGTTCGTGTCGTCCCGTACGTCTCGGTTGGGACATTATAAACGTCTACAGCGTTATATATCCTACCCTAAGGCAGGCTAACATCTCGGTTGCAGTATTTTACAACATTCCTGGCGTATCGGCCCATGCTTCTCGGTGGGAACATTATATAGGTCTATAACGTAACATAACCTAACCTAACACATCTACCCCTCGCTGGTAATGTTTTACAGAATCCCGTTCGTGTCGTCCCGTACGTCTCGGATGGGACCCTATATACGTCTACAGCGATATATATATTAACGTAAGGCAGGCTAACATCTCGGATGTAGTATTTTACAACATTCTTGGAGTATCGGCACCTACTTCGCGGTGGGAACATTATACACGTCTATAACGTAACAAAACCTAACCTGACCCATCTAGCCCCTCGCTGGTAATATTTTGCAGAATCCCGTTCTTGTCGACCCGTACGACTCGGTTGGGATATTATATACGTCTATAGCGTTATATATCCTAACCTAAGGCAGGCTATCATCTCGGATGCAATATTTTACAACATTCCTCGCGCATCGGCCTCAACTTCTCGGTGGGAACATTATATAGGTCTATAACGTAATATAACCTAACCTAACACATCTAGCCCATCGCTCGTAATGTTTTACAGAATCCCGTTCGTGTCGTCCCGTACGTCTCGGCTGGGACATTATATACGTCTACAGCGTTATATATCCTAACCTAAGCCAGGCTATCATCTCGGATGCAGCATTTTACAACATTCCTAGCGTATCGGCCTCAACTTCTCGGTGGGAACATTATATAGGTCTATAACGTAACATAACCTAACCTAACCCATCTAGCCGCTCGCTGGTAATGTTTTGCAGAATCCCGTTCCTGTCGTCCCGTACATCTCGGTTGGGATGTTATATACGTCTACAGCGATATATATCCTAACGTAAGGCAGGCTAACATCTCGGATGTAGTATTTTACAACATTCTTGGAGTATCGGCCCCTACTTCGCGGTGGGAACATTATACACGTCTATAACGTAACAAAACCTAACCTAACCCATCTAGCCCCTCGCTGGTAATATTTTGCAGAATCCCGTTCTTGTCGACCCGTACGACTCGGTTGGGATATTATATACGTTTATAGCGTTATATATCCTAACCTAAGGCAGGCTATCATCTCGGATGCAATATTTTACAACATTCCTGGCGCATCGGCCTCAACTTCTCGGTGGGAACATTATATAGGTCTATAACGTAATATAACCTAACCTAACACATCTAGCCCATCGCTCGTAATGTTTTACAGAATCCCGTTCGTGTCGTCCCGTACGTCTCGGCTGGGACATTATATACGTCTACAGCGTTATATATCCTAACCTAAGCCAGGCTATCATCTCGGATGCAGTATTTTACAACATTCCTGGCATATCGGCCCCTACTTCTCGGTGGGAACATTATATACGTCTATAACGTATCACAACCTAACCTAACCCATCTAGCCCCTCGCTGGTAATATTTTACAGAATCCCGTCCCTGTCGTCCCGTACGTCTCGGATGAGACATTATAAACGTCTACAGCGATATATAGACTAACCTAAGGCAGGCTAACTTCTCGGATATAGTATTTTACAACATTTCTGTAGGATCGGCCTCTACTTCTCGGTGGGAAAATTACATACGTCTATAACGTAATATAATCCAACCTAACCCATCTAGCCCCTCGCTGGTAATGTTTTACAGAATCCCGTTCGTGTCGACCCGTACGACTCGGTTGGGATATTATATACGTCTATAGCGTTATATATCCTAACCTAAGGCAGGCTATCATCTCGGATGCAATATTTTACAACATTCCTCGCGCATCGGCCTCAACTTCTCGGTGGGAACATTATATAGGTCTATAACGTAATATAACCTAACCTAACACATCTAGCCCATCGCTCGTAATGTTTTACAGAATCCCGTTCGTGTCGTCCCGTACGTCTCGGCTGGGACATTATATACGTCTACAGCGTTATATATCCTAACCTAAGCCAGGCTATCATCTCGGATGCAGCATTTTACAACATTCCTAGCGTATCGGCCTCAACTTCTCGGTGGGAACATTATATAGGTCTATAACGTAACATAACCTAACCTAACCCATCTAGCCGCTCGCTGGTAATGTTTTGCAGAATCCCGTTCCTGTCGTCCCGTACATCTCGGTTGGGATGTTATATACGTCTACAGCGATATATATCCTAACGTAAGGCAGGCTAACATCTCGGATGTAGTATTTTACAACATTCTTGCAGTAACGGCCCCTACTTCTCGGTTGGAACATTAGATACGTCTGTAACGTAACATAACCTAACCTATCCCATCTAGCCCCTCGTTTGCAATGTTTTACAGAATCCCGTTCGTGTCGTCCCGTACATCTCGGTTGGGATATTATATACGTCTACAGCGATATATATCCTAACCTAAGGCAGGCTAACTTCTCGGATATAGTATTTTACAACATTCCTGGCATATCGGCCCCTACTTCTCGGTGGGACCATTATATACGTTGATAACGTATCACAACCTAACCTAACCCATCTAGCCCCTCGCTGGTAATGTTTTACAGAATCCCGTCCCCGTCGTCCCGTACGTCTCGGATGAGACATTATAAACGTCTACGGCGATGTATATCCTAACCTAAGGCAGGCTAATTTCTCGGATATATTATTTTACAACATTTCTGTAGGATCGGCCTCTACTTCTCGGTGGGAACATTATATACGTCTATAACGTAACATAACCTAACCTATGCCATCTAGCCCCTCGTTGGCAATGTTTTACAGAATCCCGTTCGTGACGTCCCGTACATCTCGGTTGGAATATTACATACGTCTATAGCGTTATATATCCTAACCTAAGGCAAGCTATCATCTCGGATGCAGTATTTTACAACATTCCTGGCATATCGGCCCCTACTTCTCGGTGGGACCATTATATACGTTTATAACGTATCACAACCTAACCTAACCCATCTAGCCCCTCGCTGGTAATGTTTTACAGAATCCCGTTCGTGTCGTCCCGTACGTCTCGGTTGGGACATTATAAACGTCTACAGCGTTATATATCCTAACCTAAGGCAGGCTATCATCTCGGATGCAATATTTTACAACATTCCTGGCGCATCGGCCTCAACTTCTCGGTGGGAACATTATATAGGTCTATAACGTAATATAACCTAACCTAACACATCTAGCCCATCGCTCGTAATGTTTTACAGAATACCGTTCGTGTCGTCCCGTACGTCTCGGTTGGGACATTATATACGTCTACAGCGTTATATATCCTAACCTAGGCCAGCCTATCATCTCGGATGCAGTATTTTACAACATTCCTGGCATATCGGCCCCTACTTCTCGGTGGGAACATTATATACGTCTATAACGTATCACAACCTAACCTAACCCATCTAGCCCCTCGCTGGTAATATTTTACAGAATCCCGTCCCTGTCGTCCCGTACGTCTCGGATGAGACATTATAAACGTCTACAGCGATATATATCGTAACCTAAGGCAGGCTAACTTCTCGGATATAGTATTTTACAACATTTCTGTAGGATCGGCCTCTACTTCTCGGTGGGAAAATTATATACGTTTATAACGTATCACAACCTAACCTAACCCATCTAGCCCCTCGCTGGTAATGTTTTACAGAATCCCGTTCGTGTCGTCCCGTACGTCTCGGTTGGGACATTATAAACGTCTACAGCGTTATATATCCTACCCTAAGGCAGGCTAACATCTCGGTTGCAGTATTTTACAACATTCCTGGCGTATCGGCCCATGCTTCTCGGTGGGAACATTATATAGGTCTATAACGTAACATAACCTAACCTAACACATCTACCCCTCGCTGGTAATGTTTTACAGAATCCCGTTCGTGTCGTCCCGTACGTCTTGGATGGGACCCTATATACGTCTACAGCGATATATATATTAACGTAAGGCAGGCTAACATCTCGGATGTAGTATTTTACAACATTCTTGGAGTATCGGCACCTACTTCGCGGTGGGAACATTATACACGTCTATAACGTAACAAAACCTAACCTGACCCATCTAGCCCCTCGCTGGTAATATTTTGCAGAATCCCGTTCTTGTCGACCCGTACGACTCGGTTGGGATATTATATACGTCTATAGCGTTATATATCCTAACCTAAGGCAGGCTATCATCTCGGATGCAATATTTTACAACATTCCTCGCGCATCGGCCTCAACTTCTCGGTGGGAACATTATATAGGTCTATAACGTAATATAACCTAACCTAACACATCTAGCCCATCGCTCGTAATGTTTTACAGAATCCCGTTCGTGTCGTCCCGTACGTCTCGGCTGGGACATTATATACGTCTACAGCGTTATATATCCTAACCTAAGCCAGGCTATCATCTCGGATGCAGCATTTTACAACATTCCTAGCGTATCGGCTCTACTTCTCGGTGGGAACATTATACACGTCTATAACGTAACAGAACCTAACCTAACCCATCTAGCCCCTCGCTGGTAATGTTTTGCAGAATCCCGTTCCTGTCGTCCCGTACATCTCGGTTGGGATGTTATATACGTCTACAGCGATATATATCCTAACGTAAGGCAGGCTAACATCTCGGATGTAGTATTTTACAACATTCTTGGAGTATCGGCCCCTACTTCTCGGTGGGAACATTATATACGTCTGTAACGTAACATAACCTAACCTAACCCATCTAGCCCCTCGCTGGTAATGTTTTACAGAATCCCGTTCGTTCCGTCCCGTACATCTCGGTTGGGATATTATATACGTCTATAGCGTTATATATCCTAACCTAAGGCAGGCTAACATATCGGATGCAGCATTTTACAACATTCCTAGCGTATCGGCTCTGCTTCTCGGTGGGAACATTATACACGTCTATAACGTAACATAACCTAACCTAACCCATCTAGCCCCTCGCTGGTAATGTTTTACAGAATCCCGTTCGTGTCGTCCCGTACGTCTCGGTTGGGACATTATATACATCTACAGCGTTATATATCCTAACGTAAGGCAGGCTAACATCTCGGATGTAGTATTTTACAACATTCTTGGAGTATCGGCCCCTACTTCCGGGTGGGAACATTATATACGTCTATAACGTAACATAACCTAACCTAACCCATCCAGCCCCTCGCTGGTAATGTTTTACAGAATCCCGTTCGTGTCGTCCCGTACATCTCGGTTGGGATATTATATACGTCTATAGCGTTATATATCCTAACCTAAGGCAGGCTAACATCTCGGATGCAGTATTTTACAACATTCCTGGCGTATCGGCTCTACTTCTCGGCGGGAACATTATACACGTCTATAACGTAACATAACCTAACCTAACCTGTCTAGCCCCTCGCTGGTAATGTTTTGCAGAATCCCGTTCCTGTCGTCCCGTACATCTCGGTTGGGATGTTATATACGTCTACAGCGATATATATCCTAACCTAAGGCAGGCTAACATCTCGGATGTAGTATTTTACAACATTCTTGGGGTATCGGCCCCTACTTCTCGGTGGGACCATTATATACGTTTATAACGTATCACAACCTAACCTAACCCATCTAGCCCCTCGCTGGTAATATTTCACAGAATCCAATTCGTGTCGTCCCGTACATCTCGGTTGGGATATTATATACGTCTATAGTGTTATATATCCTAACCTAAGGCTGGCTAACATCTCGGATGCAGTATTTTACAACATTCCTGGCGTATCGGCTCTACTTCTCGGCGGGAACATTATACACGTCTATAACGTAACATAACCTAACCTAACCCATCTAGCACCTCGCTGGTAATGTTTTACAGAATCCCGTTCGTGTCGTCCCGTACGTCTCGGTTGGGACATTATAAACGTCTACAGCGTTATATATCCTAACCTAAGGCAGGCTAACATCTCGGTTGCAGTATTTTACAACATACCTGGCTTATCGGCCCATGCTTCTCGGTGGGAACATTATATAGGTCTATAACGTAACATAACCTAACCTAACACATCTACCCCTCGCTGGTAATGTTTTACAGAATCCCGTTCGTGTCGTCCCGTACGCCTCGGATGGGACCCTATATACGTCTACAGCGATATATATATTAACGTAAGGCAGGCTAACATCTCGGATGTAGTATTTTACAACATTCTTGGAGTATCGGCCCCTACTTCGCGGTGGGAACATTATACACGTCTATAACGTAACAAAACCTAACCTAACCCATCTAGCCCCTCGCTGGTAATATTTTGCAGAATCCCGTTCTTGTCGACCCGTACGACTCGGTTGGGATATTATATACGTTTATAGCGTTATATATCCTAACCTAAGGCAGGCTATCATCTCGGATGCAATATTTTACAACATTCCTGGCGCATCGGCCTCAACTTCTCGGTGGGAACATTATATAGGTCTATAACGTAATATAACCTAACCTAACACATCTAGCCCATCGCTCGTAATGTTTTACAGAATCCCGTTCGTGTCGTCCCGTACGTCTCGGCTGGGACATTATATACGTCTACAGCGTTATATATCCTAACCTAAGCCAGGCTATCATCTCGGATGCAGTATTTTACAACATTCCTGGCATATCGGCCCCTACTTCTCGGTGGGAACATTATATACGTCTATAACGTATCACAACCTAACCTAACCCATCTAGCCCCTCGCTGGTAATATTTTACAGAATCCCGTCCCTGTCGTCCCGTACGTCTCGGATGAGACATTATAAACGTCTACAGCGATATATAGACTAACCTAAGGCAGGCTAACTTCTCGGATATAGTATTTTACAACATTTCTGTAGGATCGGCCTCTACTTCTCGGTGGGAAAATTACATACGTCTATAACGTAATATAATCCAACCTAACCCATCTAGCCCCTCGCTGGTAATGTTTTACAGAATCCCGTTCGTGTCGTCCCGTACGTCTCGGTTGGGATATTATATACGTCTATAGCGTTATGTATCCTAACCTAAGGCAGGATAACATGTCGGTTGCAGTATTTTACAACATTCCTGGCATATCGGCCCCTACTTCTCGGTGGGACCATTATATACGTTTATAACGTATCACAACCTATCCTAACCCATCTAGCCCCTCGCTGGTAATATTTTACAGAATCCCGTTCGTGTCGTCCCGTACGTCTCGGTTGGGACATTATAAACGTCTACGGCGATGTATATCCTAACCTAAGGCAGGCTAACATCTCGGTTGCAGTATTTTACAACATTCCTGGCGTATCGGCCCATGCTTCTCGGTGGGAACATTATATAGGTCTATAACGTAACATAACCTAACCTAACACATCTACCCCTCGCTGGTAATGTTTTACAGAATCCCGTTCGTGTCGTCCCGTACGTCTCGGATGGGACCCTATATACGTCTACAGCGATATATATATTAACGTAAGGCAGGCTAACATCTCGGATGTAGTATTTTACAACATTCTTGGAGTATCGGCACCTACTTCGCGGTGGGAACATTATACACGTCTATAACGTAACAAAACCTAACCTGACCCATCTAGCCCCTCGCTGGTAATATTTTGCAGAATCCCGTTCTTGTCGACCCGTACGACTCGGTTGGGATATTATATACGTCTATAGCGTTATATATCCTAACCTAAGGCAGGCTATCATCTCGGATGCAATATTTTACAACATTCCTCGTGCATCGGCCTCAACTTCTCGGTGGGAACATTATATAGGTCTATAACGTAATATAACCTAACCTAACACATCTAGCCCATCGCTCGTAATGTTTTACAGAATCCCGTTCGTGTCGTCCCGTACGTCTCGGCTGGGACATTATATACGTCTACAGCGTTATATATCCTAACCTAAGCCAGGCTATCATCTCGGATGCAGCATTTTACAACATTCCTAGCGTATCGGCTCTACATCTCGGTGGGAACATTATACACGTCTATAACGTAACAGAACCTAACCTAACCCATCTAGCCCCTCGCTGGTAATGTTTTGCAGAATCCCGTTCCTGTCGTCCCGTACATCTCGGTTGGGATGTTATATACGTCTACAGCGATATATATCCTAACGTAAGGCAGGCTAACATCTCGGATGTAGTATTATACAACATTCTTGGAGTATCGGCCCCTACTTCCGGGTGGGAACATTATATACGTCTATAACGTAACATAACCTAACCTAACCCATCCAGCCCCTCGCTGGTAATGTTTTACAGAATCCCGTTCGTGTCGTCCCGTACATCTCGGTTGGGATATTATATACGTCTATAGCGTTATATATCCTAACCTAAGGCAGGCTAACATCTCGGATGCAGTATTTTACAACATTCCTGGCGTATCGGCTCTACTTCTCGGCGGGAACATTATACACGTCTATAACGTAACATAACCTAACCTAACCTGTCTAGCCCCTCGCTGGTAATGTTTTGCAGAATCCCGTTCCTGTCGTCCCGTACATCTCGGTTGGGATGTTATATACGTCTACAGCGATATATATCCTAACCTAAGGCAGGCTAACATCTCGGATGTAGTATTTTACAACATTCTTGGGGTATCGGCCCCTACTTCTCGGTGGGACCATTATATACGTTTATAACGTATCACAACCTAACCTAACCCATCTAGCCCCTCGCTGGTAATATTTCACAGAATCCAATTCGTGTCGTCCCGTACATCTCGGTTGGGATATTATATACGTCTATAGTGTTATATATCCTAACCTAAGGCTGGCTAACATCTCGGATGCAGTATTTTACAACATTCCTGGCGTATCGGCTCTACTTCTCGGCGGGAACATTATACACGTCTATAACGTAACATAACCTAACCTAACCCATCTAGCACCTCGCTGGTAATGTTTTACAGAATCCCGTTCGTGTCGTCCCGTACGTCTCGGTTGGGACATTATAAACGTCTACAGCGTTATATATCCTAACCTAAGGCAGGCTAACATCTCGGTTGCAGTATTTTACAACATACCTGGCTTATCGGCCCATGCTTCTCGGTGGGAACATTATATAGGTCTATAACGTAACATAACCTAACCTAACACATCTACCCCTCGCTGGTAATGTTTTACAGAATCCCGTTCGTGTCGTCCCGTACGCCTCGGATGGGACCCTATATACGTCTACAGCGATATATATATTAACGTAAGGCAGGCTAACATCTCGGATGTAGTATTTTACAACATTCTTGGAGTATCGGCCCCTACTTCGCGGTGGGAACATTATACACGTCTATAACGTAACAAAACCTAACCTAACCCATCTAGCCCCTCGCTGGTAATATTTTGCAGAATCCCGTTCTTGTCGACCCGTACGACTCGGTTGGGATATTATATACGTTTATAGCGTTATATATCCTAACCTAAGGCAGGCTATCATCTCGGATGCAATATTTTACAACATTCCTGGCGCATCGGCCTCAACTTCTCGGTGGGAACATTATATAGGTCTATAACGTAATATAACCTAACCTAACACATCTAGCCCATCGCTCGTAATGTTTTACAGAATCCCGTTCGTGTCGTCCCGTACGTCTCGGCTGGGACATTATATACGTCTACAGCGTTATATATCCTAACCTAAGCCAGGCTATCATCTCGGATGCAGTATTTTACAACATTCCTGGCATATCGGCCCCTACTTCTCGGTGGGAACATTATATACGTCTATAACGTATCACAACCTAACCTAACCCATCTAGCCCCTCGCTGGTAATATTTTACAGAATCCCGTCCCTGTCGTCCCGTACGTCTCGGATGAGACATTATAAACGTCTACAGCGATATATAGACTAACCTAAGGCAGGCTAACTTCTCGGATATAGTATTTTACAACATTTCTGTAGGATCGGCCTCTACTTCTCGGTGGGAAAATTACATACGTCTATAACGTAATATAATCCAACCTAACCCATCTAGCCCCTCGCTGGTAATGTTTTACAGAATCCCGTTCGTGTCGTCCCGTACGTCTCGGTTGGGATATTATATACGTCTATAGCGTTATGTATCCTAACCTAAGGCAGGATAACATGTCGGTTGCAGTATTTTACAACATTCCTGGCATATCGGCCCCTACTTCTCGGTGGGACCATTATATACGTTTATAACGTATCACAACCTATCCTAACCCATCTAGCCCCTCGCTGGTAATATTTTACAGAATCCCGTTCGTGTCGTCCCGTACGTCTCGGTTGGGACATTATAAACGTCTACGGCGATGTATATCCTAACCTAAGGCAGGCTAACATCTCGGTTGCAGTATTTTACAACATTCCTGGCGTATCGGCCCATGCTTCTCGGTGGGAACATTATATAGGTCTATAACGTAACATAACCTAACCTAACACATCTACCCCTCGCTGGTAATGTTTTACAGAATCCCGTTCGTGTCGTCCCGTACGTCTCGGATGGGACCCTATATACGTCTACAGCGATATATATATTAACGTAAGGCAGGCTAACATCTCGGATGTAGTATTTTACAACATTCTTGGAGTATCGGCACCTACTTCGCGGTGGGAACATTATACACGTCTATAACGTAACAAAACCTAACCTGACCCATCTAGCCCCTCGCTGGTAATATTTTGCAGAATCCCGTTCTTGTCGACCCGTACGACTCGGTTGGGATATTATATACGTCTATAGCGTTATATATCCTAACCTAAGGCAGGCTATCATCTCGGATGCAATATTTTACAACATTCCTCGTGCATCGGCCTCAACTTCTCGGTGGGAACATTATATAGGTCTATAACGTAATATAACCTAACCTAACACATCTAGCCCATCGCTCGTAATGTTTTACAGAATCCCGTTCGTGTCGTCCCGTACGTCTCGGCTGGGACATTATATACGTCTACAGCGTTATATATCCTAACCTAAGCCAGGCTATCATCTCGGATGCAGCATTTTACAACATTCCTAGCGTATCGGCTCTACATCTCGGTGGGAACATTATACACGTCTATAACGTAACAGAACCTAACCTAACCCATCTAGCCCCTCGCTGGTAATGTTTTGCAGAATCCCGTTCCTGTCGTCCCGTACATCTCGGTTGGGATGTTATATACGTCTACAGCGATATATATCCTAACGTAAGGCAGGCTAACATCTCGGATGTAGTATTATACAACATTCTTGGAGTATCGGCCCCTACTTCTCGGTGGGAACATTATATACGTCTGTAACGTAACATAACCTAACCTAACCCATCTAGCCCCTCGCTGGTAATGTTTTACAGAATCCCGTTCGTTTCGTCCCGTACATCTCGGTTGGGATATTATATACGTCTATAGCGTTATATATCCTAACCTAAGGCAGGCTAACATATCGGATGCAGCATTTTACAACATTCCTAGCGTATCGGCTCTACTTCTCGGTGGGAACATTATACACGTCTATAACGTAACATAACCTAACCTAACCCATCTAGCCCCTCGCTGGTAATGTTTTACAGAATCCCGTTCGTGTCGTCCCGTACGTCTCGGTTGGGACATTATATACATCTACAGCGTTATATATCCTAACGTAAGGCAGGCTAACATCTCGGATGTAGTATTTTACAACATTCTTGGAGTATCGGCCCCTACTTCCGGGTGGGAACATTATATACGTCTATAACGTAACATAACCTAACCTAACCCATCCAGCCCCTCGCTGGCAATGTTTTACAGAATCCCGTTCGTGTCGTCCCGTACATCTCGGTTGGGATATTATATACGTCTATAGCGTTATATATCCTAACCTAAGGCAGGCTAACATCTCGGATGCAGTATTTTACAACATTCCTGGCGTATCGGCTCTACTTCTCGGCGGGAACATTATACACGTCTATAACGTAACATAACCTAACCTAACCTATCTAGCCCCTCGCTGGTAATGTTTTGCAGAATCCCGTTCCTGTCGTCCCGTACATCTCGGTTGGGATGTTATATACGTCTACAGCGATATATATCCTAACCTAAGGCAGGCTAACATCTCGGATGCAGTATTTTACATCATTCCTGGCATATCGGCCCCTACTTCTCGGTGGGAACATTATATACGTCTATAACGTATCACAACCTAACCTAACCCATCTAGCCCCTCGCTGGTAATATTTTACAGAATCCCGTCCCTGTCGTCCCGTACTCCTCGGATGAGACATTATAAACGTCTACAGCGATATATATCCTAACCTAAGGCAGGCTAACTTCTCGGATATAGTATTTTACAACATTCCTGGCATATCGGCCCCTACTTCTCGGTGGGACCATTATATACGTTTTTAACGTATCACAACCTAACCTAACCCATCTAGCCCCTCGCTGGTAATGTTTTACAGAATCCCGTTCGTGTCGTCCCATACGTCTCGGTTGGGACATTATAAACGTCTACAGCGTTATATATCCTAACCTAAGGCAGGCTAACATCTCGGTTGCAGTATTTTACAACATTCCTGGCGTATCGGCACATGCTTCTCGGTGGGAACATTATATAGGTCTTTAACGTAACATAACCTATCCTAACACATCTACCCCTCGCTGGTAATGTTTTACAGAATCCCGTTCGTGTCGTCCTGTACGTCTCGGATGAGACATTATAAACGTCTACGGCGATGTATATCCTAACCTAAGGCAGGCTAATTTCTCGGATATATTATTTTACAACATTTCTGTAGGATCGGCCTCTACTTCTCGGTGGGAACATTATATACGTCTATAACGTAACATAACCTAACCTATGCCATCTAGCCCCTCGTTGGCAATGTTTTACAGAATCCCGTTCGTGACGTCCCGTACATCTCGGTTGGAATATTACATACGTCTATAGCGTTATATATCCTAACCTAAGGCAAGCTATCATCTCGGATGCAGTATTTTACAACATTCCTGGCATATCGGCCCCTACTTCTCGGTGGGACCATTATATACGTTTATAACGTATCACAACCTAACCTAACCCATCTAGCCCCTCGCTGGTAATGTTTTACAGAATCCCGTTCGTGTCGTCCCGTACGTCTCGGTTGGGACATTATAAACGTCTACAGCGTTATATATCCTAACCTAAGGCAGGCTATCATCTCGGATGCAATATTTTACAACATTCCTGGCGCATCGGCCTCAACTTCTCGGTGGGAACATTATATAGGTCTATAACGTAATATAACCTAACCTAACACATCTAGCCCATCGCTCGTAATGTTTTACAGAATCCCGTTCGTGTCGTCCCGTACGTCTCGGTTGGGACATTATATACGTCTACAGCGTTATATATCCTAACCTAGGCCAGCCTATCATCTCGGATGCAGTATTTTACAACATTCCTGGCATATCGGCCCCTACTTCTCGGTGGGAACATTATATACGTCTATAACGTATCACAACCTAACCTAACCCATCTAGCCCCTCGCTGGTAATATTTTACAGAATCCCGTCCCTGTCGTCCCGTACGTCTCGGATGAGACATTATAAACGTCTACAGCGATATATATCGTAACCTAAGGCAGGCTAACTTCTCGGATATAGTATTTTACAACATTTCTGTAGGATCGGCCTCTACTTCTCGGTGGGAAAATTATATACGTTTATAACGTATCACAACCTAACCTAACCCATCTAGCCCCTCGCTGGTAATGTTTTACAGAATCCCGTTCGTGTCGTCCCGTACGTCTCGGTTGGGACATTATAAACGTCTACAGCGTTATATATCCTACCCTAAGGCAGGCTAACATCTCGGTTGCAGTATTTTACAACATTCCTGGCGTATCGGCCCATGCTTCTCGGTGGGAACATTATATAGGTCTATAACGTAACATAACCTAACCTAACACATCTACCCCTCGCTGGTAATGTTTTACAGAATCCCGTTCGTGTCGTCCCGTACGTCTCGGATGGGACCCTATATACGTCTACAGCGATATATATATTAACGTAAGGCAGGCTAACATCTCGGATGTAGTATTTTACAACATTCTTGGAGTATCGGCACCTACTTCGCGGTGGGAACATTATACACGTCTATAACGTAACAAAACCTAACCTGACCCATCTAGCCCCTCGCTGGTAATATTTTGCAGAATCCCGTTCTTGTCGACCCGTACGACTCGGTTGGGATATTATATACGTCTATAGCGTTATATATCCTAACCTAAGGCAGGCTATCATCTCGGATGCAATATTTTACAACATTCCTCGCGCATCGGCCTCAACTTCTCGGTGGGAACATTATATAGGTCTATAACGTAATATAACCTAACCTAACACATCTAGCCCATCGCTCGTAATGTTTTACAGAATCCCGTTCGTGTCGTCCCGTACGTCTCGGCTGGGACATTATATACGTCTACAGCGTTATATATCCTAACCTAAGCCAGGCTATCATCTCGGATGCAGCATTTTACAACATTCCTAGCGTATCGGCTCTACTTCTCGGTGGGAACATTATACACGTCTATAACGTAACAGAACCTAACCTAACCCATCTAGCCCCTCGCTGGTAATGTTTTGCAGAATCCCGTTCCTGTCGTCCCGTACATCTCGGTTGGGATGTTATATACGTCTACAGCGATATATATCCTAACGTAAGGCAGGCTAACATCTCGGATGTAGTATTTTACAACATTCTTGGAGTATCGGCCCCTACTTCTCGGTGGGAACATTATATACGTCTGTAACGTAACATAACCTAACCTAACCCATCTAGCCCCTCGCTGGTAATGTTTTACAGAATCCCGTTCGTTTCGTCCCGTACATCTCGGTTGGGATATTATATACGTCTATAGCGTTATATATCCTAACCTAAGGCAGGCTAACATATCGGATGCAGCATTTTACAACATTCCTAGCGTATCGGCTCTGCTTCTCGGTGGGAACATCATACACGTCTATAACGTAACATAACCTAACCTAACCCATCTAGCCCCTCGCTGGTAATGTTTTACAGAATCCCGTTCGTGTCGTCCCGTACGTCTCGGTTGGGACATTATATACATCTACAGCGTTATATATCCTAACGTAAGGCAGGCTAACATCTCGGATGTAGTATTTTACAACATTCTTGGAGTATCGGCCCCTACTTCCGGGTGGGAACATTATATACGTCTATAACGTAACATAACCTAACCTAACCCATCCAGCCCCTCGCTGGTAATGTTTTACAGAATCCCGTTCGTGTCGTCCCGTACATCTCGGTTGGGATATTATATACGTCTATAGCGTTATATATCCTAACCTAAGGCAGGCTAACATCTCGGATGCAGTATTTTACAACATTCCTGGCGTATCGGCTCTACTTCTCGGCGGGAACATTATACACGTCTATAACGTAACATAACCTAGCCTAACCTGTCTAGCCCCTCGCTGGTAATGTTTTGCAGAATCCCGTTCCTGTCGTCCCGTACATCTCGGTTGGGATGTTATATACGTCTACAGCGATATATATCCTAACCTAAGGCAGGCTAACATCTCGGATGTAGTATTTTACAACATTCTTGGGGTATCGGCCCCTACTTCTCGGTGGGACCATTATATACGTTTATAACGTATCACAACCTAACCTAACCCATCTAGCCCCTCGCTGGTAATATTTCACAGAATCCAATTCGTGTCGTCCCGTACATCTCGGTTGGGATATTATATACGTCTATAGTGTTATATATCCTAACCTAAGGCTGGCTAACATCTCGGATGCAGTATTTTACAACATTCCTGGCGTATCGGCTCTACTTCTCGGCGGGAACATTATACACGTCTATAACGTAACATAACCTAACCTAACCCATCTAGCACCTCGCTGGTAATGTTTTACAGAATCCCGTTCGTGTCGTCCCGTACGTCTCGGTTGGGATGTTATATACGTCTACAGCGATATATATCCTAACCTAAGGCAGGCTAACATCTCGGATGTAGTATTTTACAACATTCCTGGCGCATCGGCCTCAACTTCTCGGTGGGAACATTATATAGGTCTATAACGTAATATAACCTAACCTAACACATCTAGCCCATCGCTCGTAATGTTTTACAGAATCCCGTTCGTGTCGTCCCGTACGTCTCGGCTGGGACATTATATACGTCTACAGCGTTATATATCCTAACCTAAGCCAGGCTATCATCTCGGATGCAGTATTTTACAACATTCCTGGCATATCGGCCCCTACTTCTCGGTGGGAACATTATATACGTCTATAACGTATCACAACCTAACCTAACCCATCTAGCCCCTCGCTGGTAATATTTTACAGAATCCCGTCCCTGTCGTCCCGTACGTCTCGGATGAGACATTATAAACGTCTACAGCGATATATAGACTAACCTAAGGCAGGCTAACTTCTCGGATATAGTATTTTACAACATTTCTGTAGGATCGGCCTCTACTTCTCGGTGGGAAAATTACATACGTCTATAACGTAATATAATCCAACCTAACCCATCTAGCCCCTCGCTGGTAATGTTTTACAGAATCCCGTTCGTGTCGTCCCGTACGTCTCGGTTGGGATATTATATACGTCTATAGCGTTATGTATCCTAACCTAAGGCAGGATAACATGTCGGTTGCAGTATTTTACAACATTCCTGGCATATCGGCCCCTACTTCTCGGTGGGACCATTATATACGTTTATAACGTATCACAACCTATCCTAACCCATCTAGCCCCTCGCTGGTAATATTTTACAGAATCCCGTTCGTGTCGTCCCGTACGTCTCGGTTGGGACATTATAAACGTCTACGGCGATGTATATCCTAACCTAAGGCAGGCTAACATCTCGGTTGCAGTATTTTACAACATTCCTGGCGTATCGGCCCATGCTTCTCGGTGGGAACATTATATAGGTCTATAACGTAACATAACCTAACCTAACACATCTACCCCTCGCTGGTAATGTTTTACAGAATCCCGTTCGTGTCGTCCCGTACGTCTCGGATGGGACCCTATATACGTCTACAGCGATATATATATTAACGTAAGGCAGGCTAACATCTCGGATGTAGTATTTTACAACATTCTTGGAGTATCGGCACCTACTTCGCGGTGGGAACATTATACACGTCTATAACGTAACAAAACCTAACCTGACCCATCTAGCCCCTCGCTGGTAATATTTTGCAGAATCCCGTTCTTGTCGACCCGTACGACTCGGTTGGGATATTATATACGTCTATAGCGTTATATATCCTAACCTAAGGCAGGCTATCATCTCGGATGCAATATTTTACAACATTCCTCGTGCATCGGCCTCAACTTCTCGGTGGGAACATTATATAGGTCTATAACGTAATAAAACCTAACCTAACACATCTAGCCCATCGCTCGTAATGTTTTACAGAATCCCGTTCGTGTCGTCCCGTACGTCTCGGCTGGGACATTATTTACGTCTACAGCGTTATATATCCTAACCTAAGCCAGGCTATCATCTCGGATGCAGCATTTTACAACATTCCTAGCGTATCGGCTCTACTTCTCGGTGGGAACATTATACACGTCTATAACGTAACAGAACCTAACCTAACCCATCTAGCCCCTCGCTGGTAATGTTTTGCAGAATCCCGTTCCTGTCGTCCCGTACATCTCGGTTGGGATGTTATATACGTCTACAGCGATATATATCCTAACGTAAGGCAGGCTAACATCTCGGATGTAGTATTATACAACATTCTTGGAGTATCGGCCCCTACTTCTCGGTGGGAACATTATATACGTCTGTAACGTAACATAACCTAACCTAACCCATCTAGCCCCTCGCTGGTAATGTTTTACAGAATCCCGTTCGTTTCGTCCCGTACATCTCGGTTGGGATATTATATACGTCTATAGCGTTATATATCCTAACCTAAGGCAGGCTAACATATCGGATGCAGCATTTTACAACATTCCTAGCGTATCGGCTCTACTTCTCGGTGGGAACATTATACACGTCTATAACGTAACATAACCTAACCTAACCCATCTAGCCCCTCGCTGGTAATGTTTTACAGAATCCCGTTCGTGTCGTCCCGTACGTCTCGGTTGGGACATTATATACATCTACAGCGTTATATATCCTAACGTAAGGCAGGCTAACATCTCGGATGTAGTATTTTACAACATTCTTGGAGTATCGGCCCCTACTTCCGGGTGGGAACATTATATACGTCTATAACGTAACATAACCTAACCTAACCCATCCAGCCCCTCGCTGGCAATGTTTTACAGAATCCCGTTCGTGTCGTCCCGTACATCTCGGTTGGGATATTATATACGTCTATAGCGTTATATATCTTAACCTAAGGCAGGCTAACATCTCGGATGCAGTATTTTACAACATTCCTGGCGTATCGGCTCTACTTCTCGGCGGGAACATTATACACGTCTATAACGTAACATAACCTAACCTAACCTATCTAGCCCCTCGCTGGTAATGTTTTGCAGAATCCCGTTCCTGTCGTCCCGTACATCTCGGTTGGGATGTTATATACGTCTACAGCGATATATATCCTAACCTAAGGCAGGCTAACATCTCGGATGTAGTATTTTACAACATTCTTGGGGTATCGGCCCCTACTTCTCGGTGGGACCATTATATACGTTTATAACGTATCACAACCTAACCTAACCCATCTAGCCCCTCGCTGGTAATGTTTTACAGAATCCCGTTCCTGTCGTCCCGTACGTCTCGGTTGGGACATTATATACGTCTACAGCGTTATATGTCCTACCCTAAGGCAGGCTAACATCTCGGATGCTGTATTTTACGCCATTCCTGGCGTATCCGCCCCTACTTCTCGGTGGGACCATTATATACGTTTATAACGTATCACAACCTAACCTAACCCATCTAGCCCCTCGCTGGTAATATTTCACAGAATCCAATTCGTGTCGTCCCGTACATCTCGGTTGGGATATTATATACGTCTATAGTGTTATATATCCTAACCTAAGGCTGGCTAACATCTCGGATGCAGTATTTTACAACATTCCTGGCGTATCGGCTCTACTTCTCGGCGGGAACATTATACACGTCTATAACGTAACATAACCTAACCTAACCCATCTAGCACCTCGCTGGTAATGTTTTACAGAATCCCGTTCGTGTCGTCCCGTACGTCTCGGTTGGGACATTATAAACGTCTACAGCGTTATATATCCTAACCTAAGGCAGGCTAACATCTCGGTTGCAGTATTTTACAACATACCTGGCTTATCGGCCCATGCTTCTCGGTGGGAACATTATATAGGTCTATAACGTAACATAACCTAACCTAACACATCTACCCCTCGCTGGTAATGTTTTACAGAATCCCGTTCGTGTCGTCCCGTACGCCTCGGATGGGACCCTATATACGTCTACAGCGATATATATATTAACGTAAGGCAGGCTAACATCTCGGATGTAGTATTTTACAACATTCTTGAAGTATCGGCCCCTACTTCGCGGTGGGAACATTATACACGTCTATAACGTAACAAAACCTAACCTAACCCATCTAGCCCCTCGCTGGTAATATTTTGCAGAATCCCGTTCTTGTCGACCCGTACGACTCGGTTGGGATATTATATACGTTTATAGCGTTATATATCCTAACCTAAGGCAGGCTATCATCTCGGATGCAATATTTTACAACATTCCTGGCGCATCGGCCTCAACTTCTCGGTGGGAACATTATATAGGTCTATAACGTAATATAACCTAACCTAACACATCTAGCCCATCGCTCGTAATGTTTTACAGAATCCCGTTCGTGTCGTCCCGTACGTCTCGGCTGGGACATTATATACGTCTACAGCGTTATATATCCTAACCTAAGCCAGGCTATCATCTCGGATGCAGTATTTTACAACATTCCTGGCATATCGGCCCCTACTTCTCGGTGGGAACATTATATACGTCTATAACGTATCACAACCTAACCTAACCCATCTAGCCCCTCGCTGGTAATGTTTTGCAGAATCCCGTTCCTGTCGTCCCGTACATCTCGGTTGGGATGTTATATACGTCTACAGCGATATATATCCTAACGTAAGGCAGGCTAACATCTCGGATGTAGTATTTTACAACATTCTTGGAGTATCGGCCCCTACTTCTCGGTGGGAACATTATATACGTCTGTAACGTAACATAACCTAACCTAACACATCTACCCCACGCTGGTAATGTTTTACAGAATCCCGTTCGTGTCGTCCCGTACGTCTCGGATGGGACATTATATACGTCTACAGCGTTATATATCCTAACGTAAGGCAGGCTAACATCTCGGATGTAGTATTTTACAACATTCTTGGAATATCGGCCCCTATTTCCGGGTGGGAACATTATATACGTCTATAACGTAACATAACCTAACCTAACCCATCCAGCCCCTCGCTGGTAATGTTTTACAGAATCCCGTTCGTGTCGTCCCGTACATCTCGGTTGGGATATTATATACGTCTATAGCGTTATATATCCTAACCTAAGGCAGGCTAACATCTCGGATGCAGTATTTTACAACATTCCTGGCGTATCGGCTCTACTTCTCGGCGGGAACATTATACACGTCTATAACGTAACATAACCTAACCTAACCTATCTAGCCCCTCGCTGGTAATGTTTTGCAGAATCCCGTTCCTGTCGTCCCGTACATCTCGGTTGGGATGTTATATACGTCTACAGCGATATATATCCTAACGTACGGCAGGCTAACATCTCGGATGTAGTATTTTACAACATTCTTGGAGTATCGGCCCCTACTTCTCGGTGGGAACATTATATACGTCTGTAACGTAACATAACCTAACCTATCCCATCTAGCCCCTCGTTGGCAATGTTTTACAGAATTCCGTTCGTGTCGTGCCGTACATCTCGGTTGGGATATTATATACGTCTACAGCGATATATATCCTAACCTAAGGCAGGCTAACTTCTCGGATATAGTATTTTACAACATTCCTGGCGTATCGGCCCCTACTTCACCGTGGGAACATTATACATGTCCATAACTTAACATAACCTAACCTAACCCATCTAGCCCCTCGCTGGTAATATTTTACAGAATCCCGTTCCTGTCGTCCGGTACATCTCGGTTGGGATATTATATACGACTCTAGCGTTATATATCCTAACCTAAGGCAGGCTAACATCTCGGATGTAGTATTTTACAACATTCTTGGAGTATCGGCCCCTACTTCGCGGTGGGAACATTATACACGTCTATAACGTAACAAAACCTATCCTAACCCATCTAGCCCCTCGCTGGTAATATTTTGCAGAATCCCGTTCTTGTCGACCCGTACGACTCGGTTGGGATATTATATACGTCTATAGCGTTATATATCCTAACCTAAGGCAGGCTATCATCTCGGATGCAATATTTTACAACATTCCTGGCGTATCGGCTCTACTTCTCGGTGGGAACATTATACACGTCTATAACGTAACATAACCTAACCTAACCCATCTAGCCCCTCGCTGGTAATGTTTTGCAGAATCCCGTTCCTGTCGTCCCGTACATCTCGGTTGGGATGTTATATACGTCTACAGCGATATATATCCTAACGTAAGGCAGGCTAGCATCTCGGATGTAGTATTTTACAACATTCTTGGAGTATCGGCCCCTACTTCTCGGTGGGAACATTATATACGTCTGTAACGTAACATAACCTAACCTATCCCATCTAGCCCCTCGTTTGCAATGTTTTACAGAATCCCGTTCGTGTCGTCCCGTACATCTCGGTTGGGATATTATATACGTCTACAGCGATATATATCCTAACCTAAGGCAGGCTAACTTCTCGGATATAGTATTTTACAACATTCCTGGCATATCGGCCCCTACTTCTCGGTGGGACCATTATATACGTTTATAACGTATCACAACCTAACCTAACCCATCTAGCCCCTCGCTGGTAATGTTTTACAGAATCCCGTTCGTGTCGTCCCGTACGTCTCGGTTGGGACATTATAAACGTCTACAGCGTTATATATCCTAACCTAAGGCATGCTAACATCTCGGTTGCAGTATTTTACAACATTCCTGGCGTATCGGCCCATGCTTCTCGGTGGGAACATTATATAGGTCTATAACGTAACATAACCTAACCTAACACATCTACCCCTCGCTGGTAATGTTTTACAGAATCCCGTTCGTGTCGTCCCGTACGTCTCGGATGGGACCCTATATACGTGTACAGCGGTATATATATTAACGTAAGGCAGGCTAACATCTCGGATGTAGTATTTTACAACATTCTTGGAGTATCGGCCCCTACTTCGCGGTGGGAACATTATACACGTCTATAACGTAACAAAACCTAACCTAACCCATCTAGCCCCTCGCTGGTAATATTTTGCAGAATCCCGTTCTTGTCGACCCGTACGACTCGGTTGGGATATTATATACGTCAATAGCGTTATATATCCTAACCTAAGGCAGGCTATCATCTCGGATGCAATATTTTACAACATTCCTGGCATATCGTACCCTACTTCTCGGTGGGAACATTATATACGTCTATAACGTATCACAACCTAACCTAACCCATCTAGCCCCTCGCTGGTAATGTTTTGCAGAATCCCGTTCCTGTCGTCCCGTACATCTCGGTTGGGATGTTATATACGTCTACAGCGATATATATCCTAACGTAAGGCAGGCTAACATCTCGGATGTAGTATTTTACAACATTCTTGGAGTATCGGCCCCTACTTCTCGGTGGGAACATTATATACGTCTGTAACGTAACATAACCTAACCTAACACATCTACCCCTCGCTGGTAATGTTTTACAGAATCCCGTTCGTGTCGTCCCGTACGTCTCGGATGGGACATTATATACGTCTACAGCGTTATATATCCTAACGTAAGGCAGGCTAACATCTCGGATGTAGTATTTTACAACATTCTTGGAATATCGGCCCCTATTTCCGGGTGGGAACATTATATACGTCTATAACGTAACATAACCTAACCTATCCCATCTAGCCCCTCGTTGGCACTGTTTTACAGAATCCCGTACGTGTCGTCCCGTACATCTCGGTTGGGATATTATATACGTCTACAGCGATATATATCCTAACCTAAGGCAGGCTAACTTCTCGGATATAGTATTTTACAACATTCCTGGCATATCGGCCCCTACTTCTCGGTGGGACCATTATATACGTTTATAACGTATCACAACCTAACCTAACCCATCTAGCCCCTCGCTGGTAATGTTTTACAGAATCCCGTTCGTGTCGTCCCGTACGTCTCGGTTGGGACATTATAAACGTCTACAGCGTTATATATCCTAACCTAAGGCAGGCTAACATCTCGGTTGCAGTATTTTACAACATTCCTGGCGTATCGGCCCATGCTTCTCGGTGGGAACACTATATAGGTCTATAACGTAACATAACCTGACCTAACACATCTACCCCTCGCTGGTAATGTTTTACAGAATCCCGTTCGTGTCGTCCCGTACGTCTCGGATGGGACCCTATATACGTCTACAGCGATATATATATTAGCGTAAGGCAGGCTAACATCTCGGATGTAGTATTTTACAACATTCTTGGAGTATCGGCCCCTACTTCGCGGTGGGAACATTATACACGTCTATAACGTAACAAAACCTATCCTAACCCATCTAGCCCCTCGCTGGTAATATTTTGCAGAATCCCGTTCTTGTCGACCCGTACGACTCGGTTGGGATATTATATACGTCTATAGCGTTATATATCCTAACCTAAGGCAGGCTATCATCTCGGATGCAATATTTTACAACATTCCTGGCGCATCGGCCTCAACTTCTCGGTGGGAACATTATATAGGTCTATAACGTAATATAACCTAACCTAACACATCTAGCCCATCGCTCGTAATGTTTTACAGAATCCCGTTCGTGTCGTCCCGTACGTCTCGGTTGGGACATTATATACGTCTACAGCGTTATATATCCTAACCTAAGCCAGGCTATCATCTCGGATGCAGTATTTTACATCATTCCTGGCATATCGGCCCCTACTTCTCGGTGGGAACATTATATACGTCGATAACGTATCACAACCTATCCTAACCCATCTAGCCCCTCGCTGGTAATATTTTACAGAATCCCGTCCCTGTCGTCCCGTACGTCTCGGATGAGACATTATAAACGTCTTCAGCGATATATATCCTAACCTAAGGCAGGCTAATTTCTCGGATATATTATTTTACAACATTTCTGTAGGATCGGCCTCTACTTCTCGGTGGGAACATTATATACGTCTATAACGTAACATAACCTAACCTAACCCATCTAGCCCCTCGCTGGTAATGTTTTACAGAATCCCGTTCGTGTCGTCCCGTACATCTCGGTTGGGATATTATATACGTCTATAGCGTTATATATCCTAACCTAAGGCAGGCTAACATATCGGATGCAGCATTTTACAACATTCCTAGCGTATCGGCTCTACTTCCCGGTGGGAACATTATACACGTCTATAACGTAACATAACCTAACCTAACCCATCTAGCCCCTCGCTGGTAATGTTTTACAGAATCCCGTTCGTGTCGTCCCGTACGTCTCGGATGGGACATTATATACATCTACAGCGTTATATATCCTAACGTAAGGCAGGCTAACATCTCGGATGTAGTATTTTACAACATTCTTGGAGTATCGGCCCCTACTTCCGGGTGGGAACATTATATACGTCTATAACGTAACATAACCTAACCTAACCCATCCAGCCCCTCGCTGGTAATGTTTTACAGAATCCCGTTCGTGTCGTCCCGTACATCTCGGTTGGGATATTATATACGTCTATAGCGTTATATATCCTAACCTAAGGCAGGCTAACATCTCGGATGCAGTATTTTACAACATTCCTGGCGTATCGGCTCTACTTCTCGGCGGGAACATTATACACGTCTATAACGTAACATAACC
The DNA here is from genome assembly GCA_963969225.1 of Xylocopa violacea. Taxonomy (NCBI): domain Eukaryota; kingdom Metazoa; phylum Arthropoda; class Insecta; order Hymenoptera; family Apidae; genus Xylocopa; species Xylocopa violacea. Next base: position 253,614 of record CAXAJV010000798.1, read on the forward strand.
TAACCTAACCTATCTAGCCCCTCGCTGGTAATGTTTTGCAGAATCCCGTTCCTGTCGTCCCGTACATCTCGGTTGGGATGTTATATACGTCTACAGCGATATATATCCTAACCTAAGGCAGGCTAACATCTCGGATGTAGTATTTTACAACATTCTTGGAGTATCGGCCCCTACTTCTCGGTGGGAAAATTATATACGTTTATAACGTATCACAACCTAACCTAACCCATCTAGCCCCTCGCTGGTAATGTTTTACAGAATCCCGTTCGTGTCGTCCCGTACGTCTCGGTTGGGACATTATAAACGTCTACAGCGTTATATATCCTAACCTATGGCAGGCTAACATCTCGGTTGCAGTATTTTACAACATTCCTGGCGTATCGGCCCATGCTTCTTGGTGGGAACATTATATAGGTCTGTAACGTAACATAACCTAACCTAACACATCTACCCCTCGCTGGTAAGGTTTTACAGAATCCCGTTCGTGTCGTCCCGTACGTCTCGGATGGGACCCTATATACGTCTACAGCGATATATATATTAACGTAAGGCAGGCTAACATCTCGGATGTAGTATTTTACAACATTCTTGGAGTATCGGCCCCTACTTCGCGGTGGGAACATTATACACGTCTATAACGTAACAAAACCTAACCTAACCCATCTAGCCCCTCGCTGGTAATATTTTGCAGAATCCCGTTCTTGTCGACCCGTACGACTCGGTTGGGATATTATATACGTCTATAGCGTTATATATCCTAACCTAAGGCAGGCTATCATCTCGGATGCAATATTTTACAACATTCCTGGCGCATCGGCCTCAACTTCTCGGTGGGAACATTATATAGGTCTATAACGTAATATAACCTAACCTAACACATCTAGCCCATCGCTCGTAATGTTTTACAGAATCCCGTTCGTGTCGTCCCGTACGTCTCGGCTGGGACATTATATACGTCTATAGCGTTATATATCCTAACCTAAGGCAGGCTATCATCTCGGATGCAATATTTTACAACATTCCTGGCATATCGTACCCTACTTCTCGGTGGGAACATTATATACGTCTATAACGTATCACAACCTAACCTAACCCATCTAGCCCCTCGCTGGTAATGTTTTGCAGAATCCCGTTCCTGTCGTCCCGTACATCTCGGTTGGGATGTTATATACGTCTACAGCGATATATATCCTAACGTAAGGCAGGCTAACATCTCGGATGTAGTATTTTACAACATTCTTGGAGTATCGGCCCCTACTTCTCGGTGGGAACATTATATACGTCTGTAACGTAACATAACCTAACCTAACACATCTACCCCTCGCTGGTAATGTTTTACAGAATCCCGTTCGTGTCGTCCCGTACGTCTCGGATGGGACATTATATACGTCTACAGCGTTATATATCCTAACGTAAGGCAGGCTAACATCTCGGATGTAGTATTTTACAACATTCTTGGAATATCGGCCCCTATTTCCGGGTGGGAACATTATATACGTCTATAACGTAACATAACCTAACCTAACCCATCCAGCCCCTCGCTGGTAATGTTTTACAGAATCCCGTTCGTGTCGTCCCGTACATCTCGGTTGGGATATTATATACGTCTACAGCGATATATATCCTAACCTAAGGCAGGCTAACTTCTCGGATATAGTATTTTACAACATTCCTGGCGTATCGGCCCCTACTTCACCGTGGGAACATTATACATGTCCATAACTTAACATAACCTAACCTAACCCATCTAGCCCCTCGCTGGTAATATTTTACAGAATCCCGTCCCTGTCGTCCGGTACATCTCGGTTGGGATATTATATACGACTCTAGCGTTATATATCCTAACCTAAGGCAGGCTAACATCTCGGATGTAGTATTTTACAACATTCTTGGAGTATCGGCCCCTACTTCGCGGTGGGAACATTATACACGTCTATAACGTAACAAAACCTATCCTAACCCATCTAGCCCCTCGCTGGTAATATTTTGCAGAATCCCGTTCTTGTCGACCCGTACGACTCGGTTGGGATATTATATACGTCTATAGCGTTATATATCCTAACCTAAGGCAGGCTATCATCTCGGATGCAATATTTTACAACATTCCTGGCGTATCGGCTCTACTTCTCGGTGGGAACATTATACACGTCTATAACGTAACATAACCTAACCTAACCCATCTAGCCCCTCGCTGGTAATGTTTTGCAGAATCCCGTTCCTGTCGTCCCGTACATCTCGGTTGGGATGTTATATACGTCTACAGCGATATATATCCTAACGTAAGGCAGGCTAGCATCTCGGATGTAGTATTTTACAACATTCTTGGAGTATCGGCCCCTACTTCTCGGTGGGAACATTATATACGTCTGTAACGTAACATAACCTAACCTATCCCATCTAGCCCCTCGTTTGCAATGTTTTACAGAATCCCGTTCGTGTCGTCCCGTACATCTCGGTTGGGATATTATATACGTCTACAGCGATATATATCCTAACCTAAGGCAGGCTAACTTCTCGGATATAGTATTTTACAACATTCCTGGCATATCGGCCCCTACTTCTCGGTGGGACCATTATATACGTTTATAACGTATCACAACCTAACCTAACCCATCTAGCCCCTCGCTGGTAATGTTTTACAGAATCCCGTTCGTGTCGTCCCGTACGTCTCGGTTGGGACATTATAAACGTCTACAGCGTTATATATCCTAACCTAAGGCATGCTAACATCTCGGTTGCAGTATTTTACAACATTCCTGGCGTATCGGCCCATGCTTCTCGGTGGGAACATTATATAGGTCTATAACGTAACATAACCTAACCTAACACATCTACCCCTCGCTGGTAATGTTTTACAGAATCCCGTTCGTGTCGTCCCGTACGTCTCGGATGGGACCCTATATACGTGTACAGCGGTATATATATTAACGTAAGGCAGGCTAACATCTCGGATGTAGTATTTTACAACATTCTTGGAGTATCGGCCCCTACTTCGCGGTGGGAACATTATACACGTCTATAACGTAACAAAACCTAACCTAACCCATCTAGCCCCTCGCTGGTAATATTTTGCAGAATCCCGTTCTTGTCGACCCGTACGACTCGGTTGGGATATTATATACGTCTATAGCGTTATATATCCTAACCTAAGGCAGGCTATCATCTCGGATGCAATATTTTACAACATTCCTGGCATATCGTACCCTACTTCTCGGTGGGAACATTATATACGTCTATAACGTATCACAACCTAACCTAACCCATCTAGCCCCTCGCTGGTAATGTTTTGCAGAATCCCGTTCCTGTCGTCCCGTACATCTCGGTTGGGATGTTATATACGTCTACAGCGATATATATCCTAACGTAAGGCAGGCTAACATCTCGGATGTAGTATTTTACAACATTCTTGGAGTATCGGCCCCTACTTCTCGGTGGGAACATTATATACGTCTGTAACGTAACATAACCTAACCTAACACATCTACCCCTCGCTGGTAATGTTTTACAGAATCCCGTTCGTGTCGTCCCGTACGTCTCGGATGGGACATTATATACGTCTACAGCGTTATATATCCTAACGTAAGGCAGGCTAACATCTCGGATGTAGTATTTTACAACATTCTTGGAATATCGGCCCCTATTTCCGGGTGGGAACATTATATACGTCTATAACGTAACATAACCTAACCTAACCCATCCAGCCCCTCGCTGGTAATGTTTTACAGAATCCCGTTCGTGTCGTCCCGTACATCTCGGTTGGGATATTATATACGTCTATAGCGTTATATATCCTAACCTAAGGCAGGCTAACATCTCGGATGCAGTATTTTACAACATTCCTGGCGTATCGGCTCTACTTCTCGGCGGGAACATTATACACGTCTATAACGTAACATAACCTAACCTAACCTATCTAGCCCCTCGCTGGTAATGTTTTGCAGGATCCCGTTCCTGTCGTCCCGTACATCTCGGTTGGGATGTTATATACGTCTACAGCGATATATATCCTAACGTACGGCAGGCTAACATCTCGGATGTAGTATTTTACAACATTCTTGGAGTATCGGCCCCTACTTCTCGGTGGGAACATTATATACGTCTGTAACGTAACATAACCTAACCTATCCCATCTAGCCCCTCGTTGGCAATGTTTTACAGAATTCCGTTCGTGTCGTCCCGTACATCTCGGTTGGGATACTATATACGTCTACAGCGATATATATCCTAACCTAAGGCAGGCTAACTTCTCGGATATAGTATTTTACAACATTCCTGGCGTATCGGCCCCTACTTCACCGTGGGAACATTATACATGTCCATAACTTAACATAACCTAACCTAACCCATCTAGCCCCTCGCTGGTAATATTTTACAGAATCCCGTTCCTGTCGTCCGGTACATCTCGGTTGGGATATTATATACGACTCTAGCGTTATATACCTAACCTAAGGCAGGCTAACATCTCGGATGCAGTATTTTACAACATTCCTGGCGTATCGGACCATACTTCTCGGTGGGAACATTATATACGTCTATAACGTAACATAACCTAACCTATCCCATCTAGCCCCTCGTTGGCACTGTTTTACAGAATCCCGTTCGTGTCGTCCCGTACATCTCGGTTGGGATATTATATACGTCTACAGCGATATATATCCTAACCTAAGGCAGGCTAACTTCTCGGATATAGTATTTTACAACATTCCTGGCATATCGGCCCCTACTTCTCGGTGGGACCATTATATACGTTTATAACGTATCACAACCTAACCTAACCCATCTAGCCCCTCGCTGGTAATGTTTTACAGAATCCCGTTCGTGTCGTCCCGTACGTCTCGGTTGGGACATTATAAACGTCTACAGCGTTATATATCCTAACCTAAGGCAGGCTAACATCTCGGTTGCAGTATTTTACAACATTCCTGGCGTATCGGCCCATGCTTCTCGGTGGGAACACTATATAGGTCTATAACGTAACATAACCTGACCTAACACATCTACCCCTCGCTGGTAATGTTTTACAGAATCCCGTTCGTGTCGTCCCGTACGTCTCGGATGGGACCCTATATACGTCTACAGCGATATATATATTAGCGTAAGGCAGGCTAACATCTCGGATGTAGTATTTTACAACATTCTTGGAGTATCGGCCCCTACTTCGCGGTGGGAACATTATACACGTCTATAACGTAACAAAACCTATCCTAACCCATCTAGCCCCTCGCTGGTAATATTTTGCAGAATCCCGTTCTTGTCGACCCGTACGACTCGGTTGGGATATTATATACGTCTATAGCGTTATATATCCTAACCTAAGGCAGGCTATCATCTCGGATGCAATATTTTACAACATTCCTGGCGCATCGGCCTCAACTTCTCGGTGGGAACATTATATAGGTCTATAACGTAATATAACCTAACCTAACACATCTAGCCCATCGCTCGTAATGTTTTACAGAATCCCGTTCGTGTCGTCCCGTACGTCTCGGTTGGGACATTATATACGTCTACAGCGTTATATATCCTAACCTAAGCCAGGCTATCATCTCGGATGCAGTATTTTACATCATTCCTGGCATATCGGCCCCTACTTCTCGGTGGGAACATTATATACGTCGATAACGTATCACAACCTATCCTAACCCATCTAGCCCCTCGCTGGTAATATTTTACAGAATCCCGTCCCTGTCGTCCCGTACGTCTCGGATGAGACATTATAAACGTCTTCAGCGATATATATCCTAACCTAAGGCAGGCTAATTTCTCGGATATATTATTTTACAACATTTCTGTAGGATCGGCCTCTACTTCTCGGTGGGAACATTATATACGTCTATAACGTAACATAACCTAACCTAACCCATCTAGCCCCTCGCTGGTAATGTTTTACAGAATCCCGTTCGTGTCGTCCCGTACATCTCGGTTGGGATATTATATACGTCTATAGCGTTATATATCCTAACCTAAGGCAGGCTAACATATCGGATGCAGCATTTTACAACATTCCTAGCGTATCGGCTCTACTTCCCGGTGGGAACATTATACACGTCTATAACGTAACATAACCTAACCTAACCCATCTAGCCCCTCGCTGGTAATGTTTTACAGAATCCCGTTCGTGTCGTCCCGTACGTCTCGGATGGGACATTATATACATCTACAGCGTTATATATCCTAACGTAAGGCAGGCTAACATCTCGGATGTAGTATTTTACAACATTCTTGGAGTATCGGCCCCTACTTCCGGGTGGGAACATTATATACGTCTATAACGTAACATAACCTAACCTAACCCATCCAGCCCCTCGCTGGTAATGTTTTACAGAATCCCGTTCGTGTCGTCCCGTACATCTCGGTTGGGATATTATATACGTCTATAGCGTTATATATCCTAACCTAAGGCAGGCTAACATCTCGGATGCAGTATTTTACAACATTCCTGGCGTATCGGCTCTACTTCTCGGCGGGAACATTATACACGTCTATAACGTAACATAACCTAACCTAACCTATCTAGCCCCTCGCTGGTAATGTTTTGCAGAATCCCGTTCCTGTCGTCCCGTACATCTCGGTTGGGATGTTATATACGTCTACAGCGATATATATCCTAACCTAAGGCAGGCTAACATCTCGGATGTAGTATTTTACAACATTCTTGGAGTATCGGCCCCTACTTCTCGGTGGGAAAATTATATACGTTTATAACGTATCACAACCTAACCTAACCCATCTAGCCCCTCGCTGGTAATGTTTTACAGAATCCCGTTCGTGTCGTCCCGTACGTCTCGGTTGGGACATTATAAACGTCTACAGCGTTATATATCCTAACCTATGGCAGGCTAACATCTCGGTTGCAGTATTTTACAACATTCCTGGCGTATCGGCCCATGCTTCTTGGTGGGAACATTATATAGGTCTGTAACGTAACATAACCTAACCTAACACATCTACCCCTCGCTGGTAAGGTTTTACAGAATCCCGTTCGTGTCGTCCCGTACGTCTCGGATGGGACCCTATATACGTCTACAGCGATATATATATTAACGTAAGGCAGGCTAACATCTCGGATGTAGTATTTTACAACATTCTTGGAGTATCGGCCCCTACTTCGCGGTGGGAACATTATACACGTCTATAACGTAACAAAACCTAACCTAACCCATCTAGCCCCTCGCTGGTAATATTTTGCAGAATCCCGTTCTTGTCGACCCGTACGACTCGGTTGGGATATTATATACGTCTATAGCGTTATATATCCTAACCTAAGGCAGGCTATCATCTCGGATGCAATATTTTACAACATTCCTGGCGCATCGGCCTCAACTTCTCGGTGGGAACATTATATAGGTCTATAACGTAATATAACCTAACCTAACACATCTAGCCCATCGCTCGTAATGTTTTACAGAATCCCGTTCGTGTCGTCCCGTACGTCTCGGCTGGGACATTATATACGTCTATAGCGTTATATATCCTAACCTAAGGCAGGCTATCATCTCGGATGCAATATTTTACAACATTCCTGGCATATCGTACCCTACTTCTCGGTGGGAACATTATATACGTCTATAACGTATCACAACCTAACCTAACCCATCTAGCCCCTCGCTGGTAATGTTTTGCAGAATCCCGTTCCTGTCGTCCCGTACATCTCGGTTGGGATGTTATATACGTCTACAGCGATATATATCCTAACGTAAGGCAGGCTAACATCTCGGATGTAGTATTTTACAACATTCTTGGAGTATCGGCCCCTACTTCTCGGTGGGAACATTATATACGTCTGTAACGTAACATAACCTAACCTAACACATCTACCCCTCGCTGGTAATGTTTTACAGAATCCCGTTCGTGTCGTCCCGTACGTCTCGGATGGGACATTATATACGTCTACAGCGTTATATATCCTAACGTAAGGCAGGCTAACATCTCGGATGTAGTATTTTACAACATTCTTGGAATATCGGCCCCTATTTCCGGGTGGGAACATTATATACGTCTATAACGTAACATAACCTAACCTAACCCATCCAGCCCCTCGCTGGTAATGTTTTACAGAATCCCGTTCGTGTCGTCCCGTACATCTCGGTTGGGATATTATATACGTCTATAGCGTTATATATCCTAACCTAAGGCAGGCTATCATCTCGGATGCAATATTTTACAACATTCCTGGCGTATCGGCTCTACTTCTCGGTGGGAACATTATACACGTCTATAACGTAACATAACCTAACCTAACCCATCTAGCCCCTCGCTGGTAATGTTTTGCAGAATCCCGTTCCTGTCGTCCCGTACATCTCGGTTGGGATGTTATATACGTCTACAGCGATATATATCCTAACGTAAGGCAGGCTAGCATCTCGGATGTAGTATTTTACAACATTCTTGGAGTATCGGCCCCTACTTCTCGGTGGGAACATTATATACGTCTGTAACGTAACATAACCTAACCTATCCCATCTAGCCCCTCGTTTGCAATGTTTTACAGAATCCCGTTCGTGTCGTCCCGTACATCTCGGTTGGGATATTATATACGTCTACAGCGATATATATCCTAACCTAAGGCAGGCTAACTTCTCGGATATAGTATTTTACAACATTCCTGGCATATCGGCCCCTACTTCTCGGTGGGACCATTATATACGTTTATAACGTATCACAACCTAACCTAACCCATCTAGCCCCTCGCTGGTAATGTTTTACAGAATCCCGTTCGTGTCGTCCCGTACGTCTCGGTTGGGACATTATAAACGTCTACAGCGTTATATATCCTAACCTAAGGCATGCTAACATCTCGGTTGCAGTATTTTACAACATTCCTGGCGTATCGGCCCATGCTTCTCGGTGGGAACATTATATAGGTCTATAACGTAACATAACCTAACCTAACACATCTACCCCTCGCTGGTAATGTTTTACAGAATCCCGTTCGTGTCGTCCCGTACGTCTCGGATGGGACCCTATATACGTCTACAGCGATATATATATTAACGTAAGGCAGGCTAACATCTCGGATGTAGTATTTTACAACATTCTTGGAGTATCGGCCCCTACTTCGCGGTGAGAACATTATACACGTCTATAACGTAACAAAACCTAACCTAACCCATCTAGCCCCTCGCTGGTAATATTTTGCAGAATCCCGTTCTTGTCGAACCGTACGACTCGGTTGGGATATTATATACGTCTATAGCGTTATATATCCTAACCTAAGGCAGGCTATCATCTCGGATGCAATATTTTACAACATTCCTGGCGCATCGGCCTCAACTTCTCGGTGGGAACATTATATAGGTCTATAACGTAATATAACCTAACCTAACACATCTAGCCCATCGCTCGTAATGTTTTACAGAATCCCGTTCGTGTCGTCCCGTACGTCTCGGCTGGGACATTATATACGTCTATAGCGTTTGATATCCTAACCTAAGGCAGGCTATCATCTCGGATGCAATATTTTACAACATTCCTGGCATATCGTACCCTACTTCTCGGTGGGAACATTATATACGTCTATAACGTATCACAACCTAACCTAACCCATCTAGCCCCTCGCTGGTAATGTTTTGCAGAATCCCGTTCCTGTCGTCCCGTACATCTCGGTTGGGATGTTATATACGTCTACAGCGATATATATCCTAACGTAAGGCAGGCTAACATCTCGGATGTAGTATTTTACAACATTCTTGGAGTATCGGCCCCTACTTCTCGGTGGGAACATTATATACGTCTGTAACGTAACATAACCTAACCTAACACATCTACCCCTCGCTGGTAATGTTTTACAGAATCCCGTTCGTGTCGTCCCGTACGTCTCGGATGGGACATTATATACGTCTACAGCGTTATATATCCTAACGTAAGGCATGCTAACATCTCGGATGTAGTATTTTACAACATTCTTGGAATATCGGCCCCTATTTCCGGGTGGGAACATTATATACGTCTATAACGTAACATAACCTAACCTAACCCATCCAGCCCCTCGCTGGTAATGTTTTACAGAATCCCGTTCGTGTCGTCCCGTACATCTCGGTTGGGATATTATATACGTCTATAGCGTTATATATCCTAACCTAAGGCAGGCTAACATCTCGGATGCAGTATTTTACAACATTCCTGGCGTATCGGCTCTACTTCTCGGCGGGAACATTATACACGTCTATAACGCAACATAACCTAACCTAACCTATCTAGCCCCTCGCTGGTAATGTTTTGCAGGATCCCGTTCCTGTCGTCCCGTACATCTCGGTTGGGATGTTATATACGTCTACAGCGATATATATCCTAACGTACGGCAGGCTAACATCTCGGATGTAGTATTTTACAACATTCTTGGAGTATCGGCCCCTACTTCTCGGTGGGAACATTATATACGTCTGTAACGTAACATAACCTAACCTATCCCATCTAGCCCCTCGTTGGCAATGTTTTACAGAATTCCGTTCGTGTCGTCCCGTACATCTCGTTTGGGATATTATATACGTCTACAGCGATATATATCCTAACCTAAGGCAGGCTAACTTCTCGGATATAGTATTTTACAACATTCCTGGCGTATCGGCCCCTACTTCACCGTGGGAACATTATACATGTCCATAACTTAACATAACCTAACCTAACCCATCTAGCCCCTCGCTGGTAATATTTTACAGAATCCCGTTCCTGTCGTCCGGTACATCTCGGTTGGGATATTATATACGACTCTAGCGTTATATACCTAACCTAAGGCAGGCTAACATCTCGGATGCAGTATTTTACAACATTCCTGGCGTATCGGCCCATACTTCTCGGTGGGAACATTATATACGTCTATAACGTAACATAACCTAAACTATCCCATCTAGCCCCTCGTTGGCACTGTTTTACAGAATCCCGTTCGTGACGTCCCGTACATCTCGGTTGGAATATTATATACGTCTATAGCGTTATATATCCTAACATAAGGCAAGCTATCATCTCGGATGCAGTATTTTACAACATTCCTGGCATATCGGCCCCTACTTCTCGGTGGGACCATTATATACGTTTATAACGTATCACAACCTAACCTAACCCATCTAGTCCCTAGCTGGTAATGTTTTACAGAATGCCGTTCGTGTCGTCCCGTACGTCTCGGTTGGGACATTATAAACGTCTACAGCGTTATATATCCTAACCTAAGGCAGGCTAACATCTCGGTTGCAGTATTTTACAACATTCCTGGCGTATCGGCCCATGCTTCTCGGTGGGAACACTATATAGGTCTATAACGTAACATAACCTGACCTAACACATCTACCCCTCGCTGGTAATGTTTTACAGAATCCCGTTCGTGTCGTCCCGTACGTCTCGGATGGGACCCTATATACGTCTACAGCGATATATATATTAACGTAAGGCAGGCTAACATCTCGGATGTAGTATTTTACAACATTCTTGGAGTATCGGCCCCTACTTCGCGGTGGGAACATTATACACGTCTATAACGTAACAAAACCTATCCTAACCCATCTAGCCCCTCGCTGGTAATATTTTGCAGAATCCCGTTCTTGTCGACCCGTACGACTCGGTTGGGATATTATATACGTCTATAGCGTTATATATCCTAACCTAAGGCAGGCTATCATCTCGGATGCAATATTTTACAACATTCCTGGCGCATCGGCCTCAACTTCTCGGTGGGAACATTATATAGGTCTATAACGTAATATAACCTAACCTAACACATCTAGCCCATCGCTCGTAATGTTTTACAGAATCCCGTTCGTGTCGTCCCGTACGTCTCGGCTGGGACATTATATACGTCTATAGCGTTTGATATCCTAACCTAAGGCAGGCTATCATCTCGGATGCAATATTTTACAACATTCCTGGCATATCGTACCCTACTTCTCGGTGGGAACATTATATACGTCTATAACGTATCACAACCTAACCTAACCCATCTAGCCCCTCGCTGGTAATGTTTTGCAGAATCCCGTTCCTGTCGTCCCGTACATCTCGGTTGGGATGTTATATACGTCTACAGCGATATATATCCTAACGTAAGGCAGGCTAACATCTCGGATGTAGTATTTTACAACATTCTTGGAGTATCGGCCCCTACTTCTCGGTGGGAACATTATATACGTCTGTAACGTAACATAACCTAACCTAACACATCTACCCCTCGCTGGTAATGTTTTACAGAATCCCGTTCGTGTCGTCCCGTACGTCTCGGATGGGACATTATATACGTCTACAGCGTTATATATCCTAACGTAAGGCATGCTAACATCTCGGATGTAGTATTTTACAACATTCTTGGAATATCGGCCCCTATTTCCGGGTGGGAACATTATATACGTCTATAACGTAACATAACCTAACCTAACCCATCCAGCCCCTCGCTGGTAATGTTTTACAGAATCCCGTTCGTGTCGTCCCGTACATCTCGGTTGGGATATTATATACGTCTATAGCGTTATATATCCTAACCTAAGGCAGGCTAACATCTCGGATGCAGTATTTTACAACATTCCTGGCGTATCGGCTCTACTTCTCGGCGGGAACATTATACACGTCTATAACGCAACATAACCTAACCTAACCTATCTAGCCCCTCGCTGGTAATGTTTTGCAGGATCCCGTTCCTGTCGTCCCGTACATCTCGGTTGGGATGTTATATACGTCTACAGCGATATATATCCTAACGTACGGCAGGCTAACATCTCGGATGTAGTATTTTACAACATTCTTGGAGTATCGGCCCCTACTTCTCGGTGGGAACATTATATACGTCTGTAACGTAACATAACCTAACCTATCCCATCTAGCCCCTCGTTGGCAATGTTTTACAGAATTCCGTTCGTGTCGTCCCGTACATCTCGTTTGGGATATTATATACGTCTACAGCGATATATATCCTAACCTAAGGCAGGCTAACTTCTCGGATATAGTATTTTACAACATTCCTGGCGTATCGGCCCCTACTTCACCGTGGGAACATTATACATGTCCATAACTTAACATAACCTAACCTAACCCATCTAGCCCCTCGCTGGTAATATTTTACAGAATCCCGTTCCTGTCGTCCGGTACATCTCGGTTGGGATATTATATACGACTCTAGCGTTATATACCTAACCTAAGGCAGGCTAACATCTCGGATGCAGTATTTTACAACATTCCTGGCGTATCGGCCCATACTTCTCGGTGGGAACATTATATACGTCTATAACGTAACATAACCTAAACTATCCCATCTAGCCCCTCGTTGGCACTGTTTTACAGAATCCCGTTCGTGACGTCCCGTACATCTCGGTTGGAATATTATATACGTCTATAGCGTTATATATCCTAACATAAGGCAAGCTATCATCTCGGATGCAGTATTTTACAACATTCCTGGCATATCGGCCCCTACTTCTCGGTGGGACCATTATATACGTTTATAACGTATCACAACCTAACCTAACCCATCTAGTCCCTAGCTGGTAATGTTTTACAGAATGCCGTTCGTGTCGTCCCGTACGTCTCGGTTGGGACATTATAAACGTCTACAGCGTTATATATCCTAACCTAAGGCAGGCTAACATCTCGGTTGCAGTATTTTACAACATTCCTGGCGTATCGGCCCATGCTTCTCGGTGGGAACACTATATAGGTCTATAACGTAACATAACCTGACCTAACACATCTACCCCTCGCTGGTAATGTTTTACAGAATCCCGTTCGTGTCGTCCCGTACGTCTCGGATGGGACCCTATATACGTCTACAGCGATATATATATTAACGTAAGGCAGGCTAACATCTCGGATGTAGTATTTTACAACATTCTTGGAGTATCGGCCCCTACTTCGCGGTGGGAACATTATACACGTCTATAACGTAACAAAACCTATCCTAACCCATCTAGCCCCTCGCTGGTAATATTTTGCAGAATCCCGTTCTTGTCGACCCGTACGACTCGGTTGGGATATTATATACGTCTATAGCGTTATATATCCTAACCTAAGGCAGGCTATCATCTCGGATGCAATATTTTACAACATTCCTGGCGCATCGGCCTCAACTTCTCGGTGGGAACATTATATAGGTCTATAACGTAATATAACCTAACCTAACACATCTAGCCCATCGCTCGTAATGTTTTACAGAATCCCGTTCGTGTCGTCCCGTACGTCTCGGTTGGGATGTTATATACGTCTACAGCGATATATATCCTAACCTAAGGCAGGCTAACATCTCGGATGTAGTATTTTACAACATTCTTGGGGTATCGGCCCCTACTTCTCGGTGGGAAAATTATATACGTTTATAACGTATCACAACCTAACCTAACCCATCTAGCCCCTCGCTGGTAATGTTTTACAGAATCCCGTTCGTGTCGTCCCGTACGTCTCGGTTGGGACATTATAAACGTCTACAGCGTTATATATCCTAACCTAAGGCAGGCTAACATCTCGGTTGCAGTATTTTACAACATTCCTGGCGTATCGGCCCATGCTTCTCGGTGGGAACACTATATAGGTCTATAACGTAACATAACCTGACCTAACACATCTACCCCTCGCTGGTAATGTTTTACAGAATCCCGTTCGTGTCGTCCCGTACGTCTCGGATGGGACCCTATATACGTCTACAGCGATATATATATTAACGTAAGGCAGGCTAACATCTCGGATGTAGTATTTTACAACATTCTTGGAGTATCGGCCCCTACTTCGCGGTGGGAACATTATACACGTCTATAACGTAACAAAACCTATCCTAACCCATCTAGCCCCTCGCTGGTAATATTTTGCAGAATCCCGTTCTTGTCGACCCGTACGACTCGGTTGGGATATTATATACGTCTATAGCGTTATATATCCTAACCTAAGGCAGGCTATCATCTCGGATGCAATATTTTACAACATTCCTGGCGCATCGGCCTCAACTTCTCGGTGGGAACATTATATAGGTCTATAACGTAATATAACCTAACCTAACACATCTAGCCCATCGCTCGTAATGTTTTACAGAATCCCGTTCGTGTCGTCCCGTACATCTCGGTTGGGATATTATATACGTCTATAGCGTTATATATCCTAACCTAAGGCAGGCTAACATCTCGGATGCAGTATTTTACAACATTCCTGGCGTATCGGCTCTACTTCTCGGCGGGAACATTATACACGTCTATAACGTAACATAACCTAACCTAACCTATCTAGCCCCTCGCTGGTAATGTTTTACAGAATCCCGTTCGTGTCGTCCCGTACGTCTCGGTTGGGATATTATATACGTCTATAGCGTTATGTATCCTAACCTAAGGCAGGATAACATATCGGTTGCAGTATTTTACAACATTCCTGGCATATCGGCCCCTACTTCTCGGTGGGAACATTATATACGTCTATAATGTATCACAACCTAACCTAACCCATCTAGCCCCTCGCTGGTAATGTTTTACAGAATACCGTTCGTGACGTCCCGTACATCTCGGTTGGGATATTATATACGTCTATAGCGTTATATATCCTAACCTAAGGCAGGCTATCATCTCGGATGCAGTATTTTACAACATTCTTGGAGTATCGGCCCCTACTTCTCGGTGGGAACACTATATACGTCTATAACGTAACATAACCTAACCCAACCCATCTAGCCCCTCGCTGGTAATATTTTACAGAATCCCGTTCTTGTCGACCCGCACGTCTCGGATGGGATATTATATACGTCTATAGCGTTATATATCGTAACCTAAGGCAGGCTATCATCTCGGATGCAGTATTTTACAGCATTCCTGGCGCATCGGCCTCTACTTCTCGGTGGGAACATTATATTCGTCTATAACGTAATATAACCTAACCTAACACATCTAGCCGCTCGCTGGTAATGTTTTCCAGTATCCCGTTCCTGTCGTCCCGTACGTCCCGGTTGAGACATTATAAACGTCTACAGCAATATATATCCTAACCTAAGGCAGGCTAACATCTCGAATGCAGTATTTTACAACATTCCTGGCATATCGGCCACTATTTCTCGGTGGGAACATTATATACTTCTATAACGTATCACAACCTAACCTAACCCATCTAGCCCCTCGCTGGTAATGTTTTACAGTATCCCGTTCCTGCCGTCCCGTACGTTTCGGTTGGAACATTATAAACGTCTACAGCAATATATTTCCTAACCTAAGGCAGGCTAACATCTCGGATGAAGTATTTTATTCCATTCCTGGCGTATCGGCCCCTACTTCACCGTGGGGACATTATAAACGTCTATAACGTCACATAACCTAACCTATCCCATCTAGCCCCTCGTTGGCAATGTTTTACAGAATCCCGTTCGTGTCGTCCCGTACATCTCCGTTGGGATATTATATACGTCTCTAGCGTTATATACCTAACCTAAGGCAGGCTAACATCTCGGATGCAGTATTTTACAACATTCCTGGCGTATCGGCCCATACTCCACCGTGGGAACATTATACACGTCTATAACTTAACATAACCTAACCTATCCCATCTAGCCCCTCGTTGGCAATGTTTTACAGAATCCCGTTCGTGTCGTCGCGTACATTTCGGTTGGGATATTATATACGTCTCTAGCGTTATATACCTAACCTAAGGCAGGCTAACATCTCGGATGCAGTATTTTACAACATTCCTGGCGTATCGGCCCATACTTCTCGGTGGGAACATTATAAACGTCTATAACGTATCACAACCTAACCTAACCCATCAACCCCCTCGCTGGTAATGTTTTACAGAATCCCGTCCCTGTCGGCCCGTACGTCTCGGATGAGACATTATAAACGTCTACAGCGATATATATCCTAACCTAAGGCAGGCTAACTTCTCGGATATAGTATTTTACAACATTCCTGGCGTTTCGGCCCATACTTCTCGGTGGGAACATTATATACGTCTGTAACGTAACATAACCTAACCTATCCCATCTAGCCCCTCGCTGGTAATATTTCACAGAATCCCGTTCGTGTCGTCCCGTACGTCTCGGTTGGGATATTATATACGTCTCTAGCGTTATATACCTAACCTAAGGCAGGCTAACATCTCGGATGCAGTATATTACAACATTCCTGGCGTATCGGGCCATTCTTCTCGGTGGGAACATTATGTACGTGTGTAACGTAACATAACCTAACCTATCCCATCTAGCCCCTCGTTGGCAATGTTTTACAGAATCCCGTTCGTGACGTCCCGTACGTCTCGGTTGGGACATTATATACGTCTACAGCGTTATATATCCTAACCTAAGGCAGGCTAACTTCTCGGATATAGTATTTAACAACATTTCTGTAGGATCGGCATCTACTTCTCGGTGGGAACATTATACACGTCTATAACGTAACAAAACCTATCCTAACCCATCTAGCCCCTCGCTGGTAATATTTTGCAGAATCCCGTTCTTGTCGACCCGTACGACTCGGTTGGGATATTATATACGTCTATAGCGTTATATATCCTAACCTAAGGCAGGCTATCATCTCGGATGCAATATTTTACAACATTCCTGGCGCATCGGCCTCAACTTCTCGGTGGGAACATTATATAGGTCTATAACGTAATATAACCTAACCTAACACATCTAGCCCATCGCTCGTAATGTTTTACAGAATCCCGTTCGTGTCGTCCCGTACGTCTCGGTTGGGATGTTATATACGTCTACAGCGATATATATCCTAACCTAAGGCAGGCTAACATCTCGGTTGCAGTATTTTACAACATTCCTGGCGTATCGGCCCATGCTTCTCGGTGGGAACACTATATAGGTCTATAACGTAACATAACCTGACCTAACACATCTACCCCTCGCTGGTAATGTTTTACAGAATCCCGTTCGTGTCGTCCCGTACGTCTCGGATGGGACCCTATATACGTCTACAGCGATATATATATTAACGTAAGGCAGGCTAACATCTCGGATGTAGTATTTTACAACATTCTTGGAGTATCGGCCCCTACTTCGCGGTGGGAACATTATACACGTCTATAACGTAACAAAACCTATCCTAACCCATCTAGCCCCTCGCTGGTAATATTTTGCAGAATCCCGTTCTTGTCGACCCGTACGACTCGGTTGGGATATTATATACGTCTATAGCGTTATATATCCTAACCTAAGGCAGGCTATCATCTCGGATGCAATATTTTACAACATTCCTGGCGCATCGGCCTCAACTTCTCGGTGGGAACATTATATAGGTCTATAACGTAATATAACCTAACCTAACACATCTAGCCCATCGCTCGTAATGTTTTACAGAATCCCGTTCGTGTCGTCCCGTACATCTCGGTTGGGATATTATATACGTCTATAGCGTTATATATCCTAACCTAAGGCAGGCTAACATCTCGGATGCAGTATTTTACAACATTCCTGGCGTATCGGCTCTACTTCTCGGCGGGAACATTATACACGTCTATAACGTAACATAACCTAACCTAACCTATCTAGCCCCTCGCTGGTAATGTTTTACAGAATCCCGTTCGTGTCGTCCCGTACGTCTCGGTTGGGATATTATATACGTCTATAGCGTTATGTATCCTAACCTAAGGCAGGATAACATATCGGTTGCAGTATTTTACAACATTCCTGGCATATCGGCCCCTACTTCTCGGTGGGAACATTATATACGTCTATAATGTATCACAACCTAACCTAACCCATCTAGCCCCTCGCTGGTAATGTTTTACAGAATACCGTTCGTGACGTCCCGTACATCTCGGTTGGGATATTATATACGTCTATAGCGTTATATATCCTAACCTAAGGCAGGCTATCATCTCGGATGCAGTATTTTACAACATTCTTGGAGTATCGGCCCCTACTTCTCGGTGGGAACACTATATACGTCTATAACGTAACATAACCTAACCCAACCCATCTAGCCCCTCGCTGGTAATATTTTACAGAATCCCGTTCTTGTCGACCCGCACGTCTCGGATGGGATATTATATACGTCTATAGCGTTATATATCGTAACCTAAGGCAGGCTATCATCTCGGATGCAGTATTTTACAGCATTCCTGGCGCATCGGCCTCTACTTCTCGGTGGGAACATTATATTCGTCTATAACGTAATATAACCTAACCTAACACATCTAGCCGCTCGCTGGTAATGTTTTCCAGTATCCCGTTCCTGTCGTCCCGTACGTCCCGGTTGAGACATTATAAACGTCTACAGCAATATATATCCTAACCTAAGGCAGGCTAACATCTCGAATGCAGTATTTTACAACATTCCTGGCATATCGGCCACTATTTCTCGGTGGGAACATTATATACTTCTATAACGTATCACAACCTAACCTAACCCATCTAGCCCCTCGCTGGTAATGTTTTACAGTATCCCGTTCCTGCCGTCCCGTACGTTTCGGTTGGAACATTATAAACGTCTACAGCAATATATTTCCTAACCTAAGGCAGGCTAACATCTCGGATGAAGTATTTTATTCCATTCCTGGCGTATCGGCCCCTACTTCACCGTGGGGACATTATAAACGTCTATAACGTCACATAACCTAACCTATCCCATCTAGCCCCTCGTTGGCAATGTTTTACAGAATCCCGTTCGTGTCGTCCCGTACATCTCCGTTGGGATATTATATACGTCTCTAGCGTTATATACCTAACCTAAGGCAGGCTAACATCTCGGATGCAGTATTTTACAACATTCCTGGCGTATCGGCCCATACTCCACCGTGGGAACATTATACACGTCTATAACTTAACATAACCTAACCTATCCCATCTAGCCCCTCGTTGGCAATGTTTTACAGAATCCCGTTCGTGTCGTCGCGTACATTTCGGTTGGGATATTATATACGTCTCTAGCGTTATATACCTAACCTAAGGCAGGCTAACATCTCGGATGCAGTATTTTACAACATTCCTGGCGTATCGGCCCATACTTCTCGGTGGGAACATTATAAACGTCTATAACGTATCACAACCTAACCTAACCCATCAACCCCCTCGCTGGTAATGTTTTACAGAATCCCGTCCCTGTCGGCCCGTACGTCTCGGATGAGACATTATAAACGTCTACAGCGATATATATCCTAACCTAAGGCAGGCTAACTTCTCGGATATAGTATTTTACAACATTCCTGGCGTTTCGGCCCATACTTCTCGGTGGGAACATTATATACGTCTGTAACGTAACATAACCTAACCTATCCCATCTAGCCCCTCGCTGGTAATATTTCACAGAATCCCGTTCGTGTCGTCCCGTACGTCTCGGTTGGGATATTATATACGTCTCTAGCGTTATATACCTAACCTAAGGCAGGCTAACATCTCGGATGCAGTATATTACAACATTCCTGGCGTATCGGGCCATTCTTCTCGGTGGGAACATTATGTACGTGTGTAACGTAACATAACCTAACCTATCCCATCTAGCCCCTCGTTGGCAATGTTTTACAGAATCCCGTCCGTGACGTCCCGTACGTCTCGGTTGGGACATTATATACGTCTACAGCGTTATATATCCTAACCTAAGGCAGGCTAACTTCTCGGATATAGTATTTAACAACATTTCTGTAGGATCGGCATCTACTTCTCGGTGGGAACATTATATACGTCTATAATGTAATATAATCTAACCTGACCCATCTAGACCCTCGCTGGTAATGTTTTACAGAATCCCGTTCGTGTCGTCCCGTACGTCTCGGTTGGGATATTATATACGCCTATAGCGTTATGTATCCTAACCTAAGGCAGGCTAACATCTCGGTTGCAGTAATTTACAATATTCCTGCCGTATCGGCCCCTACTTCTCGGTGGGAACACTATATACGTCTATAACGTAACATAACCTAACCCAACCCATCTAGCCCCTCGCTGGTAATATTTTACAGAATCCCGTTCTTGTCGACCCGTACGTCTCGGATGGGATATTATATACGTCTATAGCGTTATATATCGTAACCTAAGGCAGGCTATCATCTCGGTTGCAGTATTTTACTGCATTCCTGGCGCATCGGCCTCTACTTCTCGGTGGGAACATTATATTCGTCTATAACTTAATATAACCTAACCTAACACATCTAGCCCCTCGCTGGTAATGTTTTACAGTATCCCGTTCCTGCCGTCCCGTACGTCTCGGTTGGGACATTATAAACGTCTACAGCAATATATATCCTAACCTAAGGCAGGCTAACATCTCGGATGAAGTATTTTACGCCATTCCTGGCGTATCGGCCCCTACTTCACCGTGGGAACATTATACACGTCTATAACTTAACATAACCTAACCTAACCCATCTAGCCCCTCGCTGGTAATATTTTACAGAATCCCGTTCGTGTCGTCCGGTACATCTCGGATGGGATATTATATACGTCTATAGCGTTATATATCCTAACCTAAGGCAGGCTATCATCTCGGATGCAGTATTTTACAACATTCCTGGCATATCGTCCCCTACTTCTCGGTGGTAACATTATATACGTCTATAACGTATCACAACCTAACCTAACCCATCTAGCCCCAAGCTGGTAATGTTTTACAGTATCCCGTTCCTGCCGTCCCGGACGTTTCGGTTGGGACATTATAAACGTCTACAGCAATATATATCCTAACCTAAGGCAAGCTAACATCTCGGATGAAGTATTTTACTCCATTCCTGGCGTATCGGCCCCTACTTCACCGTGGGAACATTATACACGTCTATAACTTAACATAACCTAACCTATCCCATCTAGCCCCTCGTTGGCAATGTTTCACAGAATCCCGTTCGTGTGGTCCCGTACATCTCGGTTGGGATGTTATATACGTCTACAGCGATATATATCCTAACGTAAGGCAGGCTAACATCTCGGATGCAGTATATTACAACATTCCTGGCGTATCGGCCCATACTTCTCGGTGGGAACATTATATACGTGTGTAACGTAACATAACCTAACCTATCCCATCTAGCCCCTCGTTGGCAATGTTTTACAGAATCCCGTTCGTGACGTCCCGTACATCTCGGTTGGAATATTATATACGTCTATAGCGTTATATATCCTAACCTAAGGCAAGCTATCATCTCGGATGCAGTATTATACATCATCCCTGGCATATCGGCCCCTACTTCTCGGTGGGAACATTATATACGTTTATAGCGTATCACAACCTATCCTAACCCATCTAGCCCCTCGCTGGTAATGTTTTACAGAATCCCGTTCGTGTCGTCCCGTACATCTCGCTTGGGATATTATATACGTCTACAGCGATATATATCCTAACCTAAGGCAGGCTAGCATCTCGGATGCAGTATTTCACAACATTCCTGGCGTATCGGCCCATACTTCTCGGTGGGAACATTATATACGTCCATAACGTAACATAACGTAACCTATCCCATCTAGCCCCTCGCTGGTAATGTTTTACAGTATCTCGTTCCTGCCGTCCCGTACGTCGCGGTTTGGACATTATATACGTCTACAGCGATATATATCCTAACCTAAGGCAGGCTAATTTCTCGGATATAGTATTTTACAACATTTCTGTAGGATCGGCCTCTATTTCTCGGTGGGAACATTATATACGTCTATAACGTAACATAACCTAACCTATCCCATCTAGCCCCTCGCTGGCAATGTTTTACAGAATCCCGTTCGTGTCGTCCCGTACATCTCGGTTGGGATATTATATACGTCTACAGCGATATATATCCTAACCTAAGGCAGGCTAACATCTCGGATGCAGTGTTTCACAACATTCCTGGCGTATCGGTCCATACTTCTCGGTGGGAACATTATATACGTCTATAACGTAACATAACGTAACCTATCCCATCAAGCCCCTCGCTGGTAATGTTTTACAGTATCTCGTTCCTGCCGTCCCGTACGTCTCGGTTTGGACATTATAAACGTCTACAGCAATATATATCCTAACCTAAGGCAGGCTAACATCTCGGATGCAGTATTTTACAACATTCCTGGCGTATCGGCCCATACTTCTCGGTGGGAACATTATATACGTGTGTAACGTAACATAACCTAACCTATCCCATCTAGCCCCTCGTTGGCAATGTTTTACAGAATCCCGTTCGTGACGTCCCGTACACCTCGGTTGGAATATTATATACGTCTATAGCGTTATATATCCTAACCTAAGGCAAGCTATCATCTCGGATGCAGTATTTTACAACATTCCTGGCATATCGGCCCCTACTTCACGGTGGGGACATTATAAACGTCTATAACGTAACATAACCTAACCTATCCCATTTAGCCCCTCGTTGGCAATGTTTTACAGAATCCCGTTCGTGTCGTCCCGTACATCTCCGTTGGGATATTATATACGTGTCTAGCGTTATATACCTAACCTAAGGCAGGCTAACATCTCGGATGCAGTATTTTACAACATTCCTGGCGTATCGGCCCATACTTCACCGTGGGAACATTATACACGTCTATAACTTAACATAACCTAACCTATCCCATCTAGCCCCTCGTTGGCAATGTTTTACAGAATCCCGTTCGTGTCGTCCCGTACATTTCGGTTGGGATATTATATACGTCTCTAGCGTTATATACCTAACCTAAGGCAGGCTAACCTCTCGGATGCAGTATTTTACAACATTCCTGGCGTATCGGCCCATACTCCTCGGTGGGAACATTATAAACGTCTATAACGTATCACAACCTAACCTAACCCATCAACCCCCTCGCTGGTAATGTTTTACAGAATCCCGTACCTGTCGGCCCGTACGTCTCGGATGAGACATTATAAACGTCTACAGCGATATATATCCTAACCTAAGGCAGGCTAACTTCTCGGATATAGTATTTTACAACATTCCTGGCGTTTCGGCCCATACTTCTCGGTGGGAACATTATATACGTCTGTAACGTAACATAACCTAACCTATCTCATCTAGCCCCTCGCTGGTAATATTTCACAGAATCCCGTTCGTGTCGTCCCGTACGTCTCGGTTGGGATATTATATACGTCTCTAGCGTTATATACCTAACCTAAGGCAGGCTAACAACTCGGATGCAGTATATTACAACATTCCTGGCGTATCGGGCCATACTTCTCGGTGGGAACATTATGTACGTGTGTAACGTAACATAACCTAACCTATCCCATCTAGCCCCTCGTTGGCAATGTTTTACAGAATCCCGTTCGTGACGTCCCGTACGTCTCGGTTGGGACATTATATACGTCTACAGCGTTATATATCCTAACCTAAGGCAGGCTAACTTCTCGGATATAGTATTTAACAACATTTCTGTAGGATCGGCATCTACTTCTCGGTGGGAACATTATATACGTCTATAACGTAACATAATCTAACCTAACCCATCTATACCCTCGCTGGTAATGTTTTACAGAATCCCGTTCGTGTCGTCCCGTACGTCTCGGTTGGGATATTATATACGCCTATAGCGTTATGTATCCTAACCTAAGGCAGGCTAACATCTCGGTTGCAGTATTTCACAATATTCCTGCCGTATCGGCCCCTACTTCTCGGTGGGAACACTATATACGTCTATAACGTAACATAACCTAACCCAACCCATCTAGCCCCTCGCTGGTAATATTTTACAGAATCCCGTTCTTGTCGACCCGCACGTCTCGGATGGGATATTATATACGTCTATAGCGTTATATATCGTAACCTAAGACAGGCTATCATCTCGGATGCAGTATTTTACAGCATTCCTGGCGCATCGGCCTCTACTTCTCGGTGGGAACATTATATTCGTCTATAACGTAATATAACCTAACCTAACACATCTAGCCCCTCGCTGGTAATGTTTTCCAGTATCCCGTTCCTGTCGTCCCGTACGTCCCGGTTGAGACATTATAAACGTCTACAGCAATATATATCCTAACCTAAGGCAGGCTAACATCTCGAATGCAGTATTTTACAACATTCCTGGCATATCGGCCACTATTTCTCGTTGGGAACTTTATATACTTCTATAACGTATCACAACCTAACCTAACACATCTAGCCCCTCGCTGGTAATGTTTTACAGTATCCCGTTCCTGCCGTCCCGTACGTTTCGGTTGGAACATTATAAACGTCTACAGCAATATATTTCCTAACCTAAGGCAGGCTAACATCTCGGATGAAGTATTTTATTCCATTCCTGGCGTATCGGCCCCTACTTCACCGTGGGAACATTATAAACGTCTATAACGTAACATAACCTAACCTATCCCATCTAGCCCCTCGTTGGCAATGTTTTACAGAATCCCGTTCGTGTCGTCCCGTACATCTCCGTTGGGATATTATATACGTGTCTAGCGTTATATACCTAACCTAAGGCAGGCTAACATCTCGGATGCAGTATTTTACAACATTCCTGGCGTATCGGCCCATACTTCTCGGTGGGAACATTATAAACGTCTATAACGTATCACAACCTAACCTAACCCATCAACCCCCTCGCTGGTAATGTTTTACAGAATCCCGTCCCTGTCGGCCCGTACGTCTCGGATGAGACATTATAAACGTCTACAGCGATATATATCCTAACCTAAGGCAGGCTAACTTCTCGGATATAGTATTTTACAACATTCCTGGCGTTTCGGCCCATACTTCTCGGTGGGAACATTATATACGTCTGTAACGTAACATAACCTAACCTATCCCATCTAGCCCCTCGCTGGTAATATTTCACAGAATCCCGTTCGTGTCGTCCCGTACGTCTCGGTTGGGATATTATATACGTCTCTAGCGTTATATACCTAACCTAAGGCAGGCTAACATCTCGGATGCAGTATATTACAACATTCCTGGCGTATCGGGCCATTCTTCTCGGTGGCAACATTATGTACGTGTGTAACGTAACATAACCTAACCTATCCCATCTAGCCCCTCGTTGGCAATGTTTTACAGAATCCCGTTCGTGACGTCCCGTACGTCTCGGTTGGGACATTATATACGTCGACAGCGTTATATATCCTAACCTAAGGCAGGCTAACTTCTCGGATATAGTATTTAACAACATTTCTGTAGGATCGGCATCTACTTCTCGGTGGGAACATTATATACGTCTATAATGTAATATAATCTAACCTAACCCATCTAGACCCTCGCTGGTAATGTTTTACAGAATCCCGTTCGTGTCGTCCCGTACGTCTCGGTTGATATATTATATACGCCTATAGCGTTATGTATCCTAACCTAAGGCAGGCTAACATCTCGGTTGCAGTATTTTACAATATTCCTGCCGTATCGGCCCCTACTTCTCGGTGGGAACACTATATACGTCTATAACGTAACATAACCTAACCCAACCCATCTAGCCCCTCGCTGGTAATATTTTACAGAATCCCGTTCTTGTCGACCCGTACGTCTCGGATGGGATATTATATACGTCTATAGCGTTATATATCGTAACCTAAGGCAGGCTATCATCTCGGTTGCAGTATTTTACTGCATTCCTGGCGCATCGGCCTCTACTTCTCGGTGGGAACATTATATTCGTCTATAACTTAATATAACCTAACCTAACACATCTAGCCCCTCGCTGGTAATGTTTTACAGTATCCCGTTCCTGCCGTCCCGTACGTCTCCGTTGGGATATTATATACGTGTCTAGCGTTATATACCTAACCTAAGGCAGGCTAACATCTCGGATGCAGTATTTTACAACATTCCTGGCGTATCGGCCCATACTTCACCGTGGGAACATTATACACGTCTATAACTTAACATAACCTAACCTATCACATCTAGCCCCTCGTTGGCAATGTTTTACAGAATCCCGTTCGTGTCGTCGCGTACATTTCGGTTGGGATATTATATACGTCTCTAGCGTTATATACCTAACCTAAGGCAGGCTAACATCTCGGATGCAGTATTTTACAACATTCTTGGCGTATCGGCCCATACTTCTCGGTGGGAACATTATAAACGTCTATAACGTATCACAACCTAACCTAACCTATCAACCCCCTCGCTGGTAATGTTTTACAGAATCCCGTCCCTGTCGGCCCGTACGTCTCGGATGAGACATTATAAACGTCTACAGCGATATATATCCTAACCTAAGGCAGGCTAACATCTCGGATGCAGTATTTTACAACATTCCTGGCGTTTCGGCCCATACTTCTCGGTGGGAACATTATATACGTCTGTAACGTAACATAACCTAACCTATCCCATCTAGCCCCTCGCTGGTAATATTTCACAGAATCCCGTTCGTGTCGTCCCGTACGTCTCGGTTGGGATATTATATACGTCTCTAGCGTTATATGCCTAACCTAAGGCAGGCTAACTTCTCGGATATAGTATTTAACAACATTTCTGTAGGATCGGCATCTACTTCTCGGTGGGAACATTATATACGTCTATAATGTAATATAATCTAACCTAACCCATCTAGACCCTCGCTGGTAATGTTTTACAGAATCCCGTTCGTGTCGTCCCGTACGTCTCGGTTGGGATATTATATACGCCTATAGCGTTATGTATCCTAACCTAAGGCAGGCTAACATCTCGGTTGCAGTATTTTACAATATTCCTGCCGTATCGGCCCCTACTTCTCGGTGGGAACACTATATACGTCTATAACGTAACATAACCTAACCCAACCCATCTAGCCCCTCGCTGGTAATATTTTACAGAATTCCGTTCTTGTCGACCCGTACGTCTCGGATGGGATATTATATACGTCTATAGCGTTATATATCGTAACCTAAGGCAGGCTATCATCTCGGTTGCAGTATTTTACTGCATTCCTGGCGCATCGGCCTCTACTTCTCGGTGGGAACATTATATTCGTCTATAACTTAATATAACCTAACCTAACACATCTAGCCCCTCGCTGGTAATGTTTTACAGTATCCCGTTCCTGCCGTCCCGTACGTCTCGGTTGGGACATTATAAACGTCTACAGCAATATATATCCTAACCTAAGGCAAGCTAACATCTCGGATGAAGTATTTTACTCCATTCCTGGCGTATCGGCCCCTACTTCACCGTGGGAACATTATACACGTCTATAACTTAACATAACCTAACCTATCCCATCTAGCCCCTCGTTGGCAATGTTTCACAGAATCCCGTTCGTGTGGTCCCGTACATCTCGGTTGGGATGTTATATACGTCTACAGCGATATATATCCTAACGTAAGGCAGGCTAACATCTCGGATGCAGTATATTACAACATTCCTGGCGTATCGGCCCATACTTCTCGGTGGGAACATTATATACGTGTGTAACGTAACATAACCTAACCTATCCCATCTAGCCCCTCGTTGGCAATGTTTTACAGAATCCCGTTCGTGACGTCCCGTACATCTCGGTTGGAATATTATATACGTCTATAGCGTTATATATCCTAACCTAAGGCAAGCTATCATCTCGGATGCAGTATTATACATCATCCCTGGCATATCGGCCCCTACTTCTCGGTGGGAACATTATATACGTTTATAGCGTATCACAACCTATCCTAACCCATCTAGCCCCTCGCTGGTAATGTTTTACAGAATCCCGTTCGTGTCGTCCCGTACATCTCGCTTGGGATATTATATACGTCTACAGCGATATATATCCTAACCTAAGGCAGGCTAGCATCTCGGATGCAGTATTTCACAACATTCCTGGCGTATCGGCCCATACTTCTCGGTGGGAACATTATATACGTCCATAACGTAACATAACGTAACCTATCCCATCTAGCCCCTCGCTGGTAATGTTTTACAGTATCTCGTTCCTGCCGTCCCGTACGTCGCGGTTTGGACATTATATACGTCTACAGCGATATATATCCTAACCTAAGGCAGGCTAATTTCTCGGATATAGTATTTTACAACATTTCTGTAGGATCGGCCTCTATTTCTCGGTGGGAACATTATATACGTCTATAACGTAACATAACCTAACCTATCCCATCTAGCCCCTCGCTGGCAATGTTTTACAGAATCCCGTTCGTGTCGTCCCGTACATCTCGGTTGGGATATTATATACGTCTACAGCGATATATATCCTAACCTAAGGCAGGCTAACATCTCGGATGCAGTGTTTCACAACATTCCTGGCGTATCGGTCCATACTTCTCGGTGGGAACATTATATACGTCTATAACGTAACATAACGTAACCTATCCCATCAAGCCCCTCGCTGGTAATGTTTTACAGTATCTCGTTCCTGCCGTCCCGTACGTCTCGGTTTGGACATTATAAACGTCTACAGCAATATATATCCTAACCTAAGGCAGGCTAACATCTCGGATGCAGTATTTTACAACATTCCTGGCGTATCGGCCCATACTTCTCGGTGGGAACATTATATACGTGTGTAACGTAACATAACCTAACCTATCCCATCTAGCCCCTCGTTGGCAATGTTTTACAGAATCCCGTTCGTGACGTCCCGTACACCTCGGTTGGAATATTATATACGTCTATAGCGTTATATATCCTAACCTAAGGCAAGCTATCATCTCGGATGCAGTATTTTACAACATTCCTGGCATATCGGCCCCTACTTCACGGTGGGGACATTATAAACGTCTATAACGTAACATAACCTAACCTATCCCATTTAGCCCCTCGTTGGCAATGTTTTACAGAATCCCGTTCGTGTCGTCCCGTACATCTCCGTTGGGATATTATATACGTGTCTAGCGTTATATACCTAACCTAAGGCAGGCTAACATCTCGGATGCAGTATTTTACAACATTCCTGGCGTATCGGCCCATACTTCACCGTGGGAACATTATACACGTCTATAACTTAACATAACCTAACCTATCCCATCTAGCCCCTCGTTGGCAATGTTTTACAGAATCCCGTTCGTGTCGTCCCGTACATTTCGGTTGGGATATTATATACGTCTCTAGCGTTATATACCTAACCTAAGGCAGGCTAACCTCTCGGATGCAGTATTTTACAACATTCCTGGCGTATCGGCCCATACTCCTCGGTGGGAACATTATAAACGTCTATAACGTATCACAACCTAACCTAACCCATCAACCCCCTCGCTGGTAATGTTTTACAGAATCCCGTACCTGTCGGCCCGTACGTCTCGGATGAGACATTATAAACGTCTACAGCGATATATATCCTAACCTAAGGCAGGCTAACTTCTCGGATATAGTATTTTACAACATTCCTGGCGTTTCGGCCCATACTTCTCGGTGGGAACATTATATACGTCTGTAACGTAACATAACCTAACCTATCTCATCTAGCCCCTCGCTGGTAATATTTCACAGAATCCCGTTCGTGTCGTCCCGTACGTCTCGGTTGGGATATTATATACGTCTCTAGCGTTATATACCTAACCTAAGGCAGGCTAACAACTCGGATGCAGTATATTACAACATTCCTGGCGTATCGGGCCATACTTCTCGGTGGGAACATTATGTACGTGTGTAACGTAACATAACCTAACCTATCCCATCTAGCCCCTCGTTGGCAATGTTTTACAGAATCCCGTTCGTGACGTCCCGTACGTCTCGGTTGGGACATTATATACGTCTACAGCGTTATATATCCTAACCTAAGGCAGGCTAACTTCTCGGATATAGTATTTAACAACATTTCTGTAGGATCGGCATCTACTTCTCGGTGGGAACATTATATACGTCTATAACGTAACATAATCTAACCTAACCCATCTATACCCTCGCTGGTAATGTTTTACAGAATCCCGTTCGTGTCGTCCCGTACGTCTCGGTTGGGATATTATATACGCCTATAGCGTTATGTATCCTAACCTAAGGCAGGCTAACATCTCGGTTGCAGTATTTTACAATATTCCTGCCGTATCGGCCCCTACTTCTCGGTGGGAACACTATATACGTCTATAACGTAACATAACCTAACCCAACCCATCTAGCCCCTCGCTGGTAATATTTTACAGAATCCCGTTCTTGTCGACCCGCACGTCTCGGATGGGATATTATATACGTCTATAGCGTTATATATCGTAACCTAAGACAGGCTATCATCTCGGATGCAGTATTTTACAGCATTCCTGGCGCATCGGCCTCTACTTCTCGGTGGGAACATTATATTCGTCTATAACGTAATATAACCTAACCTAACACATCTAGCCCCTCGCTGGTAATGTTTTCCAGTATCCCGTTCCTGTCGTCCCGTACGTCCCGGTTGAGACATTATAAACGTCTACAGCAATATATATCCTAACCTAAGGCAGGCTAACATCTCGAATGCAGTATTTTACAACATTCCTGGCATATCGGCCACTATTTCTCGTTGGGAACATTATATACTTCTATAACGTATCACAACCTAACCTAACACATCTAGCCCCTCGCTGGTAATGTTTTACAGTATCCCGTTCCTGCCGTCCCGTACGTTTCGGTTGGAACATTATAAACGTCTACAGCAATATATTTCCTAACCTAAGGCAGGCTAACATCTCGGATGAAGTATTTTATTCCATTCCTGGCGTATCGGCCCCTACTTCACCGTGGGAACATTATAAACGTCTATAACGTAACATAACCTAACCTATCCCATCTAGCCCCTCGTTGGCAATGTTTTACAGAATCCCGTTCGTGTCGTCCCGTACATCTCCGTTGGGATATTATATACGTGTCTAGCGTTATATACCTAACCTAAGGCAGGCTAACATCTCGGATGCAGTATTTTACAACATTCCTGGCGTATCGGCCCATACTTCTCGGTGGGAACATTATAAACGTCTATAACGTATCACAACCTAACCTAACCCATCAACCCCCTCGCTGGTAATGTTTTACAGAATCCCGTCCCTGTCGGCCCGTACGTCTCGGATGAGACATTATAAACGTCTACAGCGATATATATCCTAACCTAAGGCAGGCTAACTTCTCGGATATAGTATTTTACAACATTCCTGGCGTTTCGGCCCATACTTCTCGGTGGGAACATTATATACGTCTGTAACGTAACATAACCTAACCTATCCCATCTAGCCCCTCGCTGGTAATATTTCACAGAATCCCGTTCGTGTCGTCCCGTACGTCTCGGTTGGGATATTATATACGTCTCTAGCGTTATATACCTAACCTAAGGCAGGCTAACATCTCGGATGCAGTATATTACAACATTCCTGGCGTATCGGGCCATTCTTCTCGGTGGCAACATTATGTACGTGTGTAACGTAACATAACCTAACCTATCCCATCTAGCCCCTCGTTGGCAATGTTTTACAGAATCCCGTTCGTGACGTCCCGTACGTCTCGGTTGGGACATTATATACGTCGACAGCGTTATATATCCTAACCTAAGGCAGGCTAACTTCTCGGATATAGTATTTAACAACATTTCTGTAGGATCGGCATCTACTTCTCGGTGGGAACATTATATACGTCTATAATGTAATATAATCTAACCTAACCCATCTAGACCCTCGCTGGTAATGTTTTACAGAATCCCGTTCGTGTCGTCCCGTACGTCTCGGTTGATATATTATATACGCCTATAGCGTTATGTATCCTAACCTAAGGCAGGCTAACATCTCGGTTGCAGTATTTTACAATATTCCTGCCGTATCGGCCCCTACTTCTCGGTGGGAACACTATATACGTCTATAACGTAACATAACCTAACCCAACCCATCTAGCCCCTCGCTGGTAATATTTTACAGAATCCCGTTCTTGTCGACCCGTACGTCTCGGATGGGATATTATATACGTCTATAGCGTTATATATCGTAACCTAAGGCAGGCTATCATCTCGGTTGCAGTATTTTACTGCATTCCTGGCGCATCGGCCTCTACTTCTCGGTGGGAACATTATATTCGTCTATAACTTAATATAACCTAACCTAACACATCTAGCCCCTCGCTGGTAATGTTTTACAGTATCCCGTTCCTGCCGTCCCGTACGTCTCCGTTGGGATATTATATACGTGTCTAGCGTTATATACCTAACCTAAGGCAGGCTAACATCTCGGATGCAGTATTTTACAACATTCCTGGCGTATCGGCCCATACTTCACCGTGGGAACATTATACACGTCTATAACTTAACATAACCTAACCTATCACATCTAGCCCCTCGTTGGCAATGTTTTACAGAATCCCGTTCGTGTCGTCGCGTACATTTCGGTTGGGATATTATATACGTCTCTAGCGTTATATACCTAACCTAAGGCAGGCTAACATCTCGGATGCAGTATTTTACAACATTCTTGGCGTATCGGCCCATACTTCTCGGTGGGAACATTATAAACGTCTATAACGTATCACAACCTAACCTAACCTATCAACCCCCTCGCTGGTAATGTTTTACAGAATCCCGTCCCTGTCGGCCCGTACGTCTCGGATGAGACATTATAAACGTCTACAGCGATATATATCCTAACCTAAGGCAGGCTAACATCTCGGATGCAGTATTTTACAACATTCCTGGCGTTTCGGCCCATACTTCTCGGTGGGAACATTATATACGTCTGTAACGTAACATAACCTAACCTATCCCATCTAGCCCCTCGCTGGTAATATTTCACAGAATCCCGTTCGTGTCGTCCCGTACGTCTCGGTTGGGATATTATATACGTCTCTAGCGTTATATGCCTAACCTAAGGCAGGCTAACTTCTCGGATATAGTATTTAACAACATTTCTGTAGGATCGGCATCTACTTCTCGGTGGGAACATTATATACGTCTATAATGTAATATAATCTAACCTAACCCATCTAGACCCTCGCTGGTAATGTTTTACAGAATCCCGTTCGTGTCGTCCCGTACGTCTCGGTTGGGATATTATATACGCCTATAGCGTTATGTATCCTAACCTAAGGCAGGCTAACATCTCGGTTGCAGTATTTTACAATATTCCTGCCGTATCGGCCCCTACTTCTCGGTGGGAACACTATATACGTCTATAACGTAACATAACCTAACCCAACCCATCTAGCCCCTCGCTGGTAATATTTTACAGAATTCCGTTCTTGTCGACCCGTACGTCTCGGATGGGATATTATATACGTCTATAGCGTTATATATCGTAACCTAAGGCAGGCTATCATCTCGGTTGCAGTATTTTACTGCATTCCTGGCGCATCGGCCTCTACTTCTCGGTGGGAACATTATATTCGTCTATAACTTAATATAACCTAACCTAACACATCTAGCCCCTCGCTGGTAATGTTTTACAGTATCCCGTTCCTGCCGTCCCGTACGTCTCGGTTGGGACATTATAAACGTCTACAGCAATATATATCCTAACCTAAGGCAGGCTAACATCTCGGATGAAGTATTTTACGCCATTCCTGGCGTATCGGCCCCTACTTCACCGTGGGAACATTATACACGTCTATAACTTAACATAACCTAACCTAACCCATCTAGCCCCTCGCTGGTAATATTTTACAGAATCCCGTTCGTGTCGTCCGGTACATCTCGGGTGGGATATTATATACGTCTATAGCGTTATATATCCTAACCTAAGGCAGGCTATCATCTCGGATGCAGTATTTTACAACATTCCTGGCATATCGTCCCCTACTTCTCGGTGGTAACATTATATACGTCTATAACGTATCACAACCTAACCTAACCCATCTAGCCCCAAGCTGGTAATGTTTTACAGTATCCCGTTCCTGCCGTCCCGGACGTTTCGGTTGGGACATTATAAACGTCTACAGCAATATATATCCTAACCTAAGGCAGGCTAACATCTCGGATGCAGTATTTTACAACATTCCTGGCGTATCGGCCCATACTTCACCGTGGGAACATTATACACGTCTATAACTTAACATAACCTAACCTATCCCATCTAGCCCCTCGTTGGCAATGTTTTACAGAATCCCGTTCGTGTCGTCCCGTACATTTCGGTTGGGATATTATATACGTCTCTAGCGTTATATACCTAACCTAAGGCAGGCTAACATCTCGGATGCAGTATTTTACAACATTCCTGGCGTATCGGCCCATACTTCTCGGTGGGAACATTATAAACGTCTATAACGTATCACAACCTAACCTAACCCATCAACCCCCTCGCTGGTAATGTTTTACAGAATCCCGTCCCTGTCGGCCCGTACGTCTCGGATGAGACATTATAAACGTCTACAGCGATATATATCCTAACCTAAGGCAGGCTAACTTCTCGGATATAGTATTTTACAACATTCCTGGCGTTTCGGCCCATACTTCTCGGTGGGAACATTATATACGTCTGTAACGTAACATAACCTAACCTATCCCATCTAGCCCCTCGCTGGTAATATTTCACAGAATCCCGTTCGTGTCGTCCCGTACGTCTCGGTTGGGATATTATATACGTCTCTAGCGTTATATACCTAACCTAAGGCAGGCTAACTTCTCGGATATAGTATTTAACAACATTTCTGTAGGATCGGCATCTACTTCTCGGTGGGAACATTATATACGTCTATAATGTAATATAATCTAACCTAACCCATCTAGACCCTCGCTGGTAATGTTTTACAGAATCCCGTTCGTGTCGTCCCGTACATCTCGGTTGGGATATTATATACGTCTACAGCGATATATATCCTAACCTAAGGCAGGCTAGCATCTCGGCTGCAGTATTTCACAACATTCCTGGCGTATCGGCCCATACTTCTCGGTGGGAACATTATATACGTCCATAACGTAACATAACGTAACCTATCCCATCTAGCCCCTCGCTGGTAATGTTTTACAGTATCTCCTTCCTGCCGTCCCGTACGTCTCGGTTTGGACATTATATACGTCTACAGCGATATATATCCTAACCTAAGGCAGGCTAATTTCTCGGATATAGTATTTTACAACATTTCTGTAGGATCGGCCTCTATTTCTCGGTGGGAACATTATATACGTCTATAACGTAACATAACCTAACCTATCCCATCTAGCCCCTCGCTGGCAATGTTTTACAGAATCCCGTTCGTGTCGTCCCGTACATCTCGGTTGGGATATTATATACGTCTACAGCGATATATATCCTAACCTAAGGCAGGCTAACATCTCGAATGCAGTGTTTCACAACATTCCTGGCGTATCGGTCCATACTTCTCGGTGGGAACATTATATACGTCTATAACGTAACATAACGTAACCTATCCCATCTAGCCCCTCGCTGGTAATGTTTTACAGTATCTCGTTCCTGCCGTCCCGTACGTCTCGGTTTGGACATTATAAACGTCTACAGCAATATATATCCTAACCTAAGGCAAGCTAACATCTCGGATGAAGTATTTTACTCCATTCCTGGCGTATCGGCCCCTACTTCACCGTGGGAACATTATACACGTCTATAACTTAACATAACCTAACCTATCCCATCTAGCCCCTCGTTGGCAATGTTTCACAGAATCCCGTTCGTGTGGATCCGTACATCTCGGTTGGGATGTTATATACGTCTACAGCGATATATATCCTAACGTAAGGCAGGCTAACATCTCGGATGCAGTATATTACAACATTCCTGGCGTATCGGCCCATACTTCTCGGTGGGAACATTATATACGTGTGTAACGTAACATAACCTAACCTATCCCATCTAGCCCCTCGTTGGCAATGTTTTACAGAATCCCGTTCGTGACGTCCCGTACATCTCGGTTGGAATATTATATACGTCTATAGCGTTATATATCCTAACCTAAGGCAAGCTATCATCTCGGATGCAGTATTTTACATCATCCCTGGCATATCGGCCCCTACTTCTCGGTGGGAACGTTATATACGTTTATAGCGTATCACAACCTATCCTAACCCATCTAGCCCCTCGCTGGTAATGTTTTACAGAATCCCGTTCGTGTCGTCCCGTACATCTCGGTTGGGATATTATATACGTCTACAGCGATATATATCCTAACCTAAGGCAGGCTAGCATCTCGGATGCAGTATTTCACAACATTCCTGGCGTATCGGCCCATACTTCTCGGTGGGAACATTATATACGTCCATAACGTAACATAACGTAACCTATCCCATCTAGCCCCTCGCTGGTAATGTTTTACAGTATCTCCTTCCTGCCGTCCCGTACGTCTCGGTTTGGACATTATATACGTCTACAGCGATATATATCCTAACCTAAGGCAGGCTAATTTCTCGGATATAGTATTTTACAACATTTCTGTAGGATCGGCCTCTATTTCTCGGTGGGAACATTATATACGTCTATAACGTAACATAACCTAACCTATCCCATCTAGCCCCTCGCTGGCAATGTTTTACAGAATCCCGTTCGTGTCGTCCCGTACATCTCGGTTGGGATATTATATACGTCTACAGCGATATATATCCTAACCTAAGGCAGGCTAACATCTCGGATGCAGTGTTTCACAACATTCCTGGCGTATCGGTCCATACTTCTCGGTGGGAACATTATATACGTCTATAACGTAACATAACGTAACCTATCCCATCTAGCCCCTCGCTGGTAATGTTTTACAGTATCTCGTTCCTGCCGTCCCGTACGTCTCGGTTTGGACATTATAAACGTCTACAGCAATATATATCCTAACCTAAGGCAAGCTAACATCTCGGATGAAGTATTTTACTCCATTCCTGGCGTATCGGCCCCTACTTCACCGTGGGAACATTATACACGTCTATAACTTAACATAACCTAACCTATCCCATCTAGCCCCTCGTTGGCAATGTTTCACAGAATCCCGTTCGTGTGGATCCGTACATCTCGGTTGGGATGTTATATACGTCTACAGCGATATATATCCTAACGTAAGGCAGGCTAACATCTCGGATGCAGTATATTACAACATTCCTGGCGTATCGGCCCATACTTCTCGGTGGGAACATTATATACGTGTGTAACGTAACATAACCTAACCTATCCCATCTAGCCCCTCGTTGGCAATGTTTTACAGAATCCCGTTCGTGACGTCCCGTACATCTCGGTTGGAATATTATATACGTCTATAGCGTTATATATCCTAACCTAAGGCAAGCTATCATCTCGGATGCAGTATTTTACATCATCCCTGGCATATCGGCCCCTACTTCTCGGTGGGAACGTTATATACGTTTATAGCGTATCACAACCTATCCTAACCCATCTAGCCCCTCGCTGGTAATGTTTTACAGAATCCCGTTCGTGTCGTCCCGTACATCTCGGTTGGGATATTATATACGTCTACAGCGATATATATCCTAACCTAAGGCAGGCTAGCATCTCGGATGCAGTATTTCACAACATTCCTGGCGTATCGGCCCATACTTCTCGGTGGGAACATTATA
Organism: Xylocopa violacea; assembly: GCA_963969225.1. NCBI lineage: Eukaryota > Metazoa > Arthropoda > Insecta > Hymenoptera > Apidae > Xylocopa > Xylocopa violacea. The sequence goes on from CAXAJV010000798.1 coordinate 291,733, forward strand.
TACGTCCATAACGTAACATAACGTAACCTATCCCATCTAGCGCCTCGCTGGTAATGTTTTACAGTATCTCGTTCCTGCCGTCCCGTACGTCTCGGTTTGGACATTATATACGTCTACAGCGATATATATCCTAACCTAAGGCAGGCTAATTTCTCGGATATAGTATTTTACAACATTTCTGTAGGATCGGCCTCTATTTCTCGGTGGGAACATTATATACGTCTATAACGTAACATAACCTAACCTATCCCATCTAGCCCCTCGCTGGCAATGTTTTACAGAATCCCGTTCGTGTCGTCCCGTACATCTCGGTTGGGATATTATATACGTCTACAGCGATATATATCCTAACCTAAGGCAGGCTAACATCTCGGATGCAGTGTTTCACAACATTCCTGGCGTATCGGTCCATACTTCTCGGTGGGAACATTATATACGTCTATAACGTAACATAACCTAACCTGACACATCTAGTCCCTCGCTGGTAATGTTTTACAGAATACCGTTCGTGACGTCCCGTACGTCTCGGTTTGGACATTATAAACGTCTACAGCAATATATATCCTAACCTAAGGCAAGCTAACATCTCGGATGAAGTATTTTACTCCATTCCTGGCGTATCGGCCCCTACTTCACCGTGGGAACATTATACACGTCTATAACTTAACATAACCTAACCTATCCCATCTAGCCCCTCGTTGGCAATGTTTCACAGAATCCCGTTCGTGTGGATCCGTACATCTCGGTTGGGATGTTATATACGTCTACAGCGATATATATCCTAACGTAAGGCAGGCTAACATCTCGGATGCAGTATATTACAACATTCCTGGCGTATCGGCCCATACTTCTCGGTGGGAACATTATATACGTGTGTAACGTAACATAACCTAACCTATCCCATCTAGCCCCTCGTTGGCAATGTTTTACAGAATCCCGTTCGTGACGTCCCGTACATCTCGGTTGGAATATTATATACGTCTATAGCGTTATATATCCTAACCTAAGGCAAGCTATCATCTCGGATGCAGTATTTTACATCATCCCTGGCATATCGGCCCCTACTTCTCGGTGGGAACGTTATATACGTTTATAGCGTATCACAACCTATCCTAACCCATCTAGCCCCTCGCTGGTAATGTTTTACAGAATCCCGTTCGTGTCGTCCCGTACATCTCGGTTGGGATATTATATACGTCTACAGCGATATATATCCTAACCTAAGGCAGGCTAGCATCTCGGATGCAGTATTTCACAACATTCCTGGCGTATCGGCCCATACTTCTCGGTGGGAACATTATATACGTCCATAACGTAACATAACGTAACCTATCCCATCTAGCCCCTCGCTGGTAATGTTTTACAGTATCTCCTTCCTGCCGTCCCGTACGTCTCGGTTTGGACATTATATACGTCTACAGCGATATATATCCTAACCTAAGGCAGGCTAATTTCTCGGATATAGTATTTTACAACATTTCTGTAGGATCGGCCTCTATTTCTCGGTGGGAACATTATATACGTCTATAACGTAACATAACCTAACCTATCCCATCTAGCCCCTCGCTGGCAATGTTTTACAGAATCCCGTTCGTGTCGTCCCGTACATCTCGGTTGGGATATTATATACGTCTACAGCGATATATATCCTAACCTAAGGCAGGCTAACATCTCGGATGCAGTGTTTCACAACATTCCTGGCGTATCGGTCCATACTTCTCGGTGGGAACATTATATACGTCTATAACGTAACATAACGTAACCTATCCCATCTAGCCCCTCGCTGGTAATGTTTTACAGTATCTCGTTCCTGCCGTCCCGTACGTCTCGGTTTGGACATTATAAACGTCTACAGCAATATATATCCTAACCTAAGGCAAGCTAACATCTCGGATGAAGTATTTTACTCCATTCCTGGCGTATCGGCCCCTACTTCACCGTGGGAACATTATACACGTCTATAACTTAACATAACCTAACCTATCCCATCTAGCCCCTCGTTGGCAATGTTTCACAGAATCCCGTTCGTGTGGATCCGTACATCTCGGTTGGGATGTTATATACGTCTACAGCGATATATATCCTAACGTAAGGCAGGCTAACATCTCGGATGCAGTATATTACAACATTCCTGGCGTATCGGCCCATACTTCTCGGTGGGAACATTATATACGTGTGTAACGTAACATAACCTAACCTATCCCATCTAGCCCCTCGTTGGCAATGTTTTACAGAATCCCGTTCGTGACGTCCCGTACATCTCGGTTGGAATATTATATACGTCTATAGCGTTATATATCCTAACCTAAGGCAAGCTATCATCTCGGATGCAGTATTTTACATCATCCCTGGCATATCGGCCCCTACTTCTCGGTGGGAACGTTATATACGTTTATAGCGTATCACAACCTATCCTAACCCATCTAGCCCCTCGCTGGTAATGTTTTACAGAATCCCGTTCGTGTCGTCCCGTACATCTCGGTTGGGATATTATATACGTCTACAGCGATATATATCCTAACCTAAGGCAGGCTAGCATCTCGGATGCAGTATTTCACAACATTCCTGGCGTATCGGCCCATACTTCTCGGTGGGAACATTATATACGTCCATAACGTAACATAACGTAACCTATCCCATCTAGCGCCTCGCTGGTAATGTTTTACAGTATCTCGTTCCTGCCGTCCCGTACGTCTCGGTTTGGACATTATATACGTCTACAGCGATATATATCCTAACCTAAGGCAGGCTAATTTCTCGGATATAGTATTTTACAACATTTCTGTAGGATCGGCCTCTATTTCTCGGTGGGAACATTATATACGTCTATAACGTAACATAACCTAACCTATCCCATCTAGCCCCTCGCTGGCAATGTTTTACAGAATCCCGTTCGTGTCGTCCCGTACATCTCGGTTGGGATATTATATACGTCTACAGCGATATATATCCTAACCTAAGGCAGGCTAACATCTCGGATGCAGTGTTTCACAACATTCCTGGCGTATCGGTCCATACTTCTCGGTGGGAACATTATATACGTCTATAACGTAACATAACCTAACCTGACACATCTAGTCCCTCGCTGGTAATGTTTTACAGAATACCGTTCGTGACGTCCCGTACGTCTCGGTTTGGACATTATAAACGTCTACAGCAATATATATCCTAACCTAAGGCAAGCTAACATCTCGGATGAAGTATTTTACTCCATTCCTGGCGTATCGGCCCCTACTTCACCGTGGGAACATTATACACGTCTATAACTTAACATAACCTAACCTATCCCATCTAGCCCCTCGTTGGCAATGTTTCACAGAATCCCGTTCGTGTGGATCCGTACATCTCGGTTGGGATGTTATATACGTCTACAGCGATATATATCCTAACGTAAGGCAGGCTAACATCTCGGATGCAGTATATTACAACATTCCTGGCGTATCGGCCCATACTTCTCGGTGGGAACATTATATACGTGTGTAACGTAACATAACCTAACCTATCCCATCTAGCCCCTCGTTGGCAATGTTTTACAGAATCCCGTTCGTGACGTCCCGTACATCTCGGTTGGAATATTATATACGTCTATAGCGTTATATATCCTAACCTAAGGCAAGCTATCATCTCGGATGCAGTATTTTACATCATCCCTGGCATATCGGCCCCTACTTCTCGGTGGGAACGTTATATACGTTTATAGCGTATCACAACCTATCCTAACCCATCTAGCCCCTCGCTGGTAATGTTTTACAGAATCCCGTTCGTGTCGTCCCGTACATCTCGGTTGGGATATTATATACGTCTACAGCGATATATATCCTAACCTAAGGCAGGCTAGCATCTCGGATGCAGTATTTCACAACATTCCTGGCGTATCGGCCCATACTTCTCGGTGGGAACATTATATACGTCCATAACGTAACATAACGTAACCTATCCCATCTAGCGCCTCGCTGGTAATGTTTTACAGTATCTCGTTCCTGCCGTCCCGTACGTCTCGGTTTGGACATTATATACGTCTACAGCGATATATATCCTAACCTAAGGCAGGCTAATTTCTCGGATATAGTATTTTACAACATTTCTGTAGGATCGGCCTCTATTTCTCGGTGGGAACATTATATACGTCTATAACGTAACATAACCTAACCTATCCCATCTAGCCCCTCGCTGGCAATGTTTTACAGAATCCCGTTCGTGTCGTCCCGTACATCTCGGTTGGGATATTATATACGTCTACAGCGATATATATCCTAACCTAAGGCAGGCTAACATCTCGGATGCAGTGTTTCACAACATTCCTGGCGTATCGGTCCATACTTCTCGGTGGGAACATTATATACGTCTATAACGTAACATAACGTAACCTATCCCATCTAGCCCCTCGCTGGTAATGTTTTACAGTATCTCGTTCCTGCCGTCCCGTACGTCTCGGTTTGGACATTATAAACGTCTACAGCAATATATATCCTAACCTAAGGCAGGCTAACATCTCGGATGCAGTATTTTACAACATTCCTGGCGTATCGGCCCATACTTCTCGGTGGGAACATTATATACGTGTGTAACGTAACATAACCTAACCTATCCCATCTAGCCCCTCGTTGGCAATGTTTTACAGAATCCCGTTCGTGACGTCCCGTACACCTCGGTTGGAATATTATATACGTCTATAGCGTTATATATCCTAACCTAAGGCAAGCTATCATCTCGGATGCAGTATTTTACAACATTCCTGGCATATCGGCCCCTACTTCTCGGTGGGAACATTATATACGTTTATAACGTATCTCAACCTAACCTAACCCATCTAGCCCCTCGCTGGTAATGTTTTACAGAATCCCGTCCCTGTCGTCCCGTACGTCTCGGATGAGACATTATAAACGTCTACAGCGATATATATACTAACCTAAGGCAGGCTAACCTCTCGGATACAGTATTTTACAACATTCCTGGCGTATCGGCCCATACTTCTCGGTGGGAACATTATATACGTGTGTAACGTATCATAACCTAACCTATCCCATCTAGCTCCTCGTTGGCAATGTTTTACAGAATCCCGTACGTGACGTCCCGTACATCTCGGTTGGAATATTATATACGTCTATAGCGTTATATATCCTAACCTAAGGCAAGCTATCATCTCGGATGCAGTATTTTACAACATTCCTGGCATATCGGCCCCTACTTCTCGGTGGGAACATTATATACGTCTATAACGTATCACAACCTAACCTAACCCATCTAGCCCCTCGCTGGTAATGTTTTACAGAACCCCGTCCCTGTCGTCCCGTACGTCTCGGATGAGACGTTATAAACGGCTACAGCGATATATATCCTAACCTAAGGCAGGCAAACTTCTCGGATATAGTATTTTACAACATTCCTCGCGTATCGGCCCATACTTCTCGGTGGGAATATTATATACGTCTATAACGTAACATAACCTAACCTATCCCATCTAGCCCCTCGCTGGTAATATTTCACAGAATCCTGTTCGTGTCGTCCCGTACGCCTCGGTTGGGATATTATATACGTCTATAGCGTTATATATCCTAACCTAAGGCAAGCCATCATCTCGGATGCAGTATTTTACAACATCCCTGGCATACCGGACCCTACTTCTCGGTGGGAACATTATATACGTTTATAACGTATCACAACCTATCCTAACCCATCTAGCCCCTCGCTGGTAATGTTTTACAGAATCCCGTCCCTGTCGTCCCGTACGTCTCGGATGAGACATTATAAACGTCTACAGCGATATATATCCTAACCTAAGGCAGGCTAACATCTCGGTTGCAGTATTTTACAACATTCCTGGCATATCGGCCCATACTTCTCGGTGGGAACATTATATAGGTCTATAACGTAACATAACCTAACCTGACACATCTAGTCCCTCGCTGGTAATGTTTTACAGAATACCGTTCGTGACGTCCAGTACGTCTCTGTTGGGATATTATAAACGTCTACAGCGATATATATCCTAACCTAAGGCAGGCTAATTTCTCGGATATAGTATTTTACAACATTTCTGTAGGATCGGCCTCTACTTCTCGGATGGAACATTCTATATGTCTATAACGTAACATAACCTAACCCAACCCATCTAGCCCCTCGCTGGTAATATTTTACAGAATCCCGTTCGTGTCGTCCGGTACATCTCGGTTGGGATATTATATACGTCTCTAGCGTTATATACCTAACCTAAGGCAGGCTAACATCTCGGATGCAGTATATTACAACATTCCTGGCGTATCGGCCCATACTTCTCGGTGGGAACATTATATACGTGTGTAACGTAACATAACCTAACCTATCCCATCTAGCCCCTCGTTGGCAATGTTTTCCAGAATCCCGTTCGTGGCGTCCCGTACATCTCGGTTGGAATATTATATACGTCTATAGCGTTATATATCCTAACCTAAGGCAAGCTATCATCTCGGATGCAGTATTTTACAACATCCCTGGCATATCGGCCCCTACTTCTCGGTGGGAACATTATATACGTTTATAACGTATCACATCCTATCCTAACCCATCTAGCCCCTCGCTGGTAATGTTTTACTGAATCCCGTTCGTGTCGTCCCGTACGTCTCGGTTGGGATATTATATACGTCTATAGCGTTATATATCCTAACCTAAGGCAGGCTATCATCTCGGATGCAGTATTTCACAACATTCCTGGCGTATCGGCCCATACTTCTCGGTGGGAACATTATATACGTCCATAACGTAACATAACGTAACCTATCCCATCTAGCCCCTCGCTGGTAATGTTTTACAGTATCTCGTTCCTGCCGTCCCGCACGTCTCGGTTTGGACATTATATACGTCTACAGCGATATATATCCTAAACTAAGGCAGGCTAATTTCTCGGATATAGTATTTTACAACATTTCTGTAGGATCGGCCTCTATTTCTCGGTGGGAACATTATATACGTCTATAACGTAACATAACCTAACCTATCCCATCTAGCCCCTCGCTGGCAATGTTTTACAGAATCCCGTTCGTGTCGTCCCGTACATCTCGGTTGGGATATTATATACGTCTACAGCGATATATATCCTAACCTAAGGCAGGCTAACATCTCGGATGCAGTATTTCACAACATTCCTGGCGTATCGGTCCATACTTCTCGGTGGGAACATTATATACGTCTATAACGTAACATAACGTAACCTATCCCATCTAGCCCCTCGTTGGCAATGTTTTACAGAATCCCGTTCGTGGCGTCCCGTACATCTCGGTTGGAATATTATATACGTCTATAGCGTTATATATCCTAACCTAAGGCAAGCTATCATCTCGGATGCAGTATTTTACAACATCCTTGGCATATCGGCCCCTACTTCTCGGTGGGAACATTATATACGTTTATAACGTATCACATCCTATCCTAACCCATCTAGCCCCTCGCTGGTAATGTTTTACTGAATCCCGTTCGTGTCGTCCCGTACGTCTCGGTTGGGATATTATATACGTCTATAGCGTTATATATCCTAACCTAAGGCAGGCTATCATCTCGGATGCAGTATTTCACAACATTCCTGGCGTATCGGCCCATACTTCTCGGTGGGAACATTATATACGTCCATAACGTAACATAACGTAACCTATCCCATCTAGCCCCTCGCTGGTAATGTTTTACAGTATCTCGTTCCTGCCGTCCCGTACGTCTCGGGTTGGACATTATATACGTCTACAGCGATATATATCCTAACCTAAGGCAGGCTAATTTCTCGGATATAGTATTTTACAATATTTCTGTAGGATCGGCCTCTATTTCTCGGTGGGAACATTATATACGTTTATAACGTATCACATCCTATCCTAACCCATCTAGCCCCTCGCTGGTAATGTTTTACAGAATACCGTTCGTGACGTCCCGTACGTCTCGGTTGGGATATTATAAACGTCTACAGCGATATATATCCTAACCTAAGGCAGGCTAATTTCTCGGATATAGTATTTTACAACATTTCTGTAGGATCGGCCTCTACTTCTCGGATGGAACATTATATACGTGTGTAACGTAACATAACCTAACCTATCCCATCTAGCCCCTCGTTGGCAATGTTTTACAGAATCCCGTTCGTGTCGTCCCGTACATCTCGGTTGGGATATTATATACGTCTACAGCGATATATATCCTAACCTAAGGCAGGCTAACATCTCGGATGCAGTATTTCACAACATTCCTGGCGTATCGGTCCATACTTCTCGGTGGGAACATTATATACGTCTATAACGTAACATAACGTAACCTATCCCATCTAGCCCCTCGTTGGCAATGTTTTACAGAATCCCGTTCGTGGCGTCCCGTACATCTCGGTTGGAAAATTATATACGTCTATAGCGTTATATATCCTAACCTAAGGCAAGCTATCATCTCGGATGCAGTATTTTACAACATCCCTGGCATATCGGCCCCTACTTCTCGGTGGGAACATTATATACGTTTATAACGTATCACATCCTATCCTAACCCATCTAGCCCCTCGTTGGCAATGTTTTACAGAATCCCGTTCGTGACGTCCCGTACATCTCGGTTGGAATATTATATACGTCTATAGCGTTATATATCCTAACCTAAGGCAAGCTATCATCTCGGATGCAGTATTTTACAACATTCCTGGCATATCGGCCCCTACTTCTCGGTGGGAACATTATATACGTTTATAACGTATCACAACCTAACCTAACCCATCTAGCCCCTCGCTGGTAATGTTTTACAGATTCCCGTCCCTGTCGTCCCGTACGTCTCGGATGAGACATTATAAACGTCTACAGCGATATATATCCTAACCTATGGCAGGCTAACTTCTCGGATATAGTATTTTACAACATTCCTGGCGTATCGGCCAATACTTCTCGGTGGGAACATTATATACGTGTGTAACGTATCATAACCTAACCTATCCCATCTAGCTCCTCGTTGGCAATGTTTTACAGAATCCCGTTCGTGACGTCCCGTACATCTCGGTTGGAATATTATATACGTCTATAGCGTTATATATCCTAACCTAAGGCAAGCTATCATCTCGGATGCAGTATTTTACAACATTCCTGGCATATCGGCACCTACTTCTCGGTGGGAACATTATATACGTCTATAACGTATCACAACCTAACCTAACCCATCTAGCCCCTCGCTGGTAATGTTTTACAGAACCCCGTCCCTGTCGTCCCGTACGTCTCGGATGAGACGTTATAAACGGCTACAGCGATATATATCCTAACCTAAGGCAGGCAAACTTCTCGGATATAGTATTTTACAACATTCCTCGCGTATCGGCCCATACTTCTCGGTGGGAATATTATATACGTCTATAACGTAACATAACCTAACCTATCCCATCTAGCCCCTCGCTGGTAATATTTCACAGAATCCTGTTCGTGTCGTCCCGTACGCCTCGGTTGGGATATTATATACGTCTATAGCGTTATATATCCTAACCTAAGGCAAGCTATCATCTCGGATGCAGTATTTTACAACATCCCTGGCATACCGGACCCTACTTCTCGGTGGGAACATTATATACGTTTATAACGTATCACAACCTATCCTAACCCATCTAGCCCCTCGCTGGTAATGTTTTACTGAATCCCGTCCCTGTCGTCCCGTACGTCTCGGATGAGACATTATAAACGTCTACAGCGATATATATCCTAACCTAAGGCAGGCTAACATCTCGGTTGCACTATTTTACAACATTCCTGGCATATCGGCCCATACTTCTCGGTGGGAACATTATATAGGTCTATAACGTAACATAACCTAACCTGACACATCTAGTCCCTCGCTGGTAATGTTTTACAGAATACCGTTCGTGACGTCCCGTACGTCTCGGTTGGGATATTATAAACGTCTACAGCGATATATATCCTAACCTAAGGCAGGCTAATTTCTCGGATATAGTATTTTACAACATTTCTGTAGGATCGGCCTCTACTTCTCGGATGGAACATTCTATATGTCTATAACGTAACATAACCTAACCCAACCCATCTAGCCCCTCGCTGGTAATATTTTACAGAATCCCGTTCGTGTCGTCCGGTACATCTCGGTTGGGATATTATATACGTCTCTAGCGTTATATACCTAACCTAAGGCAGGCTAACATCTCGGATGCAGTATATTACAACATTCCTGGCGTATCGGCCCATACTTCTCGGTGGGAACATTATATACGTGTGTAACGTAACATAACCTAACCTATCCCATCTAGCCCCTCGTTGGCAATGTTTTACAGAATCCTG
>CAXAJV010000799.1:0-15172 GCA_963969225.1 Xylocopa violacea
GGAAATTTCTTCTCTCAGTCTTCCCGTGCCCACCAGTTGGCACGATACCCTCGCGACCATTGGTAAAACCGTTGGACGCCGCGAGATTTCGCGGTGCCACGTACGAGTCGTGTCGGCGACACCGTGCACGGGGCACAGGCATATGGGACAGGGGCCCACGTTCGTGGGACCGAGCGCGAACACTTGTCGAAGGGACCCCTCGCGCGCGATCAAACGACCACCCAACGAGTCTCGCTCTCGAACCGAGCTGGCACTCCACTCCAATTTATTAAACAGCCTACGAGGGCTGTCGAGCGTTATCTGCGATCTATCGTATCGATTTTTACGTTCGACAGATAGCGGCTCGGCGATAAGGCGACCGTGGATTAGGGCAGATAAATCGCTCCGAAGGTTACGCGAGTCGAAATTGTCCGTGGTAAAGGCGCGTCTCTCGGCTCTCTTACCTCGATCCACGGCATGCGTAGGCTGTGTTCCTGGTCGACGATAATATTCCCTCGAGCCGCAGACGCTGCCCGCGGAACAGACAACAAAACAAAAACACTATCTATACACAACGTCGCCTGTCGAGACGAGCGCGCACTAGTCCGACGACACGATGATTCCGCTCTTTCGTTTTACGATCACGATGCTCGATCCAGGTCGAACCGACGGTTCACGGAGACATGGTGCGAAGGGGGTAGTCCGATGGAGTCACGGACAGGTGTCAACGCACCGGTCCACCAGGTCCTTCTCAACCCGCCGGTTCTTCCACCGAAGATGTCCCCTCACCATCGAAGGCGCCGTGTAACTCTACGGCACGAAGCATTCGTTCGAAGGGCCACGTCTTCCACGCTCCACTATTGATCTTAAGCTCGGCTTCGTATCGCGAAACCCGCACCTAACGACTCTCCTAACGCACCGACCACCTTGGTCTCTGTCCTCCAGCAGCCAGTTCAGTCGGCAGCAGACTGCTCCCGTGGTTCGACCAGCAGCAGACGTCCAAGGTCCCGTCCTCGACGAACTCCAGCGTCTCCCCGATCATCCGAATGGCCAGCCCCGAACGGACCACCACCAGCGTGGCCACAGAGAACACAGTCCTGCCCCGAGCCTCCGGGTCGGTTCCTCGGCCGGAGCAAGCGGCACGGAGCACACACCGTGGAGGGTTATCGCGAGTGAAATATCGGCTCGCCGGTCGATGCGCACCGGAAACGCGATGGATCTCGCGCGCAACTGTCGACAGGGTCGCGCGGAACAGCGCTGTCAAACGCACAGCGTGGACCGGTGCGCGTAGGATCGGGTACGAACGCGAGAGCACACCGCGCGACACGCAGAACACGTACCAGCCACGACACGAACCGCACGGCACGACGGCGGACGAGCGAGTGGAGCTACGGAGCGTTCCCCCACCCCACGTCGGGCCGTGCAGCGGGCCAGAGTGAGCGCTCGAGGCGCGCGAGCGAATAGGCTGCAAGCTGGGATCGGGCGGACGGATGGTGGGGAACGGCGGCGGCGCCGCGTCGCGACGCCTAGCGGGGATGGGGATCGCGACGCCGCGGGGCCCGGGGGGGGCCTCAGAAGCGCGGGAGGGACGGAGCGCGATGCACGGCGAGCGAGCGCACGCCGGTGGGGGAAGGATGGATGGACGTCAGGGGCGTGAGTGAAGGAGGGGCATCGATATCTCCCCTCTTTCGCCCTACCACCGCGCCCGCACCGAGCGCAGTCCCGCACTCCACGCGACTTTGCGAGTGAAACATTTCGCGGGTTTCGCGGACGCTGGGCGTGGGATGGGGTTCCGGCCGTCGGAGGGGGCAACGGAAGAGGGGGGAGGGGGGGGAGGGGGGTACGTAGTGAGGGAAGACAACAGTATTCCCGTTAATTGAACGACTCTCGTGGAGAACGAGAGGGGTGGCGGCAAGATGAGGAGGCCGGAGCGGCAGAGGGGGAGGATTACTCGCAGTAATTACTTATTTTTATTACGCTCCGCCTTTCTGCCTCCCCCCGTGCGACCCCCCTCGCGTCTAGCTCTCCCCGTGTGTCCGTGCTCCACGACGACGACGACCGGAGGACGATTCGTTCGGTCGCCCGTCGTCGGTCAGCCTTATCGAGCGGTCTTTTTCACGTATCGCGGGTCCGTGACGCGTTTACGCCGATCCGGAGGACGCGATCTAACCCCGGGGGATGACGAGCTGCATCGGGTGGCGCGCGCGTGAAAACCGCGGCGAGGAACGCGCGCGCGGCCGCTCCGTTTCGGCTGCGAATCGGTCCGCGGGCTTGTTTGGGCTACGAATTCCTAAAGGTCCCGAATAATGGTTGCCGCGGTAACCGTGGAACTGAAAGAACACTTTCAGCTAATTGAACGACCGCGGTCCCCGGGAATCCGGAGTGGTGGCCGATTACTCCGAGTAATTACTTATTTTTATTACTTTCAGCCTCTTTGCCCCACCCATCGGCCGCGTAACGTCACTTATCGCTGGCCAACCACGAGTGCCCTTCTCCGCGTGCCCGCCATATTTCGTTCCAGATATCTCTTGATACGTATCGCACCTTCTACCGGTACGCGTTCGAAACCACGGATTCCGCCGTGGCGGTGCCTCGCCTAATTATCGTTGATGACGGGACCCAGTCCCGCGTCGCCTCCTTTCTCCTCGTGATTTCTAATTACCCAGTGGTTTTTAATTTCTCGTTCACCTCCGCTCAACTTATTCGAGCAAACGCGCGGTACAATCATAGTTCGAATTAAAAGGCAACCTTAATTCGGTCGAGCACAGACGCACACGTGCATCTCGTTAACGATCGATCGAGGTATCCGTTTTACGATTCTTCGTTCTGGAAACCACCGATGACCGTCTCAGCCTTTCGACGTTCTACCACTGATAATATAACCTACTTGATCCAGGAATATCGTCTACGCCAAACGTACCGCCTTCCGATTTAACGACGAGGCTGAGCCGCCTCGATCGAACAGAATCCGCTGAAACAACCGGCAACGAGCTCCATTTATAAACACCATCGAGCGCGCGATTCACATATATCCCCATACAAATCAGCCGCCAGTCCCTCAGCGAAACAGCATTCTTCCATCGGCAATGAACGCGCGTTTCGTGGAACGCCGGCGTCGATCAGCTTCCACTTAATCCAATTGCTAAGCAGTCCCCCTTTTTGCCAGCATGCTCCGCTCGACGAGTGTTTTTCCAAAAACGAATCCCCTCGACATACCGTGTGCTCGTGTTGCGACAGCGTTTGGCTTTGGACTTTTCGAGGCGAACCTCAGGCTGCGATGCCATTGTCGCTCGGTCAGGCAGTCCGTCAGAGCCTGGCAACGTCCAAAGTACGTACACGTGTAGCTCGATCCAGGTGGAATCGGTCGCGGAAACCCGTTCGCGAATTCAAGACGCGCGTGTCCACGCGAAACTGTCGCTGACGCGCGCCCAGAATGGGAACTAGGTGGTGATTCCTCGATGGTACGGCTGGAACGGGCCGTGGCCGCGTGGCTAGCGGCACACGCGTCTATTTATATTCGTCCAGAGACCGGCTTAGCTTTAGCCGGTGCGTCAAAGTCCGGTTAGTACACTGGTGGACCAGGAAAAACGTGGGCTACGCGCGTAAACGGCGGGCCGCGTGCTCCGGAAATGTGGTACGACGCTCGCCAGAGCGCAACCCTTAAAGGGGGATGAAACGATCGCTCCGTTTAGGCTCTCCTGTTAGTCTCTTCTTTCTTTCGCTCTCGTTTTTCTATCGTTGATCTTCTGCTTGTTTGTTTCCAACGAATCGGAGCAGACTTCTTCAGGAGCAGCTGATGTGCATCGTGGTCGTTGACGATTGTTGAACTACTTGACGATCAACTATCGTGCTGCGATGTATTCTTATAGTTCAAACTTTTGCAGTTACACGTTAGTTTTGGAGCAGTATCGAATGTTTCGTGTCCAAGAGGGTCGGAACTAACGTCGTGAAAAGATCTCGACGATGAAACGGGGACTTCTTCGCGTGCGGCTCGTGGGAACTCATTAAATTCCAATTTTAATTACCGTCCGGCTGGTTTTTACCGCGTGACGCGAGCTCACGTTGTTCCAGCAACGCGTTCGGGGTTTCGTTTTCGCGCACGGACGTGGAGCGCGGCTCCGTCCGTCGAACGAAGACAGCCGAGCATCCAATTAACCTCTCTCCGCGTTTGTACTTTTTGTTTCCTCGACGGTAATCGGTTAATCGAAACTCGCGATCGGTACGCGCGATTAATTGAAAGCTGCTGGAGGGCTAATGACTCTCGTCATCGTCGCGTCATCCTCCAGCGAAGCGAGGGGAACGCCGGAGGAAACGGAGCGACGGGGAATGAGAAGCCATTCCGACTCGGTCGAACAGTGACTCGATTCATCTCCAGGTTCGTATTAATTATATTTGGTACTCGACTTTGTTCAACTTTCGCAGCCGCTCGTTTGGCTCGATTCACGGTCTGTTTGCTCGCTATCTCGTGATACGTTTCGAACATTCTAATGGACGGGCGCTGAACGTTTGTTGCTATTCACGGTCAGGTGCTAAGAGCTCAAATTGGAGCCTTCGTTTGTTGCTGTATATGCTCCTCTTCTGGGGCGTATCGATTTTAACCCGCTAATTTATAAGTCAAAGGAAGGCTGGTTTCGAAACGTTACAAAGCGTACGAAATTCACTTTTTTGTTCGTCAATATTGGCAGTGTACATTCCATCTTTGAGCTCCCGTGTTCCGATATTAACGCGAGCGTTGCCTCGGAAGATATAGCCGGGCTGTTTTACGAGACGAATCACGCGCCACCGCAATTATCGAAACACACGATCCACGGATTAACGAGCAATCACGTGTCCCCCACTCCCCCTCCTGATTCGCGCCCATTTTTCACCCGTCGCCCGTTTTGTTCCCGGGTAAACAAAGAAGGAGCGCGATCGAAATTACGGCGGGCGAGGGCGCGCTGTACAAGTGAGCGCGACTCGTTTATCCGGCTTTAATTCGTTCAATTATCCCATGATTAATTACTTCATTAATTGCGATCTACTTATTCCGGGGAACACGCGCCCGTCAGATGCGGCTGCGCGTCGACGAGACACCGACGTAATGCACTTTTAATAATTAACGCGGTAAATAGTAGCGCGAATGAATTATTTCGCCCCCGTCTGAAATGATTAAAACGTCTAGGCGCACCTGCTTTGGGGTCGCTCCGCGCATCGTTTCGACGTATACCTCTCGAAGCAATTAGGATATTCGAGGGAGGCGTTTCCAAGGGGCGATCGCGCGATTTTTTCCAAGCCGTTCTTCGAATTTACAAAAGAACGCGGCTCTTTTCGGGGCACGAAAAATCGTACAAATTATGCAATTTGCGCTGCTCGTGATTGCGGTCCTCAATATCCCCGGGATTGAAACTTGGCAGCCGCGAGCGAAAGAGATCGTTGAACCGAGAGAGAAAAGGAAAACAATAGTCGCGTGTTCCATGCATCCGTCAACCTAATACTTTCTAAATCCCACTCAAAACTACCCACCGAAACTCCGTCGTTCCGCGAATCGAAAAACATCGCCGTGAAAACGAAGGAAAAAACCGTAGCAGCCCGGAAGCGCGGACGAAAAATTCGAATATGTTTTACAACGACAGAGCGCGCAGGACAAAAGCCCGGGCGGGTACCCCGTATTTTCCCGCGCGTCGTCGTTCGTCGAAATTCTAATTTCGCGCGGAAGGATATTTCACGCTGCCGCTCGCCCCCTTCCCGTGCGCACCCGCCTTTTTTTTTCTTCCTCTCCTTCCCTTTTTTCGCAATTTTTTTCCCCCGTTTTCTGCTTTTTTTCTGCCTTTCGCCGCCGCCAACTCGGCTTCGAACTCGTTCGTCGCGCGGAGTCACCATTCGAGCGATCGGGCCACGTTTTATTGTTGCGCCTCCACCCCGGCCGCGGTGCCCGTCTATTATTATTATCGTTCCTCCGCGCTATCGTTTCGGGATCATAAACAAGTCGGCGGCCGTGGCACAATGGCGCGAAACAATGGGCCGCGGCTGATTGATCCTTAACTTTTAAAGTGACGCGCGCGTATTGCGCGCGGACGGGGCTGGCTGGCTGGCCCAGGCAGCTCGATCGCGCGCGCACCCCGCATCGATGCGCCAACTTATCCGTGCGCGTTTTTAATTTGCATACCGTAGGTACTCGAGGCGCGCCATTGTCGCGGTTTCGTCCGTAGGCGCCGCGCCATCGGGCGACGTCCCCTCGATCGACGTCTCTATTATTCGCTAGGCGAGCTGTAAATCCCGCGCCGACATTTCTTGTTTTTTTTTTTTTTCTCCTCTCCTATTCCTCGACGCAACGCGCGCCCCACGGAATAGAGAATCGCGCTCGCTCGCGGGAATCGTTAACCGTGGGCGATCGGGACTTCGTTATTTAAGCGTTCGATGTGCTTTTTGCGCGTGGAATTCGGTTTCGCAAGTTTCCGCTTTCGAAAGTTCGAAGAAAGCAGCGCTATTCGAAAAACCAGCCATCTCGCAACAAGAAATGCCCAAGTGTATCTAAAAAAGAATTCTTCCGCACCCCGGAAAATCGCCGCGCAAGGCCCAAAACGCAAACACACCCTCCGCTATCTCGCTGGGAACGGTATCAGCGCACACATCATTAAAATTCCAGGCGACTCGCTTATCTAATCGCGCAGATAAGCCGGGTACCAGCAAACAAAACGGTCAGCAACGCGTACGCGGCCGTCCGAGAGTCTCATTACCAGCTGCGGGTTCGCCAGGTCCCGGGCACCGCAATCTTGTCAAAACTTTTATCTGGGGCTTGCATCAACCGGCCAGGAAAACAACGAAGCGCGAAGGACCCCGTGGGACAATGGGCGAGTCCCTGGAAAGGACCGCGGCGGCTCCCAGCGCGAGGACCAGCCAGCGAGGAGCGAGCCGGGTGAAAAAAAACGACGAGGCCGATCGAACCTCGCCCCGTGGTTTCGGATAATTGCGCAGGATAGCCCGGAAAGGTGCCGACCGGCTAAGGACAGGCACGCTTGTCAGCTGGCATTAGGGCGTCCGTCGTCGGCTAGGAACGATGTCCCAACGCGGCCCCGAGGCACTCGTTAGGACGACTTAGGATTGTTTCTTCGTAATCCAATAAGGATAAAATTCCTGCGATGGGGCTCGATCGTCCCTCGCGGAGACGTAAGAACTTCTCGGACGGTATACCGCGGGCTGGCTCGAAAGTTTGGACCGCGATCGCTGGGCGGCTCCTTTGTGGAGGAGATGGATTCCTTCGATCTCAATTGTGGAAGCGATATCAATTTCTTTCGGAGCACTCGAAGGTATGTCGTTCGATGCGTGATTGAGCCACTTTTTCGATACTTTTCCGCGCGGTTTGGAGACGATATTCGTGGCTAGATGTGGTCTTTATCTGATATTACGCCTCGGTGTAATGATCGAGGGAACAGGTTGGACCCAAGGTTCGGCTGTCTTAAAAAGTAGTAAAACGCGATTTTCCGTCCGGAAACCGCGGTCGACGCGAGCTGGGTGCCCTCGCGAGGCATCGACGCCGGCAGTCGCGTCTTTTTTTCCGCAAACTTCCGAAGATCATTACAAAAGCCACGGAGGGGTGCCGCGCGCGAGCCTCGTAAAATCGGCTCGTAAAAATCGCCAAAATACACGCACCTTACATGGGCAGGGTCGCGTAGGCGGGTGTCATATCCATGTAAAATCATGGCCACTAAAAATCAGAGGTTTCCCCGGCAAATTTACAACGGTCATGGCGGCAGTTGCGCGCGGCTACGGCCAGCGTGGATCCGCGTCACGGGACGTTGAATATATTTTCAACGGACGGGAAAGGAGCTGGCCTGGAAGCGGCCCGCGAGCCTACCCGCGTCGCCTCTCACGTTTTCGCGCTGCCAGCGAGCCTCGACACGCGGAAGATCGTATTTTTTCCCCTTATTTGCATTCCGTCCGCGTCGATGAACGTAGGCACTAGCCCCCTGTTAACGATACGCTAAGCCACTTTCCGCGGGGACACGTTGCTTACTTTGTTACCTTTCGATTGACTGGCTACGTGGTCGGAAGGTTGATGGGAGAGATCATACGACGAAGGTGACGAGGGGGAGACCGTCGCTCGAGGTGGCTGATGGTGGTGGTGTTTAAGGCGTGGATGGTTGGTCGAAGATACGGTACTTGGAAATACGCAGAGCACCAGTAAAATGTGTACAAATTATTTGGAAGAGGCGTAAGTAACGATACCTCGCGCTGGTGCGTGTGAACGAGGATGTACGTTTTTATGATAAAGAGGAAAATGTGATAAAATCGCAGGCAGGAACGTAATTATGCGACACCGTGCGTGAAACGAGCGCGTTAGTCGAGACGAGCGATGGCTGGTTGCTGAAAAATCGAGACGGTAAGAGCGTCCAGCCGCTTGTTTGCTCTCTCTCCTCTCAGTTTCAAATTAGGGATGCTTTCCATTTGCCTGACGTTTGCCCCGCCCCGTAGCAGCTCCTACGGTAGCAGCCTGTTCGAATTCCAAACTGACCTGTCCGCTGAACAACCCACTGACTTAGCGTGGGGTCCAGTCGTGTGCTTTTAAAAATCCTCCTTCGGTCCCTCTCGGCGGCCAGAAACGGAAACGCCGCTGTTCGAACGCAACGGCGCGTTAACGAGGTATCGATGAATAGTTTCGAACTTGTAAAACCGATATTGGAAAAGAGTTCTCTGGTCTTGAGATTTTTCAACGCACGCGTGCAGAACCGCCCATAATTTCGCTACCGTGTCAGATTCGAAACACCATTTGCTTGCGGTTGCAAGACAAGGGACGAAAAGCTGCGAGATCGAACTGGAAACAGCAAATAAGCAGCTCGAAAGTCGCGAGAGAAACGAGGAATAGACCGAGGAGGAAGAGGCTCAGGGCACGGAGGAAGGAACGCCGACTAGAATATTGAAAAGCGGTCCTACGAACGCGATCAAGAGGTCCAATTAGCCTGCGGGAGAAGGGGGAAAGGCAGCACCCCCTCGCGTACGTGCACCCAGCGCGTATTTTATCTACGTGCCTTACGCGAACACTCGAAGCGCACTCGAGTCACCGCGAGTGCTCGCATATACGAGCCCGCGCATTCGAACGTACGCCGGTGAATTTACCTGCTCGCTCGTACGTTCTTTCTGGAGGAGCCAGATACACATAATGCGCGCCTAAGCCACGGCACGGGCTCCCATTGTGCGATCGAGCCGCGGGGGTAGGGCGACGGAGTTAAGGGTAGCTCGCGACCACCGTCGTTGGGAACATTTATCCGATCAAATTTCCCGGCGGAATCATTTTTATGACCGAGTCGAAAGAGCCGTAGCTCCTCGGGTTTCCTTCTGCTTTTTAGGCGAAACGAGGCAAGGGTTGTCGAGGAGTGGAATCGCGGCGGTTTGACCTATCGATTAGGGCGCCTTGGAGTGCCTCCCGGTGCATAATTTGAGTTCTCGCAAGAAGGTTGGCGCTTGTACAGAGAATTTTTGCGCCGCTGCGCGCAAGGTGCCGTATTTTCCAGAAGAATTGGGCGCCTTAGCATTCAAGCACGCCTTGGACGCGCTGTACGCGGAGGACACCGTGGAAAAGGGGGGCCAGTTAATTAATCGGCGGCCCATTCAGCCGGATGTTTACGCGGGGGCATTGTGCGAGTCTCCGGATGAAAACAAAATGGAGGAGGGCCAGTGAAAAGGATCTCGTTCGCGGGCCGGTGGAGATTAAATTGGCCAGTGGCGCAATCTTTACGGGCACCAGGGGCCACTGAAATCTTAATTCAAGCTGCCGCGCCATTGGCATAGGGGTCGCGGCCCTTTCAAAAGCGGCTCGTTTTCAAGAGAACCTTACGATTGTTGTTCCGCCCGCTTACAAACACGTTACACACACAGTTAGGTAATTATATTTACCTTCGCGGTTTTATTATTTACGACCGAACGGATGGGGGTGACTCGCGCGCCGCCACCCCCTCGTTCGTCGTCGTTCTTCCGTTATCGCGGTTCCGCGCTGATCAATGAACCGAACGCCAAGTTTTTTGCCAATGATTATCGAGTACATATTGCCCGTGGTGCAGATAACGATCCCCGCGCGCCCTATTTCGCCGAAGGATCGTCGCTCGGAATTGCAAAACGCGTGTAAACCGTCGAACAGACGCGAGCGAAGAAAATTCGATGCACGATCGAAACGAGAGCTCCGAATGAACGTTCTCCGAGCCACGAACCGCTTTAAATGCACTCGTCGCGCGCTTTTAATCACAGAGCGCCGCCAAAATCAAAGAACGAAAACAACGCGCGACAAAAGAGAGCTCTCGCACCCTAAAAATTGCTCGGCCAGACACGGGGAACCCGCTGCGCGCGCGATAATCGACGTCCAACGAACGCGAGCGTTGTTTTTCTAAGAACCGGGAACGGACGGGGAATCGACAGGGCGGATTAATTCGAAAATGAACCTCGTAAAGGTTAAAGTGCTTAACGAAGTTCGGTATCAATGTAGCCCGTTAGCTAAGTGCGCGGCTGCCACGCTGTTTTCGAGATCAAAGGGTTAATTAAACGCTTTCTTCACAGAGTCCCCCCTTCCTCCCTCTTCCTCTCTCTCTCCTTCTCTCTCCGTTGCTCCCGACCTCACCTGCTAAATCTGTTTTGTGAAGTCCCAACGGCGATGCTGAAGTACACCCTTTTCCCCCGTGCCTAGCCGTCGATAGGTCGTGCGCGTGCAGCTTTAGACTACGTTCACACGCGATAGACTTCCCTCTAATTGGACCCTCGGTCGGATCGACCGTAAGTCGCTGCGAAATTGAATTTTCTTTCTCGAACGCGAGCTAAACGATATACTTCTTTCCGTGTTTATTCTGATCCCCGTCCCCCATTTGACATTCTGAATATCAGTGGATTTAATTTAACCGATTCGCGTTGTTTTTATATGAAAACGAAACTATTCATCGTCGTGCTTCCAGGCGAAATTTCCCGCAGTCACGTCCGCGTTTCCTGCTCCATAATAATCGGCCGCCATTTAAGGAGTATCTCGGGGAAATCAAGCTTTCACGTCCGCCATAATGTTGCCGCGCGACAAAGGGGCGCGGGTATAAAATTATTTTTACCGCCGCGCAATCGGTGCCGGGCTGGATCGTATTAGAAAATATCGCCGGATCTCGACGCGCAATCGCGTCGAAAGTTAGCGGCGTAACAACGACGCCGGGAACGGCCGCTATAGAAAAGTGAGCCAACGTACGTGTCGGGATTCGACGTTAAAACCGCGCCGCGGTGATGACGATAACGATAATAAAGAGGAAAGCCGGTGTAAAGCGCGATACGAAACACCCCCGTGAAATAGCTACGCGCGAGGGTGCCGCGGATGAAACGCGCGCCAAATGAAAAAAAAAAAAAAAAAAAAAAAAGAGAGAAGAGGGTGTAGCGAGGCTTCGTTCTGCATCATCGGAACGCTGCCTTTTGCAGCAGTCTCGTTGCACTTACATGCGCCAAGTAATTGTAGGGTGCGCGGTGCTCGTTGGAGGCTGGCGATTTTCGGAAGTATTTTACAGGAGAATTTTAAGGGTGATTAATTACGTTCGTGACTCTTTTAGTTTCTCCTCGGAACCTTCGATTATGTACGAGCGCGCAACAAAGTTTTCGAAAATTTCAAGTGGAATCACACGAACCGCCTATCGTAAAAAATGATCGACACGAACCACCCTGGTTCCACCCCTGATCACTTTTTAAACAGCGAACACGCGAGTTACCCCAATTTCGCGCGCCCCTCGACGGCGCAACCCCTTTTTTTACGATCAGCTTGACGATAACGCGTATCAGACGACGTGGCGATGCGCACAGACGTTACGTACGGGGAGGCATCGCGGCGCGAAATCGTTCTTTCTGTTGTCGCCGGGAGTGCTCGATAACGGGCGTCGGATAATAACCGGCGTAACCATTCGCGATATCGTATTACGCGGTGTCCCGTGGCATTGTTTTCGACGCGTTTGATCCTCCACCGTCGAACGACCAGACGCGTTTCACACCACCCCTGGCTAGGGGTTGCTCTTTCGTGTTTCACGCTACTTTCGCGTTTTACGATCGTTAGCACGCGTATCGATGTTGGTTAAACCGGGCTCGACTGCTGGTGTTGCTGTTCTTTATCGAGAATGGCTTCTAACGTCGACATTGTACAATCTATCGATTTGTAATCGAAAAAGAAGTTGTACGAAACTAAAAATATTCTTATTAACCCTTTGCATACTGCGCCTTCTCCGACGTTAGCAATAGAAAGTTGTCGCTAACCTCTGTCAGCGATAGAAAATTTCCATTTCCATAGAAAACTTGAGTGACACGCTAGACTTGCGATGTTCCCTCGAAAATATTCCAATATTCTAGATTTTTTTAGCGTTCCATTTCATCTACCTACCACACACAATTCATCGGATTTCTAACTAACTTCTACGCCATCGAATAGTATCGATAAACTACATCGTTACCCTCGTAATAAAGGCATACTTGTCAGGATTAGCGGCGGGTATTGAGAGCGAAGGCACCTCAAACGTTCTCCAACCGCCGATTTTCACGGGGTCCGTGCTTTCCCAGGGACAAGAGCTGGCAGCGCACCTGGAGCGCAGCCACCACTGCGAACGGTGTCCCCGTCACGGTCTTTAAGGTCGTTATTCGACGTTTTCGAGGTTTTTAGTTGGGAATTGACCGCTCGCTGGTCCGGCCGTTGGCTGTCAGCGATCGTTTGCCTCAAATTGACCGCGCTCCCTTTCTCAACACCGGGAGAGAGCCAGCGCGGGCAATTGTCAAGACTCATCGGACTGTGAAAGACATGGGGCGATATTCTATGGGAATTTCATTGG
Organism: Xylocopa violacea; assembly: GCA_963969225.1. Classification (NCBI taxonomy): domain Eukaryota; kingdom Metazoa; phylum Arthropoda; class Insecta; order Hymenoptera; family Apidae; genus Xylocopa; species Xylocopa violacea. The sequence continues at coordinate 12,777 of CAXAJV010000799.1, forward strand.
CCAACCGATCGCGCCGCCGCTCGTCTTCTCCCGGGTAATCGAATAAATAGCACGAGCGGTCGACGGTTCGTTAATCCGAGGAAAAAGATCGGGACGACTTCTCGAAGGAGTCTGGTCGACCGATTTCTTCGTCGAATTTGTGTTCAATTCTTCGAGCCCTCGCTCGGATCGGTCCAGTCGCGCTTCATGGTCGAGGAGAGTCGAAAGGGCTTCTGTTTCGAATCCGATGCGATGTTTCGAGCCGAGCAAGCGGCGATCGGAGAGGACGAGTCTTCGATCCTCGAATAATTTCGGACGCACTTCGTCGCTGTCTGTTATGCGTGCTCGAACGGTTGCTCGCGGCTCCGCGCGTGCGATTCCTTCGTTCGTTTAAAGGGTTAAGAAGCCCATGGCTCGGGTTCGATCGATCTAATGTTACAAATTAGGTACCTGAATTTCTCCGTCGCTGGTAGCGGCGTGCTCGAAGGTAACGAAAGGGCGAAAGGCAGGGAAAATCAGCGCGACTGCGACGGCTAGGTGAAACATGGCCGTCGAGCCCGCAGCGCAGACGATTCTGCTTGTCTCTGGGACGGAAGTGACGTCGCAGGCACCGACGGAAATTCGTACTGGAAATTCCGATGGGTTCGAGAGGTCGAGGGAAGGGAGAGAAGAGGGCAACAATCAGGGTAGACCCGGCATTACGCCCCATTCATCCCCTGCCGGCGCCCCTTACCACTCTCGAACCGTATTTGGCTGACAATTCTTCATTTGCGTGCAGCAAACTCTACGAGCGCGCCGCGGCATAGCGAAAGGTTTAAACGGCTCGCAAAAGCCGGCTAAATTCGACTCCAATTTGCCGGCTCATTCGTGCAACGATCGGAAACAAAATGCCCCGAACCGTTCGTCCCCCTTTTTTTTCTTTTTTTTTCTTTCCATCCAACCCCCCCGCCCCTGGCCATCGATTCACCTCTCTTTCGTTCCTTTCGTACCCTCTCGCTCGTTTTTCAACGGCGAGTACGATCGCAACGTTCCGCTGACCGAACCCCCACGGCCTATCGATACGCGCCTCTCCAAATCAACTCGCATTGTCTTCCACGCGAATTTTTTATGCGTCCTCGTACCAGCCACGTTGGTCGTTTTTTCGCCCCTCGCTCGTCTTACACGCACCGTCGATTTAGGGGCGCAGAGGACACTGAATTATTAAATACAGAGGAAACGTCGGGGATCCTCGTCGAAGCTCTCGATTCCGTCGCTACGAACGCGTACGGGGAGATTGTTACAGCAGTTCTTGTTTCCACAAGTCATCCCCAATCGTCGATACGTCGCTGTAAAACGGGACAACATAGTCGAGCGTCGTAGAATCGTCGAATGCGTTATCGTTAACGCTTTCGTTAACGTTTTCCGTTCCGTTCGCGATTAGTTCTCGCTCGATCCAGAGACGCGGCTGTTCCTCGAAGTTCCTCCGGCTCGATTCTTTCGCCCGACTCGCAGACATTGCTAGAACAGGGTCAGCCGGGCATTTCGTATGGCACAGTTAGGTGTACATACCGCGGCGTACATACGTCGACGTCACTCTCCAGTATTGTCAGAAGCTGACTAACCTACCATCGAGGAATACGAAATTTCGCCGGCGGTACCCGCGATATTCCGCCGCCCACGACTTTTACCAACGCGCCGCGCAATCTCTAAGGACGCGTGACGCGTACCCGCAAATATTTCCTTTTCCCGGACGGCTGTTTCCCGATTCTGTTCATCGAACGTGCGATTGTTTCTTAGCGGTTCGCCGGGGCCGTTGGACGAAAGTCCAACGCTGTCTGTCTGGGCGAATGTATTCAGCCGGTCGACTTTTTCTTTTTTTCCCTGTTCTCTCTTCTTGGCTCCCTTTTCCTTGCCGTTCGAGGAAATCGATTTACCATGGAATTTTAACCAGGCGCGCGTGACAGTTCGGTAGTCCGTGCCTTCCTTCGAGCATTTCAGGCTCTCTTGACCAGCGACGCGTCGCGTATCGTTGGATTAATTTGTAAAATTTCGTCTCCTCGCGATGTACTACACGCGATAATGGATATCGATTAATTTGACTCACCCTGGTCGCGATTCCTTCGAGATTCTCAGCCACTGGAAGCCAGGAAAAAATTGTCTAATCTCTCGCGTGCACTTGCGAATAGCACGTCATCGACGACATGATATCTGAAACAAAAAGACGACGGTAACAGAGCGAGCAAAGCCGATCCCCGAAAGGGAAATATCGAAAAACTTGGCGTCTCGCGCAGGAGTTCCGCGGGAACTTCCCTCGAAACTGGCAAGTTCGACGGTTAACTCACGAAAAGTGGAATTACAGAATAACGCGCACGCAACAAGCCGCATCCCAATCGAATTTAAATTTACCTAACTCACGATACGGAAACTCCCGCCACCCT
>CAXAJV010000800.1:0-2500 GCA_963969225.1 Xylocopa violacea
CGCGCTATCTCAGAGTGAAGCGATGCGTCCGGAGATTTGAAAAATATTCCTACCGAGAGGTCGGAAGCGACATGACCGTGAAATTGTAAAATATTCCCACCGAGAGGTCGGAAGCGACATGACCGTGAAATTGTAAAATATTCCCACCGAGAGGTCGGAAGCGACATGACCGTGAAATTGTAAAATATTCCCACCGAGAGGTCGGAAGCGACATGACCGGGAACTTGGAAAATATTCGCGCCGAGCGGTCGGAAGCGACACGGCGGGGAACTTAGAAAATATTCGCGCCGAGCGGTCGGAAGCGACACGGCGGGGAACTTAGAAAATATTCGCGCCGAGCGGTCGGGACCGACACGACCGGGGACTTTGAAAATATTCGCGCCGAGAGGTCGGAAGCGACACGGCGGGGAACTTTGAAAATATTCGCACCGTGCGATCAGGTTGTATTAGGTTAGGTTATATTATGTTATATATATATATATATATATATATATATATATATATATATATATATATATATATATATATATATATATATATATATATATATATATATATATAATATTCGCACCAAGAGGTCGGGACCGATACGTTCAGAAACGTAAAAAATATCCTCACCGAAATGTAGGAAGCGATGCGTCCGGAGATTTGAAAAATATTCCTACCGAGAGGTCGGAAGCGACATGACCGTGAAATTGTAAAATATTCCCACCGAGAGGTCGGAAGCGACATGACCGGGAACTTAGAAAATATTCGCGCCGAGCGGTCGGAAGCGACACGGCGGGGAACTTAGAAAATATTCGCGCCGAGCGGTCGGAAGCGACACGACGGGGAACTTAGAAAATATTCGCGCCGAGCGGTCGGAAGCGACACGACGGGGAACTTAGAAAATATTCGCAACGAGAGGTCGGAAGCGACACGATCGGCGGTTTTTCGCTATTTTCTCGTAAATTAAACCGTTGACCTAACAATTTTTTTGCAGAAACCTTATTGAAAGCTATTGATTGAATTTATTAGCGCATTGTTTAGTCGAATTTATAATTTTTAGTCTCCCGAAACCGACACGACTGGCGGTTTTTGTCAATTTATCGGTAATTTTTTTATATAAACGATTGGTTTTTTTTTTCGTAATAACGATTAATTTGATTGTAGAATTCATTTGTACGTGTCAGATTTTCGATTTTTCGTGTTTTTCGTTGACTTCGTATTTTATAACTGCGTTTTTTCAATGTTAAAATCGATTAAAATTCGTTATATTCTAGAAATATGTTTTTCCGTATATATTCATTATGTTTAAACAATTTCCGTTCATAAAAGTTCAACGTTAATAGCACTTTATACTTGCGCCTCCGCGCGACTAAGTTACAGCAGCCTTTCCGGACGGTCGGTCGCCGCTGGAGTTTACCACCGTAAGCGCCCGTGCGTTAGCCCGGCCGGCGCCGACCGCCCGGCCGGCCGTTCCGTATCTATAAGGAGACAGGTCGGTTCGAGCCGGCCGGGCGGAGTAGCGTCGGGCGCGTGGCTATTCTATGACTTCGGTTGAGAAGCAGTCCACCGCTCCTCGAGAATACGTTCTCGACTGCTCTGTCCCGTGTCGGTTGTCGAATTTTCTCCACACTGCATTGCCACGGGTCGGTGTCTTTGACCGAATGGCCCATATGTGGCGAGCGTCCAACGGTGACGTTGGTGACCATTTATCCGAGTTTTACTCGGTTAAATTGTACCTTCCTTGCATCGATTCTAAATCTTTACGCTCCGAGCTCTCGGAACGGACTCTAGAGATACATATTGAATTTTTGGACGTACCAGATGTGTGTACGAAATGTCCATAATATGCTATACGCATGAAAGGTGTATATGGAGATAGATATACACCGATGATATACCAAACAAGTTCCTCAACAAAAAAAAATAAAAATGAGCATCCACTGAGTTGAGGAACGAAACAAAAAATAAAAAATAAGCATCCACTGAAGAAGGCAAAAGAATAAATGGTATATGTCATTTCGACACGATCTGTTACGAAACAGAGGAGTCTCTCGACGAACTTCCAAAAGGTGTCCCGTGTCGAATGCCCAGCGCGCACTTGGTACGCGCCAGCTCGCCTGAGGAGGGCGAGATACAAAAATATACTTCAGCGTGACACAATTGTACGCGCTTGCTCGTCTATGCCGAACAGCACGCTTCTCTGTACGCGCTATCATAATGCCCAGCGTGTGAGAGCGTGTGTAGTATCTCTGTTATAGTCAAATGGAGTGCCAAGAGGTACTACGCGTTCGCGCATTAGACGATAAAAGGTATTCTTTATATACATATTAAACAATACAGCGTGACACGATTATAACCGCTTGCCATCGTCGTTGCCCAGCATGTTCTCGCAAGAGATGTTCGTGCTATAGACGATGGAGAAAAAAGGTGTACGATAAATCAGCGTGACGCAATTGTACGCGCTTCCTCGCCTTGATGACCAGCATGTTCTCTGTACGCGCTATCTTAATGC